>BMAV01023121.1:372195-491889 GCA_019973955.1 Trichonephila inaurata madagascariensis | reverse complement strand
GTTGTTCACCCATAAAATTGCGTCAATTTTTCTCGTTATGCCAAAGAAAAATGAATCTGCCTTGCACCGATTTAGCCCTTCAAATAAGCATACAGAAAAAAAAATTGAGATTGATGAAGTTCTAGTGATTCTTTTGGAGGATTTCATGATCCCACCTCGATTAGTACTGAGAACGGATGTATTTAAGCTACATAAGTCATGTTGGATCAACGAAGCGTGCTTTTGTTTGGGTTTTTAATGGATTTTCTCGAGTTGATTCGAATACTAAAGTATTGGCACACTCGGTGAGAATTAAAAGAGATATCAATAAAGTAAAAAAGCGACAGCTTAAAGAGTGTGGGATGCGGGTAACAAATGAGGTAGTGAGTTAGTAAAAGGATGAATTGAAAGTGAATGTATACTTTGTATATATAAAAAGCTTTCTAAAAAAAGAGAAATTAATTCAGCAAATGCAGTGATATTAAAGATACATGGGCACGTACACGCATAAAGGAGTGGCTGTTTGTATATATCTTTTAATGTAAATATTGTTTTTTATTTAAGGTATCCGACTACGTTCGGAACCATGATTTAAAAAAGCGCAAAAATGGATAATTTTCATGATATTTTGTGTCACTTAGATTAGAATGTATGCATAAAGTTGTTTTAAGGACATTTTGACACACAAAAAAATTATTTAAATACAATATTTGCAAAATTAACTTGGAATAACCTTTTTCAAAATGTTCTCCTTTGTGAAATGCTTCTATTATAATAATATTTTGCCTGTATATTATGTAAACTCTTATAGAGACTAAACCCGATTTTGAAAAATTCACATTATTTTCAGAGTTACAACCCATTAAAATAATTATCGGCGTTTTTTCTTAAAATTGCTCCCTCTGTTGTCGTAAAACATGGAAAAAACCCACTTCTAAGTTATATATTTTCAAACATTCTAGTTGAGCCTCTGTACAGACGTCTGAGATATATACAGGCAAAATATTATTATAATAGAAGCATTTTTCACAAAAGGGGAACATTTTGAAAATGGATCATTCTATGTTCCTTTTTTGTTAATATTGTACTTAAATAATTTTTTTATTGTAATACGATTCTTAAAACAATTTTATATACATTTTCTAATCTAAGTGACACTAAATATCATAAATACTATCCATTTATACGCTTTTGCAAAATTACGGTTCCGAACGTAGTCGGATACCTTAATTAAAACTTACAAAACAGTTATTTTTTAAACTGGATCTTTCTATTAAGGCTGTATTTGTTAATGTTAAAGAATAGGACCCAAATTTGGAATATTTGTTCAGATATAAAAGTACTCATACATTAATATTACATTTGGCTTCACTATCCTGTAGAAAACATTTTATTTTATCATACTTCTCATTTTCATCCGAGTTAACACACTTTTTCTTTTATACAATGTGTTTCGTATTTTTTCTCCTATATCGTAATGCTAAATGAGCTATCCTTTTACATGTTAAAGGAGAAAACTAATTATTTATGAAATATTTTGAAATTTTAAAAACACTACATCATAAACAAATGCATAAGTTAAAATGTCACAAATTTTTTCTAAAAAAAAAAAATGGAGACATTTTATCTGTCCGAAAATGTGCTCCGCGTTAAGTTTAAGATCTTGTACATATGGCGAAAACAGCCTTAAGAAAATTTTTTATAGTTTAAAGGGGGAATGCATTTTTTAAGGAATTGTTCACAAACTGAAATATTTTTAAGCTACTAGAAAAGCATTAGTTTATATAAAAAATGATGATTGCTCGAAATCTAAAATTGCCTATTAATGACACGACATTACTATTCCTGCTGCAAAAATTACAGCAATACGATTGCAGTGCATGGAAAAATCCTTGTTAAAGTATATTGTGTAATCTGGTGATTTTTATATGGCTTTAAATATAAATACTGCACTCTTTAATTACAACTCATTCTTTAAAATTGAATGTTTCGATTAAGAAAAATGAAAAATTTTATAATTCAGAGGGGGAAATATAACTATTTATTTATTTATTTTTTTGTAAATGACATTTTTTATGCTGACATAAATTTTTAAGCTACTAAAAAATGCATTGGTTTATAAAAACGACGATTCCACGAATTCTAAAAATGCCTATTCATGTTACAATGTTGCAGTTAATACAACTGCAATACACTCGAAAATTATTGAAAATGCATTGTAATTCAGCGTTTCTCAAACTGTGGGGCTCATTCTCTTAGGAGGGGCGATAATTCTACGTGGAATGCGCGAGCATATCTAAAAGTCGAAAATAAAATATCATTAAAAAAAATTATTGATTTACTGAAATGACTGAATTATTGATTAACTGAAGCTTCCGATATAATAAGAAATAAAATACACTGCTATAATGTAATAAGTCTATCAGTACTGCATAATAATAATTAATTTATCAATGCTAAATTAAGAACAAATTCAATAATTACTAGTGACTCCCGCGGACTAGTCATATTCAAAATTATGTACTAAATTTAATACATATCTTGATAATTTGTACGGTGTTTAATGAACGCGCTGTATTGTAGATTTAGTGCATTTTTATTGCATTCAATAGATTGCTATTACAGGGGAGTGATAAAATTATTGTAAAATCCGGCGTATAACGCGCACTTTTAACATAAGAAATAAGATCGAAATTTACGGGTGCGCGTTATATGCCGGGTAGAAAAATAAGAGCTTCAAAACACAGGCATAACTAGTTCTGAGTGGGCCCGTATCAAAATGTGTCTTTACACACTCTTTGGGGGCCACTTAATATATTAACAAATTTTCTTCACATGTGTTGGAGCCCCTGTAGCTTGGGCGCCCCATATCATTAACACGGTGGTAGCTATGTCCCTGCTTCAAAAATAAAAAAATAAAAAATGAGCATAAAAAAAATTAGACTTCTACATAAATCGAAATAGTATTTATTTAAAAGAAATGACACACACACACATTCCTTATGAGCTTAAAAAGTTGTAATTTTAGAAGTATACTATTTTTTCAAATGCTTGGGATAATACCTCGGATAAATGACTTCAAAACATAAGAGCAATGTATACTAATATTTCAGATTTTTTTGTAAAAAAAGGGGGTGCGCGTTATACGGCGAATATACCTAAAAATTAAAAAATGCAGCTTGAAAGTATGGGTGCGCGTTATACGTCAGATTTTACTGTATGTTTAAAACTTGGGTCTCAAATATTGAAAGTTTGAGAAGCACTGTTGTAATCTTTATGAATTGTAAGAAATGTGGCCGCAGAACCCGAAAGGCCGTGATTACGAGCTCGAGGTTCCTGTTGCTAGTGATGAATTGAGGGTTAAGAAAATGGTGCTCTAAAGATCCGCTGGGAAGAGCGACACAATGCACGTTAAATCTGTCGAGGCTCAAAGTCCTCACGCTGGCGAGATGTGGAAGTTTGGATAATGGAGCGCCAGCTCAGATATCTTATTTGTCAATTGACCATGGTTCAAAATTACAAGGTCCGTGACCTGTTGCTTCAGAGCGTTCAGTTACTGAATAGCCAATCGAGTTGTGTGGAAAACATTAATCAAGTGGTATCTTGTGAATAACTTTTAAGAAATTAGAAAAAAGATGAAGGAAAGTTTTTTAGTTCAAGGGAATAAAAGTTTTAATTCATCAAGGCTGTAGTTTTAACATTAGATTTGACAGAGCCGTACTGCTAACCATAGTTATGTTTTTAACAAACACTTATGTGTTTTTCAAAGAAATCATTTGAAAAACTTATTCTTAAGTTAAGTGAATCATTTTATATTATTTTTTTTCGTGGTCAACATGTAAATATTGAGCTTATTCAAAAAAAATCTGGCAATTTTATGATATTTTAATTTTATAAAGCTAAAATTCTTAACTTTGCCTAATCAAATCTTCAATAAAAAAAAAATAGATACTTATTTTAAGTAAAAATTAATTGATACTAAATTTATATGTTTTCTTGAATGGTTTACTAGTATGTTTTGTAATTTACACAGAAGTGTGTAATCACTTAACGAGTTCAAACACTAGAACATAGTTATTAGTTCTAATTTTTTTTCCTATTGGTTATAAGCGATTTTTTGAAGTTTTTTTTTTTTTAAGATTTATTTACCTGTGTCACTAGCAAATTTTCAAGTTTATCATAATTTTTTCTGCTTAAGCAATTAATGCATTTATTTTCTATAAAACTTGCATTTTAAAACTAGTTATAAAATCGTTTAGTTCAGGGGTGGGCAGACTTTTCCAGGGTACCGCGCGACTACTTCTAATTTTTTCAAGGTGTTACGGTCCACCCAGTATCAGTGGAACATACAAAAGAGGGGGGGGGGCTCCTAGGGTCCCGACCATTCTCCATAGCCCATGATTTTTTTTCCCGATCGATTATAATCCCATGTATATAACACGCAAAATTTAATTAAGTACTTGTTAGTAGTAATTTTTATTAATTGATGCTAATTATTTATTCAATAATTTATTTCTTACTGTTCTTTGTTCCTGACAATCTACAAAATGAAAAAAAAAATATATGTTTGGCAGCGTATTGGGGTAGGATATGAGAATGGTAGACGTTTGACACTAGACCACCACGTCGAGGTCCCTTTGAAAAATTCACGAGTGCGCCCACTGCCCAGTGATGAGGTAAGGAAAAGGTTATTATTATAACTTAATAATAAATGCGGGATATGAACTAACCAACGTAAATAAAATTTTTAAGAAAAAACGCACTTTTTTGAATCCGCGTTTAAAGCAAAACGCAAAATACAAACATAATAGTATAATAGCCACAAGTATAATAATATCTAATAATGCATTTATTATCAAACAATCCAAAACACATTAAAGAATAAAACCTTTTCATCTAAACTTAGTTCTCGTAATTATAGTCAGTAGAAGACTTATTCTGCATACTGTCAGCCAATCCTGAATATTTCCGTGTATGATTACTAACTGCTAATCTTCAGGCGGTCACCCCGAATTGTCTTGGTGGTCCATCGGTCGATCGTGATCGACTTAGTGCCCACCCTGGGTTTAGTTATATGTGTAATAATAAATACTTTTGTCAGTCGTCGAAAACGATACATAGTAAAAAAAACAACTTAAGTTTCCGACATCAAAGTAGCTCAATAAAAATCTACTATTATATTGTTAAAAACAGATTCACATATTAAAGTAAATTTAGGATATAGATCCAGAAATTGAGATAATTTAAATATTTTACTGCTTTTTGTCTATTGAAATAATTTTTTTGCAATAAATTAATAAAAATCTATCTTTTATTTGATATTTTATTTAAAAAACAGTATAAAAATATTTCTTGCAATAAATGAAGTCTAATAATCATTCCTCTAGGCAACATTTATTTGGTTAATCTAATGTTCCGTAAATATCAGAATATAGTACATGTGTATGAATTTTTCGATGATGTATTTATTCATAAATTTGTTAAAGTATCCAGTGGGTGAAGATATAAATTTTCATTCTTAACGTTATCTTACTAACGGTATGAATTAAATATAACAAAATATTTCTCTATAATTATATGCATACGCATGCACAAACATTAATTTATTTAGTTAGAAATTTCTGCTTTAGAACTTAGTTTTAATTGAGAATTTGTAGTGTATATATTTTTTGTGTGATTTCCAATATTCAAATATTTTATTTATACTTTGGTAATTAGTCTTTTTTTAAAAAAAATTTAAAACAAAGAGAAATGTGAAATATGAAATTATTTAATCATTAATGTAGTTTCTTTTCTTACAGTTTATTATTTTTTTTCTAAAAATTATAATCGAAGAATTACAGAATGAAAATTAAAAGTTTTTTTTAGTTTATTTCAACAAAAGTTTCTTATTAAAGCTATTATCATTTTATTGATTTTTATGAACTGTTTATTCTCAGGTAGTCTGAAAAATATGCAGGTTAGCATATGATTCATAAAAAAGTAATATGTATGATTTTTTTTTGCTGGGAACCTTAAAAAGGATTCGATTTTTAAAAGTAAATTAATCTCTTTGACATAACTTAAAGTAACTAGAATAGAGAATCTATTAAAAAAAGGCTTATAAAAAGTTTTTTGGTAAAGAAAATAAAAATTTAACTAAAAAAAAATCTTTAAAGAAATAGACGTGTTAAATTAATGTAGAAAAATAGTCTTTAGAAAAACTATCATTATTTTGTTAAAAAAAACTTTACGATAAAAAAGACTCAAATATCATTTTAGGAATTCAAAAGTAGAATTTTGATTTAGAATAGTTTAGAAGTAAAAAAAAAAATTCTATAAAAGTTAGGTGTAAGTAAGTTTAGTGTTGAAGTAAATAAAAAGTTGTTTTTTTATATGAAAAATTTTATACCTTGAAAATTTAACTTGAAGCTCTTTCCTTGTAAACAAATCGATTTAAAACTAAAAATACTCTTAAAGCAATAAGAACATCTATATATTATAAAATAACAATCAAGATATCGAATGTTAGATAAAAACCATGCATAAAAATGAAACTCAAGAAGATATTTGGATAATAATAATAGAGTATCAAATAATCCATAAAATAACTCAAAGTTCGAAGAATTTAACGAATTAACCAAAAATCCACAGCGCACCGATTAGAAAATATCTGATTTTCAATTAGTAACTCTACTTGGATTTTAGTATTATATCGCTACATACTGTTAAGTACCCCATACAATTTTCTACTATAGAATTTTTTTTTCGCTACCGTATTTAAACATTTACAACTAAATAAATTCACTGTAGATAGACTGCTTCTCCCCTTTCTACCCTTTTATACACTTTACTAGATGCCTTAGGGATGATGAGCTTCGAGATTTTGAGTCATGGTCAATAGAGAGATTAGTCTTGCATACAAACTAATATTCATTTACCACCTTTCCCCTTTAATTTCATCCATAGAAATTGACATAAATATAATATACCTTAATTATGCTTATTCGATACTTCTTAGATTCATCATTCAAAATTTTAGAAACAATTATTTATGGAGTTCGTATTTGTGTCACCAGGGGTCCTCATCAGTGCTAGTAGTACACAAGGATGTTGGGGATTCAGACCCCCTGCCCCCCTCTTCATTAGATCAAAAGATTTTTAATTAGTACCATAGAGATTACTCTTCTACGCTTCTTATACGTGTTTTTTTCCCTGCCTCCCCCTTCACATAAGAGAGGGTGCTTACGCCACTGGTCAGTGGTAACCAGAAGGGGATGGAGTTTGAACCCTTAAACCCCTCCCATAGAACAACAGATTTTTGATTTTTAGCATAAAGATCACCAGTGGCGCACACAAGGGGGGTGTCCTAGGGGTCCGGACACCCCCCTAGCACTTGATTTTTTTTCGATTGGTTATAATCCTATGTATATATTACGTAAAATTTAACTATGTATTTGTTATTAATATTTAACTTTATTAATTAATGCTAATTAATTTATTCAATAATTAATTTTTTATTGTTTTTGTTTCCGAAATTCGACAAAATTAAAAGAATATGTTGGGCGGCGTATTGGAGCATGATACCAAAATGGACTTTCGACCCTGGACACCCCCCTTGAAAAATTTTTGTGTGCGCTACTGAAGATCACATCTCTGTGCTTTAGTTTACATTTTTTTTTAAATGTAACCCCTCTCTCATGAAAGAAGTTTGTGTGTATCACTGGCCCCTACAGTTTGATTTTTAAAGATGAAATTTTAAATTTTACTGCACACAATTGTTAGTAGTTTAAAAAAAATAACTCACTTATTTACATTATTTATAATCGAAATTCAAATCCAGAAATTTATATTCGAATATTCCTATCATTGACATCGCGTATGCTTACAGGATGAACAGAGAAGAAAAAAAAAATCAATCCATTATTTTTAAAGATTGAAATCAAACCGGTGCCCATTACAATCGAATGGGTAAACACACGTTTTCTATAAATATATGTATGTATATATAATTATTATTATAAGATGTGCGGGTTGTTTTCATTTGGTTCATACGTTTTCAACCAATGTCGTCTCTTAAAACAAATGATGAAGAAAAAGAGAAGTCCAGTGAAGAGCGAGATGGGGACTGTCAAGTAGCGCCCCCTTGCGGTGAAAGGACTCGTAAAGGCGGCCGTCTATGAACTGACAGTTTTCTGGAGGAGTGGAATTTGGAGCGAACTGGTTTAAATACCCGGTGTGAGTTTCTCATCACATTTTCTCGTAAAACACGTGCAAATCATTGCACCATTTGCCAAGACTCTTGTGACATTATATCCAGTCTTCTATTCCTGCTCGTATATCGAAATCGTAAGTAAGATAGATTTCCAGTTCATAGGATTCAATTTCATTCATGTAATTATTTTGATGATTCGATATTAAAAACGAAGAGATGGCGGTTTAATTACATAAGGTAAAAATGTTGTTTTTAGTATTTAAGTTAGAGTACTGAAAAGATTTGAAGGTTTTTCAGATGTACGCTGTGATTGATTTAGGTTCGATGACACCCAAGGCCCAAATTAATTTGACGACCTTCTATAATAATAATAATAATAAAAATCATAACTTTTTTAATAGCTATTTGTTAGATATTTTAGATTTTACTGCTTAGAGGATTAATTATTTTTTTAAAAAAATAATTCTACCCTTTTCAATATTGACATCTTCAGGTTGTCAAAGCAAGAGAAGAAGCATTAAAATTCGATCTTAAAGTTGATAAAAAACAAAATCGATTTCAAATTTTTGCCACGTTGAAAATTTTGACACCCCTAAGAATTTGCCGCCTTAATCCCGGGCCTAAGTCTAAATCCGTCACTGGATGTACGTTGATACCCAGTTCATTACATAACAACTCAATATATCTTTAAGGGGAAAAACATTTATAATCATATTCAACTGATATTTTAATATTTTTGTTAAACACTACAAGACTGCACCATGGAATCTTATGAATTTTTTGAGAAGAATAAAAAAATTAGGTACGGTAGAAAACTACCATATGTCTTATTATAAAACATAGATATATCTTATTTTGTATAAAAGCTGAAATCTTTCACCTCCACAATAACAATTTTTCCTCATTCCGATCATGTTATTCAAAATCTAACCAATATTTTAAGAATTATTTATTACATATGACACTCAAAACTTAATTTCCAAGGCACTTAAATCCACTCACTTAAACTATCTCGACACACAAAACATAGGTATTTCAGAAATCTATTCCAGTTGAACCATTATTCACTGATACTGGAATAGAATAATTATTTTCTGTTTTTCTTTTTTCGTGGCTATATTCCAACTTATTTTGACAATTTTTAACTATTTCGATTTATCACGTTTATATGTAACAAATAACGGCAAAAGTACTTAAAAAGTAATCAAGTTATAGTTTTTCAGTTGCATTTATTTCTGTTTGTGTGATATAAAGCTTAAGAGGAATAACAACTCCTATTTCAAAGAAATCTGAATTTAGAAATTAATGTAACGAAAAATCACCAAATACTAACAAAATAACTAACTAGTTACTAAATATAATTGTGTCGCATATAAAATTACTGGAAAACATTTGAAAATAAGTTTAAATGAGTTTTTTGGAGCCTTAAGCAATGTTCAAGTTCTTAGAGCTTTTGCCCACTTAAATACTAATACAAGAAAAAGCAGTAAAACATTATTTTTACTTTGTATATCACTATTTAAGGATAGAAATTTTGTGCTTTATTTTATTCATATTTCATTGGGAAAAATATATAAAAGAAAACTAGTAGTGATAATCAATTTCGTGTGAATATATATTCTTTCTGTGGTAAATAGCATTTGACTTTTTGTAATGAAAACCAAAGAATGTTACTTATTCATGTAGTAAAACAAATTTTCAGTTATATTTTAAAGTCTATATAACGTCCATTGAAAGTTTTAAAAGTCTTTTTTCAAGAAATTCAGCTAAAAAGTTATCTCCTTATCCGAAATAAGTTTTTCCTTATCACAAATAAGATTGAAGAAATCAAAGCAATTCATTTGAATCAATTGGTTTCTGAATAAACATATATATTCCTTCAATTAGTGTAAAAATCTAACTTAGATTCTAGTTTATGAATTTTAGTAAGAATGGTTCATTTTTAAATTTAAAATTAAACGTTGCAATTTTAAGAAATAAAACTTAATTACTTTTTGGGTGATTCCATAATTTTTTTTCTAGCAGTAATTTATGTTAATAAAATAATTATAATTCCTTTACTTAAGTGTTTTGAAATCCTTTCATTTCTCTTGTCTTATTTAATAGCACTGTTTTTGTGAAGTATTCCCAGTTGTACATTTTTCTATTTTACTAATACAACATTTATGAACTCTTCGGTTATCTTTTTAACTAGTACAAGCTTCTGAAATTGGCTATGCTAAAAGTTTTATAATAATTTTTCTCTTGAATTTATTCACATCAAAATGTATCTTAAGATTTTTCTCCAATTTTCGGTATATTTATAAAAACAATGGACTTGCTGTTGGCAATCTTCGTCAAATAAAATTCGTCAAAAATTTTCCCTATAATATTAGCATTAATTTTCTTTCTTTTTTAAAAATATAACATCTTTTTTTTTTACTAGATACTGATGAAAAGCTCGAATTTAAACCTTCATTACACAGAAATTGCTTTCAGTCCTTACCATCAGAATTTTTTTTTAAGTTATTAATTAAGAAAGAAGTTGTAAACTTTTAACTTTATATTTTAAACAAAAACTTAAGTTTATATTAATGATTTTAAATGTTATAAACAATATATGTGTTTATATATGGTTTGATTTTTAAAAAAAGTTTAAATGAATTTTAGAACAGTTTTTTTTAGAATTTATTTATTATTAATTTTTTATTGCAATTGGTTGAGTATTTTAAGTGCTGTTCTTTAGCATTTGGTGAAAATAGATTTAACTAAACTTTTGTCATACTACTCGGAATAATTATTTATTACTTTATCTATTTTAAGGAAAAGATATTATAAAGAATCAAATTAAAAATTATTGGGTGTACTCAAGACAATGCGGAGGTGTAAATATTAGGAGAATTAATTGTAAACCTAGTATGACATGCAATAAAATGTTATATTTCTAGTCTTTTTTCAAAGAAGAATTTCAGATTTTATGCTCTTAATATTTTTTCGATCAATTCGTGACATTAAAAAAAAAATTATACTTTTACCTATTTTGTGAAAAGTATATCATTTGTAAAGTAATATATCATTTATTCATATAAAGAAAGTACATTGATTTAAATACATTCATAAAATTTAATTTTATAACTTTTAAATAATCCACTATTGTAGTTATGCTAAATAGTTTATAAATAGGGCATTATAATTCTGTGCACAAATATTAAATCAAACTCCTCGATAAGGAGTTGAAATGGTAAATAATTCAACTAGAAAATTTAAATTCCTTATACATTTCCTTTTCACGAATTTAATGTCGTGTATTAAAATAAATTTACCAAACTTTCTTGTGATTTTCTACGCCACGTTGTCACAGGAAATATATATCATTGAATACTAAAAGATGCCCGAAAGCTCTTGTGCTAAGAAACCAATTTTTAAGCTCAACACTAAATAAATAAGCTATTTAAAGAAATATAAGGCACTCAAGCAAATAGCCATTACTTCAAAACGTACGGAAAAGTTAAAATATATATTTTAAAAAGAAAGGAGTTAAATATAACTTTAACGCTAGGTTTGATTTAACAAGCCTTGTGAAAAATGGATAAATAATGTAAAGAAATGATGAGATAAAGGTTTCGCTTGGCTTATAACAATTGAATTTCTCATTGAAAATTAATATTTTAAACCATAATATTAAAATTTTATTTAAAAATTAAATTTATCAAGTTTATTTTAGTACATTTCATTGCAATATCTTGGTTGATAAATTTTTCTTCGATTTTTTGGCATTGGATGTTAAATTAGTAGAGATTTATTCTGAATAAAAATTGAACAGAAATGAGAAAATTGGCCTTGTAATAGATAATAATTTCATTGAATTAGTTTAGATGTTTTATATAATTAACAAAAATAAAGCACTCTGAACAATTAAGTATGTAAATGCATTAAAATATTTTTAATAATTTCTTCTAGATCTAGGTTATACATTTTTTAGAATATTTTTGCCCAAAGATAATTTTGTGGTTTTTTTTTATTTCATTTCTCAATTACTTAAATTTTTTGATTTTATATTAGTAGGATTTGTAAGAGTGATATTTTAAAATCATTTTTTAAAATAAGTATTTAGAAACGTGAAAATGATAGTTTCTTAAAAAAATGTGTGTGAATTAGTTTTGTTGCAGAGATAAAGTCAATTTCTTTTCAATTCCTACTATTAGTTCTCACTCTCCCTATATATATTTTTATATATATCTTGTGTTCAAATTTTCAATCGTTAACAAAATACTTTTTATTCATCCACTCAAGTTCAAACACATTTTTTTAAAACATGTAGTGGGGGCCACTCGATGTTAATACAGTTTTTTCAATATTAATTCATTAATTAAATTTTAATTAATGAATAAATAGTAACAAACAAAACTAATAGTCCAACACCATATATAAAAAGGAAAATTGCTCGTTATTTTCCTGTGGCGCAATGGATAGTGCGGTGGACTTCTAATCCAAAGATCGTGAGTTCGAATCCAACCTGGGATGGCCATCTGAGAATGTGGTTTCTTTTTACTGTACTATTTTATTGCAATAATTAAATTCAATTAATGAATAAATAATAACAAACAAAAATAATAGTCCAAAAGCATATATGGAAAAGAAAATAGAAATTGCGAGGAAAATCGCTTTCTATTTTGCTACTTAATATTGTGATTCTGCCATATGTACATACATATTTTTTTATATTAATTGTAACTATTTAATAAAAAATAACTAAAATAAAATTTTTCTTTGTTGACTTAAGTAGGAATTGACTTAAAATGATTTTTTTTATATTAATTGTTTACGATTACAGTTCATAACCTAAATTACATATGTGAACATACCTGATAAATTCGAAACTTTGGAAGAAAAACATGTTTGTGTAATGAGATTTTGTCCCATATTTGCCTAACATTCGTAAATTTTCAGATTCTTATTCTGCTTAATCCTAAAAAAAATTATTTGTATTTTGATTAAATGTAAGTTGATCTATATTGTAATTCAAGAAAATTTGTATTTTTTTAAAAAAATGCTTGCTTACATAACATATATACGCATTTTATTTTTCGAGTGATTAGTTCAATAATTAATTGTAAAATTTCGTTTTAAACTGTGTGTGTGTGTTGTGCGTGTGCATTCGTTTCCCAACCAGGGTTTATATGGACTACTAGGAGGGAAAAGGAACAAAAAATCTAATTCCAGGTCGTCCTTAACCCTTTATCTACCGACGGTACTTATAAGTGTCACTCACTTTAAAATGACATAGAATAAACATTTTTACAAATACTCTGATGATACTTAGCAGGAATATTCTTTTAAATCCACTCTTCCAAGTAATATGGCAGCACAGGCTCTATGATGAGCATTTTAGCGGGGAAGGCGAATAGTTTTACAGCAGACATTGTGTTTTCAGCTGACGGCGTTTTCAGCGGATTGCGAAGATTATAATTTTTGTCCCGAAAAAATAGTTGTCAAAATTTAAGTGTCTTACTTTTTTTGTATGTTAATGAATACCTTAGAAAACAATTTGACTGTTGATTTTAATTGAACAGTGTATATAATTAATTTTACAGTTGAATATCTTTAATTAATTAATTAGCTCTAACGGATTAAATTTCCCAAAGCTGAGTATTTTGTTTATGTATATCCCTTATGTATATCCTTAATTTTTAATGTAGCGATTCAAAAAAAAAATATTGCGTGAAAAAAACTGTAGTAAATCATTATGCTGTAGATAAAGGGTTAATATAACTGGAGGATTCGTAAGATGAGTTATTAATAAAATAATAATAATAATAATAATAATAGGCTAATTAAATGTTATAAGAAATCCGGAATTCTCTTGTATTTAAATCTTTTTTAGTTAACGGGAAAAAATTTACCCATAAAAAGTATTCGAAGAAGAAATATCCTTACTTAAGAGAACCAATCAACCAATCAATCTAGAAAAAGTTAGAGATGGTCCTTTCATTCTAGAGTCAGCAATCGAATTGAAACTAATCGTTTATCTTATTGAACGTTATTGTTCTATGTTTCTATAAGTACCTATATAAAACCAGTGACAGTTTCTGGAGTGAATAGTGTGCAACTCATCTCCCTTTAAAACATAAAATCACAAATCATTAACTTTAAATCCATTTTAAATTTCTTTATTTATTTTTATTTTACAATTACTTTCAATATTCAATCTTTGCTGTTCAGAATTGAAGATACTAGCACAAATATAGTAATTATATTGCATATACGTACGTTAATGGTGGTTAATATGCATTAAATCAGAGCGCAGGAGATTCATAAGGAAAAAAATGGTTTTAATGAAGCAAAAGTGAAACTTTTTTTTGTTGTTCACACATCTTAAAAATATCTTTACATAAAACGGCTACATAAACTATAAATTTAAAATGTGATGTCTATGATAAAAATATAAGAACACGTATTATATTTAAGGGTACCAGAACATGCTAGAAAGAGTAAAATACCAAAAATAAATAAATAAAAAAAAGAAGACTCTGTTAATGGGACATATATCTTTAAAAATTGTCAATTAGAGCTTAGATTTTTTGTGATCTTAATAAAGATATTTTAATCATTATGTAAAAATACAAAAATAAATTTTTAGTTCAAAAAAATTTTTTTTTCCTGTTTTATTTAAGCTGGGCATTGTTTTTGAGATCCCACAATACATGCTTATGTTATGGTACCATTTTTTAAAGTATCTCTTAAATATTTAAAATATTTTTTGCATATATGCAAAACAATACGCAAAATGTAGGAACTTGTTTTTTTTTTAAATAAAATATTAAGATAGTTTCTTTAAAAAGAAATTATAAAACTTTGTAATTTTGAAAATTTTTATTTCCCACCCCCTTTTTTTGCACATAAAACTATTTTTTAAAACATTATGTATTATTCTTAACTTTTTATTCAACAGCTAAAAATACTACTACCGAATTATTACGTACTATTTAATTGGGTATTTTAAAATACTGACTAATATATGTTTGATAATCTTTTTCATTCCTTACTCGAAAGAGTTCTATTGTCGACTTTATGCACTGTAGAAAATATTGCAGCATTTACATCCTGCTACATAAGAAAGAGGTATGTTTTCACAGTTACTTAACAATGTACAACATTAGAAAATGTAACAGTTTTGGCAGGAGTTTCATTATCAATTTTTGCATTAGAATCCCTATTCTTTGCTTCCGACAGATCAACAATTTCCTCATCTTCTGTTACACGGAGGCCGTCCGTCATTAAATGTAGCAAAAATCGTTGAAATCTTAAGATATCCCTTACACTGTGGAATGGGATGAGACAAGTAAGGAGTTTTTCCAACCCTATTCAGTGGTCGCGGTAGCCGAGTGGTATAGGTATCGGATCGTGGCATGCCTTGTCACGAGTTCGAGCCCAGTACCACTAAAGACCCGCCGTGTAGGGCAGCGATGCACGTTAAATCTGTCGAGAGCTGAAACGTCCTCCCGTTGATGTGGTGTGGTAGTTAGGAGAGGGGGTGCCAGCTCAGGTGTCGTCCACGTCACTTGACCATGGTTCAAAATTACGTGGTCCGTCGCCAAAAGCTCTCGTGCAGCTGAACAGTGCGACGTTAATATTCAATCAATCAGTCCAACTCTATTCAAGACTCATACAATAGGTTACACTCATGAATCATTTGCACCCATTTCTATCGAAATTTGCTACTTACAAGAAAAGTACTTCTTCTGTACAAAAAAAGGCCCTTTTTGAACAAAAATCCATTTTTTTTCTAATACAAACTAATAAGAAAAAATTCAGCCGTTGAAATAATTTAATTCGTTAATTCGGGGTTTATTATTTGTTAAATAGGTGGTTTTGCCTTCATTTTAATCGGGAAATGAAAAAATTGGTTAAATCGGCGTCCGACTACTGTATTGACAAAAATTATTTATTGTATTGAAATATTTGTAATTTATTTTATAGCGAAGACAATTTTTTTATTTAAACCTTATAGGGAAAATAAATTTGATAATTCAGTGTTTGGGCCCTCTGATTAGTCTTTGATTAACTTTAAAAATGAATTAAGGGGAAAAAGGCAGTTATCACTTAATATAAACTGTTGACATAGTATCACAACTTGTAATAATTTTTGCATATGCATAGCAGATTGAAGATGATTTGATACTGCTAATCTCGTAATTAGCATTTTAAAACAGATTACTTGTTTTTATATTTAGTTGAAGAGTGTAAACATCAACGCGTTTTGAATTTTAATACATATTAATCTAAAATTTTATCGTTGGGATGTAGAATTAAACACTCAACACAATGTTTCGTGTCCATAATATCTAAAACATAAAAAAAATATTTTTAGTCTGAAATAATTATTGAGGTTAGATTTATAAGCAAAAAAAAAGTCATTTTCTTTTTTTTTTTTTATGAAACGAAATAGGGCTTTATCTCAATCAAGTTTGCAATTTACTCTTTTGAAAATGAAAACTAATAAAAATCTTTTAAAAAATTTTTTTGAAACAAAAAATTTTTAAGTCCTTTTTTATAATTTTTTTTTGGGGGAAACAAATTTCTTTTGATTGTTTAAAATCGCATTGACACGAATCTTTTGGGGAGGACTTCTAATTTTGAACCATGATCAAGTGAAGGGAACTTTAAAACTTAAATTTTATCGAAATGCAGTGACTTACCCTATTTCTTTAATTTTTATTAAGGTTTCCGACTACGTTCGGAGCTGTGATTTTGTAAAAGCGTACAAACGAATATTTTTTAAATATTTAATGCCTTAGATAAAAATCACGAAAAATTGTTTTTAAAAATAATTACAATAAAAAAAATAATTTAAGGTTTTTTTTTGGAAAAAAAAAACTAAAATACCTATTTCAAAGCATTCCTTTTTTTAAAAAAGCTTTTGATAATAATAATAATTTGCTTTATGTATCAAACTTCTCAGAGGTTGAACAGGGTTTTTGAAAAATTCACATTATTTTCAGAGTTACTACCAACATTAATTAATTCTCTGTTTTTTTTGTTAAAATTTCTCCACTCTGATGTATTAAAATATGGATAAATCCAGTTCTAGATTATATGTATTAATAAATCCTAGTTAAGGCTCTGTAAAGAGGTTTGCGCTACATATAGGCAAAATATTATCATTATAGAAGCATTTTCTTATGAAAGGAGACTGTTTTGAAAATAAGTAATTCTATGTTCATTTTTTACCAAAGTATTGCATTTGAATAATTTTTTATAGTAATAATATTCTTAAAAATATTTTATGCGTGTATTCTAATCTAAGTAACACTAAATATTAAACAAATTTTTCGTTTGTACGCTTTTGAAAAATTACGGTTCCGAACATAGACGGATGCCTTAAGGCAGTGACCCGCAACCTTTTTATCGCTGCGGACCGGTCAACGTTTGATAATTTTACCGCGGCCCGATAAGGGTGAGACACGTTGATTTTTTATATTTTAGATTGTTTTTGATTTAACAATTTTAATTTAGTTACATTTATATATATATAAATATGCCTTCAGAATAAAATATAGTTACACCAAAAATGAATAAAAGTGATTTAACGTGGAATATAAAGGGATTTCCGTGAAAAGTTGCGCAAATCCGAGAGAAATGCACCACTTTAAATAAAATGGCAATAGTTTAATGTTCTTTAGGCGGCCCGGCACCATTTGATCTATGGACCGGTACCGGTCCGCGGACCGGGGGTTGCGGATCACTGCCTTAAGGTATCCGACTGCGTTCGGAACCGTGATTTTGCAAAAGGGTAGAAATGTATAATATTTATGATATTTAGTGTCACTTAGATTAGAAAATGTATATAAAATTGTTTTAAGAATAGTATTACAATAAAAATTATTTAAGTACAATATTTTGACAAAAATGAACATAGAATGACCCATTTTCAAAATATTCTCCTTTTGTGAAAAATGCTTCTATTAGAATAATATTTTGCCTGTCTATAGCTCAGACCTCTGTACAGAGGCTCAACTAGAATTTTTGAAATATATAACTTAGAAGTGGGTTTATCCATGTTTTACGACAACAGAGGGGAGAAATTTTAAGAAAAAACGCCGATAATTATTTCAATGGGTTGTAACTCTGAAAATAATGTGAATTTTTCAAGAGTCATAGTTGAGCCTCTGTACAGAGGTCTGAGCTATATACAGGCAAAATATTATTATAATAGAAGCATTTTTCACAAAAGAACATTTTGAAGAAAGGTTATTCTAAGTTAGTTTTTGTCAAAATATTGTATTTAAATAATTTTTTTTTGTCAAAATGTCCTTAAAACAATTTTATACATGTATTCTAATCTAAGTGACACTAAATATCATGAACAGTATCCATTTCTGCGCTTTTTTAAAATCACGGTTCCGAACGTAGTTGGATACCTTAAAGACTTTTTTCATGAATATTTCTAATAAATTTACTTATGCACAAATAATATAATTTTACGTCAAATATACTTTAAATTAAAATAATATCCCAAACAATTTTTCCAAATTGTCGGTTTTCATCATTAGCAAAATCAAACCTTATTAGTTTTCGGAAGATAATGCATGTAAAGATCAATAATTTTTCTTTCGATCGCATTAATATTCAAAGACCACCAATCGATGGCCTTGAATAATCTTTTTCTTATAATTATCTGTGAACTTTATTCTGTGAGCTTCTGTGAAACGATTTTATATAGGTTTAAGCACGCAAGTTATTATAGAATCATAAATCAACTATTTCTTAGTAGTACGTTATGGATGAATACGTAATAAGTTTCTGAAAAATTGTGTTTGATTTATAAGAAAATAGTACATGCTGTTATTAATATACAATTTAAACAATAAACTATAATATGTATTACTTTTCTAACAAAATATAATTTTATGCTTTTATTACAACGACTCTTTTATATTACTGTTAAATATTTATATTACTAATCGAGTAATATAAATCATAACATAATATGATTTTCTAATTTTTAAATATGTTTAGTGATTTGCTTACAAAAAAAATTTAGATTGAACTCGTTATGTTGATTTGAGTATGTCACCAAAATTGAAACATAATCATAATAAATAAACCCTAACTTAGAATATTCGGTTATTATTATAACTCAGTTATTTTCAGAATATTCGTAACATTAATAAAACTTTAAAAATAAGCCCCAGTTACAATATTTTGTTATGCAAACTAATGTATTTAGTATATTCGTTTTAACTTAAAACGGGCGTATTTAATTATAAAACTATAATATCCTTAAATAATTAATATACAACTAAAATAATTAGGAACATGCATGATATATAACCATATTATCTTATGCACCAGGGAATTTTTACCGATATGCGTATCTTTTTGTATATAATTCTTTGTTTTTTCTTGGGAAAACGTATGCACTAATTCCGTACATAATTTTTTTAATCGAAAGTTGTGTAACTTAATTTTCTTTGTAAATTACTTTTATGTTTAAATATTTATATATGGTATCCTGTATATTAAAATTAATTTTATAAATTAAATGAATTTTAAATTTGTATGAATTGTAGAGAAATAACACAGTACAATTTAGAAAATGCACTCTGCGTTTGAAATATACATTCAGATTATTTTGAAAATAAATTAAATAATACTCTCTTGAAACATCGAAAGAGAGATCCAAAGCACCCGCAAGCGTTTTACACACACACCTTTGAGAAATTATCATCCAAATCGCCCTAGACGAAAATTCTCTGAAATTCCCATACTATGCAATCCAATTTGAGGATTAGTGCTATGTTATATTAATTATTGTATGGTTTCTTATTGACTGTTAATCATTAATACTTTCGTCATATTTCATAATATCCACTTCAGTAGCATAAGACCGTCGTTCTATTTTTAACATTTTTATTTTATTTTTACAAATTAATAATCTATTAAATTTCATGCGTAATTACTTAACGCATATAGTTGCTAATTTTGCACATTAATTCTAATTTTATGTTTGTTTTTTCATAAATACAAGATTTTCCCCAACTGGTAGGCTTTTCAATTCCAAGTTCTTACGAAAAGCCATTTTCTTTTTTGAAAAAACGTTTACGGTGGCATTTCCCAAAACTAGAATTGCATTATAAAAATCTCTCGTTTACACACCCTTCCTTTTAAATTTAAGAGGTTTTTTAAAAACTTTCTGTAAGATGGTGGAGGGTTGTATTTTAGAGATTTTATAGTATTCTATTAATTTTTCATCAAACCATAAAATGAACCATTAGCACATTTTATTAAAATTTACCTGTTTGGTTAACAGTTTCCATTTTCAGTGCCGGTGTATCCATTGGGCGCTTCCGGCGCGCGCCCAGGGGCCCGGAAAGAATTTAAGGGGCCTGGAAAAGCTAGACTTAACCAGATTTTCTGGTTATAAATTTCGATCCGCTAGTGCTAAGGAGGATATATATATATATATTACTTATTCACTATATGATCAATGACATTGGAAGGTAAAGTGGCGTATTTTATGACTGCGAATGTATTTTTGGTTGCGAAATCTCGAAAACGTTTTAAAAAACTGTCTTGTATTGATTTTCATATATTTTAAAACACGAGTTTTCTTTTAGTCAAACATTTGATAGATCATTTTTATACTAATAAATAGTATAAAATTTATTACTATAATGTAATAAAAGGATTCTTTTTTTTTCTGCGCGTACGTATAGTCACTTCATTTCATTTCAATTTATGTAGGTTAATTTCGAAATCTCTATCTATTCTGACTTTGACTAAACAAAACTGTAGTTATATCTTAAATAAACCTCAAAATTATTCAAATGCTTAATGCTTGCTTAAGAAGAATTATAAAAGATTAACGCTACAAAATTTTTAAATGTTCAAATATTAGAATTTGAAAAAATAAATAAAAGTTTCATTCTAGTTTGGCTTTTTGTTAAATTTTATCAAGTTAATATTCAGCTATATAATTTAGTATTTATATATTTATTTTTCAAATATAAAATTCAAAAAAAAGTTTTCTGAAGGAGGTTTATTTTAAATAAAAATAAATATCATCATCCAAAATTTGAAGCATCGCAAATAGGTTTTTATTAGTTTAGTGTTCTAAAGAGGAAATTCTTGTGTAAAAATAAAATATTTATGTTTTTCTGTAAACGAGTAACAGAGTTTGAGTAAACACAAGGCATATAATTTCTTTTCTTCAGGAAATTCATGAACAAACAATGTTGCAACTTTTTTCGTTTATTAAAATGTTTACAATATTATCCGAAATCAAAGCAAATGAAGATTTATAGCCAGTATCTGTCAAACATAAATACCGATAAACATTATTAAATTAGTCGATTCTACGATAACTTTTGACAGTAAGTGCAATGAATCTCCAACAACATTTTCTTTTTAATATTTTGACACTATTAGCTTAATAGTCGGGATTCCACCGTCATTACAGCAAATAACAAATCAATTAACTTCCATTTTTTGTTCCAAGAAGAGGTCATATTTCAGCAAGAACCAACACTGCTGCTATCTGTCGATCGACTGTCAGCAAATGAAGGCAAAAGGCAAAGAGCCCAATCAAAATAAACTATGGCTATTACCAGCAAAATGACAAGCTATCGACATATCGGGAATCAGATAAAAAAAATAATAAAAAATAAAAATGGCGATCCTCTTCCTTGCTTATCAATAGCCGTTGAAAAACACACACGGCGATTACCATTTGGACTAGGAGTTGTTCGATTATCACTGGTGGAGATCCAAAGCGGCGGAACGATCCTTCCAAACAGCTTTGGTCCATAACAAATCTCATCTGTTCTTAGAATCATTCTACTTTTTTTTTCATTTTATTATTATCATTTTTTGTTCTTTTTTTTTTCATTACATTCCCTCCTCTCTCTCGCTAAGCCTTGTTTTACTTCATTGTTCCTTTCTATTATTATTGAAGTTTTCTCAGATTTCATCAGCCCTTTTTGGAGTGTTAACATCTTAACGCCAGACTTGACGATGGCCGGAAAATTGTTCTTAATCCACGTTTTCCTCAGATTTAGATGGTTGGTAAGACATTGCTGATCGAATTTTTTCATGCCAAGCGCTTATCGATTTTTCCCCCCGTCGGCAGAACTTTGATTGTCGATGCAGCGTCTTGTGCTATGTTTTTTAGAGCTTCTGTTTGCTTGATAAGTCGCGATCGCAAATTTTGGTACTGATAGCTCCGTCTGGGACTTGTCTATTCACAGAGTTTAAGGATGTCCGCGTAAAGATTCACTTGTAGATGCGATGGCATCTGTGATTCGTTAAGGATGGGGATCTTTTATTTATCTTATTACTTTTTTCATGTTTCTGCAAATAAGTAGTTTGTTAGTTTTGATATCATTTCTGCTTTTTCGGGCATTTAATGATTTTTTTGTCTCGTTTTGTAATCTGTTGTGTAAAGATTGTCCGATTGTGGCTGATGCTGTGTTCAATAGACATTGATTCATAATGGATACCCAGACGAGATAATGTGCTCTTGACTTTCACTCTGAATAATAGTTGATAATTTAGTTTTATACATTGTTATAGTTTAAGTTATGGTTTATTGCTTGATTAACCTTAAGTCATATTATCGCATTTTTAAATGTAATGTTGGTAGTATATCGACAGAAATAGATTCTTTTAAATATACTGATTTTTTGATAAAGTTCAATCTGTTTGCTTCATTAAAATTAGTTATCAGTGAAAAAGTTGAGTTAATTCTTCACCAGATGTTAATGAAAAATGGAATTGGTATGTCCATGAAATTCGAGGTATTGAAGGTAAAAAAAAATTACAGCGAAAATTTGGAAGCAGTTTTACAAAACTTTTCAAAATAGTTCCAAATATGAAGTATTAAGCTGGTTTTATCTAAATGGTCTTGATATGCAGGGAAGTCTTAAAACATGGGGCAACTGGGCCTGGGCACAGGGCTTCACCTCGATGGTGACCTTGTGTCTTTATCTTCTCAATCTCAGTTACATCAAGATCCGAATAACTTTATTTCTCCAATGTTATCCCGTACATATTCTCAGAAAAACTAGGAAGTTCGGGCTTTACATGCTAGCTGGCAAAACTGCACTATTAGGGGATGACCATTGTCCATGTCTAAGCCGAGGCCTACCACAATACACAATCATTATTCATTTAGTCGAAAGATTGTAGTCGGTCGAGTTGGCTTATGCCAAGATTTGTAAGATTTTGAGTTACTGGTTACCGTTTGCACTAGTATTTGACAATGTGTATGCTATATACAACCTACTACCACTTTTAAGGTTCACAGGTAGTGTTAACTTTTGCAAAGGGGCCCAGGGCCTCAAGAATTCTTAAGATGTCCCTGTTGATACGTGTTATTTTACAGTTTATGCTTTTTTCATTTGCTTTTGGAAATCATTTGAATTTACATTTAGAATAAAATAATTAATAATTTTAATGCAATATTAAGGTCGTTTTAATAGCATAAATGTAAATCTGTTACAACTGGCTGTATTACGAATTCGATTGACTGGTGATTTACAAAATTTCGATAATTTACAAATGCAAGTTGTAATATTAACGCGTTATTTACATTTGGATCAAGACTTAGCACTAAAAGTCAGATGAAGATTTAACACTTAAGTTCAAATAAAGATTTAACACTAAAATTCAAATGAATATTTAACACTAAGAAGATTTAACACACTAAAATTCAGATGAAGATTTAACACTAAAATTCAAATGAAGATTTAACACTAAAATTCATTTGAAGATTTAACACTAAAATTCATTTGAAGATTTAACACTAAAATTCATTTGAAGATTTAACACTAAAATTCTCATTTGAAGATTTAACACAAAAATTAAGATGAAGTTTTAACACTAAGATTCAGATGAAGATTTAACACTAAAATTCAGATGAAGATTTAACACTAAAATTCATTTTGAAAGATTTAACACTAAAATTTTATTTAAGATTTAACACAAAAATTAAGATGAAGTTTTAACACTAAGATTCAGATGAAATTTAATACTAAGATTCAGATAAAGATTTAACTAATTTGATATTAAGAGCCACATGATCTAAATGTTTTTTTTCTATTACAAGTTCTGTTTTTACAGTTTTAAAACGACTTTTCAAGCATTTTGATTTCCCATCGTCTTTTAAATTTGATTATTACCCTGTCCTTCTTCAAAGAATTTTTTTTTAAGATTTTGTTTTTTAAACATTAATGCCAATGGGCTATAGGTTTTTTTCCCGGCGAAATTTCTTGTCACAAAGGTGAGGGGAAAAAAAGTCAAGTATTAGAAAGTTCCCAAGTGAATCAAACATACATTTTTTTGTATACATGCAACATAAAGTTATAGGTATATATTTTTTAAAAAAATACATGAGAAAAATGCACACATATCATTCTTTTCTCAAGTTCGTCTACCTGAAGAGTTAATTATTAAAATAATTACAATAGAACAATTTAACTCAAACCATAGAAATTAATGTTGCTCTGAGTTATCCTTTCTCTCTTCCTTAATGTGTTTCACAGCTCATAAAATTCCCTCCCTAAAAGCTATTGTGTTGATCCCATTCCCTTCCACCCAAGATCCACCCGAGAACGAACACATAGTTACATAATCATTTAGTATCTATCTATCCGAAATCTTGACGAAACTTATTAACTACCACCTCCGTTAGAAACGTGAGCATGAAATAATTCTGTAGGAGTGTTTATGAGCCACTTAAAACAATTAAGACAAGTTTACGACGAGTGCTTCGTGCTTCCATGGACCATTTCGATACCTGGCAACACACCCCTAAACGTGCCCTACCTACGAAGAACTCCATTGACGGCAACGGACTGTGAAGCACTCCCCCTCTATTTCAGTTGTCATTATCGAATTCACAACTCGCGTTAATCCGGCTTAGTGGTCAAGGCGCTCTGACCACGGGGTGTCTAATTATACCCACCGACAGTTCTGAATTATCAAGACGAAAAGCGAATGACATTTTACGATTGGTTTAATCTCTATAATGGCTGATATCCATCGAGAAATTATTTTGGCAAGGTGCCTCTATTCTCTTTTATTTTTTTATTTTCCTCACTTCTCACGTATTCTTCAGGGGCTTGGGTAAATATCGTTTGCAGCGTTTTTATTCGTTGAAGCATGGTGGGGAAGGGGCTGGTTCTCTGTTGGGATATCTTTTTTTTAAAAAATCTGATACGATCTTTTCAGATTATTTTCCAAGAATTTTGCTATCATGTTCGGCTTCAGTGGAGATGAAATCACGGTTGTGCCTTTTGTATGGTTCTGGAGAGTTATTCACTTTGAGATTATGGAGAAGTTATCAAAGAAAATAGCAAGCGGAAGTTGATAACCATTGTATGTAAAAGGACCAGTTTTGGATATGAACAATAAAAAATTTAACAAATATAAGAATGTTTCAAACGTATTATTGCTACTAATCGTTGTCTTCATGGTCTAAGAGCTTTCTTAAAGTCCAAATTGATTAAAAGACATACAAAAATAGCACGCTATATAAAACAATCATCAGACCCGTACTTACCTATGGATCTGAACAATGACTTCTTAAGACTCTCGACCCTGGGCCAGAGAAGATTTTTTGAGGCCCTGGGCCCGTGCAAAAGTAGGCCATACCTGGAATTTTTAAAAGTAGACAGATAATAGCATTCATTGTCCAAATGGTAATTTGGAATATATATGCACGACTCACAATCTCAAAAACTTAGCACAAACCTTAGGCATAATATACGATTTTTAAAACTGATGGTTTTCTCATTAATGAACTTATAAATTGATGCGTATTTATTAATCAGCCATGTTGTCAATTGTTTTTCATGTTACAAAATGATTGAGCATTTTTTTAAAACTTTTATCAGAAGTTTAAACTTCGATTATGCAACAAAAGAAGAAAATATATAAATCATTTTATATTTAGAAATTTATAAAAAAGAAATCATTTTGTCCATATCATTCCCCGAATCTTACTTTCATTACAAAACAAGATTTTTTTTTTCAAGAAAAGGTTTAAAGTTAGTTTACAAGTCAATAGTTTATTCTTATACATTTTGTCAAGTATCATAAATATGAAGATGAGTCCTTCCCCCCCTCCCTTATATTTTTTAACCTTTGCCAGCATAAGAAGAGTATTAAAAGGAATCACATCATCAATCATAACTTTGCAATGAGTCTTAGTTGTTTGATTTTTCCCAAATCTTCGTTTATTTTCATATCAGGAAAAATTGAGATCCTTCATTTACTTTAAATGAACAAAATAACCAATTTTGCTTGGATAACCAAATCAACAGCAATCCTCGTCAAAAAGAGGTCGTGATTTGAATCCTAGGTAATGTAGCAATATATACGTTGTCGTTGTGGCTGTAAAAGTTCAAAATATTCTTTGAATAAGTCCAAGGACCTCTCTATTTCAGTTCATAAGTTTAAAGTAGGGAGGTACTTACAATTTTATAGGAACTCTTTGTAGATGTCGTGTAGATTAATAATCACAGTGACGTCTTAAGATCTCTTGGGGCTCTGATGTAAAAGAAAACTCCGCCTGTGACTCTTTTAAGTGGGCAGTATATAAAATACGCTATCAAATATTCAAAGAAACGGTAATTCATAACACGAAAAATGTGCGTAATCCCCAATCTCACAAACTTAGGCATAAACCGACTGGGCCGATTGCCCCCTTTGACCAACGTGATGGTGTTTAATGGTAGGCCTAGACACACGCACAGATGATGGACATGACATAACAATGCAATCTTGCCACTGTTTCCAGTTGTTATATAGTCCGAAATTCTCTGCATTTTGGAGAACCTGTCTGAGAGTAAAATTGAACGACTAAAATTATTTGGATAGGCTTCCCGAGGCTCAGGCCCAGTTGGCTCATGCCATAAAACGTTCCTGCTAATGATCAAGAAGCGAATTATGTGACTAGTTCAGTGCTTCTCAAACTTTCAATATTTGCGGCCCAAATTTCAATCATAATTTTCATCGAGCCCCCATTCATACAATAACAATGTATTGAATTTAATAATAACGTACTTTGATGCTAGAGCTACAATACGACTTTAATTCTAAACTTTATAAATTATCAAGATAAGTACTAAATTTTGCATATAATTTTAGACAAGCCCATGGGGTCATTAGTATTTATTAAATTTGTTCTTAACTTAGTATTGTTAAATTAATTATCAAATACATTGTGTAGTACTGATACATTTATACCAGTGGCGCACACAAGGGTTCCTGAGGGTCCGGACATCCCCAAACCCTTGATTTTTTTTCCCCGATTGACTATAATTCTAAGTATATAGTACGTAAAATTTAATTAAATATTTGTTATTAATGATTAATTTTATTAATTAATGCTAATTATTTATTCAATAATTAGTTTTTTATTGTGTTTTGTTCCCGAAATTCGACAAAATGAAAAGGAGCCTGATACAAGAATGGTGAACTTTCGACCCCGGACCCCCTCTTGAAAAATTCCTGTGTGCGCTACTGATTTATACGTATATTATATCATTGTAAATGTGTATTTTTTATTATCTCAGAATGTATTTTATTTTTATTAATTTATACTGAAAGGAATCATTTCTTAAATGTTTTATTCTCGAATTTTCGATTAGCTCGCACCCCCTGGTAGAATTATCACGCCCTCCTAGGGAGGTGCGCCCCACATTTTGAGAAACGCTGGACTAGTTTGTTAATCTTTGGATTCGATGCAGAATTTACGAAAAAATGAATGTTTAATTCTCGAGTGTAATATATAAATCCGCATATCATGTATTCTGTAAAATTAAAATTTGAATGATTAAGGGGGTTCTCCCATGTGACGGCCCGTTTTTTAAGCATTCTTAGGGAATTTTTTAACGACCAGTAAAAAGTTAGCACTTTAAGTTTTTTTTTATCATTTATTTATATGTGTTTTATAAGAGTATGTATATAAATGTTTAGCCAAAAATATCCAATAGAGCGTGAGTTATATCGCTCTGAACACCCGCCTCGAAAAAATGGACGTTCACTTCCACCACGATTCCAGCTGATTGGCTTACCTGAAATAAAAAAAAAAAAAATTAACGGCATTTTAATCCTTAAGCTTAAATGCACCAAATGAACTACACTAAATTGAAAATATTAAAAATTGTATTTTTGGTCGACTTTTGAAGAAAAAGTTTCGAATTTCATGAGTTTTTTTGTTATGTTTTTGTTATAAAAAACATAAATATTTTTAATTTTGGAATGATCGTACTTCATTTTGTGCATATATATGTGGTGAGTCTACCCTACAAATTTGAAATCATTTGGTCAAACTTTTCTTGAGATATGATGGAGGAAAGTTTGCAAAACACAGTTTTGAGAAAACCGCGTTTAAAGTTTCAAGTCCGATTAAAACAATAAAAATCTTAACTAAGCGCTACGAACAGCTGTGCTCTTCTAACACCTGCTTCTTTATAACGGCTTTGAATTTTAAAAAATCCCTTTACCACCGTATTCTAGACATGTTAAGGAAGCAATATATGGAAAAAAAAATTTTGATTTTTTGAAACTATTACATGGGTGAACCCCCTTAATTCCATATTTAATTATGAAAACAAGTTGAATTAACAGCTATTTGTCTTCCATATATTTTAAAGTATCAAATCATGCTGTATAGAATTATTCACCAATTTTCCACAGTTTTTAGTGCATTATTAGAAAAGTAAATATTTCTGTGGGTTATTATCTTTAAAAATAAAAATACTTTTCTTTTATGCTGATAACTACATGATTCTATTTGCGGATAGAGTTTATGTGTAACAAAACTTTAAAAATGACTTTGGGATAAAACCATAGGAAAAACCGAGCGTTTCCCTTTAAAAATAGTTTTCCTAATTTAAAAATTCCCTAAATTCCTTATTATAGGTCAATTACTATATACTTTTTTCAAAAAAAAGTTGAACAAACTACTTAACTACTTTTCTCTATAAGAAAAAATGATTTAATGTTCAATCTGTGTGACAGCATAAAAATTCGTTAGAAACAGGAATAACCTTATTTTTAAATTATATCAAGGAAACATTATTTTATATGTTTTTGATAATAGACTTCACTTTTGCTGTAAAATAAACAGATTCAGAAAATGATTATTCCAAACTAGCATTTATAAGGTCAAATTCAATCAGTGTTGAAAATCTAGCTGAAAGGCGAAAAAGCTCTGTGCGTTAAATGGCCCTGTCCGTAATATGGTAGCAATTTTCTTAATAAGTATTTGAAACAATAATTGTGAATCTGTACGCAATCAAAACACATTAAAGACATTATCGCTTAAGAAAATAGCATCCTTGTATGGTCAAACAACAATAGGACAATAACAAACTAAAGGAGCTCCAAGGTGTAACAATACGAAAATACTTTTAAAATAATGATAAAGTACAACCGGAAATTCTTTTGGCACTTTAATCTAAAAATTTTTCCGCTTCGTTCATAAAAAGTGAAGTTTTTCCAAAAATTCTCGATGGAGTGAAATATAAAAATACAATTAAATTAGAGACGTCACTGGTTTTTATCTCTTGAAGGTTATATATCCATTTTTTTTTTAACCTTTTCATCTCTTGACTGTACACAATTTAAAAATTTTGCTGTCAGTCAATGGCGAATTATATTCTGGGACATTAATCAACAGTATTAACGGAATTTATTTTCCTGAACATGATGCTGGAAACTGCGACGTGTAATGTTGGATTTGTTGTACGTTGGGGACACGTTGCGCTTGCAGGAAAGTATTCGGAGTTCAAAGCATGTCCACTCAATTACTGGCCATTTTCTTAAACAATCCTTCCTACTCCATTATTCTTCGTGAAGATCAAACAGGGTCTTCTTTGAAATCGCTGATCGGTTCGCTGATTTTGAACAATTATTCCACTTATCTCGTTTTCAATGACACATCAAATTGAATTTCTCTCTCTTTCAGATCGTAGCCATTTTTTCGGTTGCTCAAGCTTTTCGAATTAAAATGCTAAATGATCTTCCAATTCCCTGATGAAAAATGGATGAGGCTACCTCCATAGGACGCCATTTATCATAATTATTCGTAACTAATACCTTCCTTGAATTTGTGTTTGGCGTTTAAATGTGAAATTTCAGGAAATTTATTTGTAGTTTCAATAATTTTTAACGTGAGGTTAATGGAGATGAATGAAGTATTTTTATAATAATGTGTTTCACAATAAAATATCATAATGGATCGAAGGCACATATGTGTTTGCAACATATAGGGATTGTAAGATTCTCTCTGAACACAATTACGTAGCAGGTATTTAAATATTGCAGAATTCAATTATTGTATTAGTTTTTAAAAATTTTATAAATTTATATTCGTAGGAAACGGGAAAAATATCAGTTTGAAAAACATGTATTCTTTTACCAAATATCTCGAATTAAAATATTTTATAGATGATCAACATCTTCAACAAAAAGCATAAAACTTAAGGTACGTTCGGAACCATGATTTTGCAACAGCGTATAAATGAATACTTTTTTTAAAAAAGTTTTTCTTATATTTGGTGTCAGTTTAATTAGAATATACACAAGTAATGATATTTTTAAAGCAATTTAATGAGAAAAATTGATTTAAATGCATTTTTTTGGCAAAAACTGCAGAAAATAATGACATTTTCAAAGCATTCTCCATTTGCAGAAAATGCTTCTATAATGCTTCTATTTTGCAAAATAGCTAAATCTTCTGTACAGAATCTGAATTAGGATTTTTAAGATGTATAACTTAGAAGTGGATTTATTCATATGTTGTGTTTTGTTATAGTCGAGAAATTTTAACAAAAAACACTAGCTGCTTCCATTGATAATAAGTCTGGAATGGTGAATTTTTCAAAAATTCTAGTTCAGGCTTTGTAGAGAAGTCTTAGTATATATAAGCAAAATATTATTATGGAAGCATTTTTCATGAAAAGATAATGTTTTGAAAATGTCATTCTTCAACTTTATGCCAAAAAAAAATTGCATTTAATAAATTTTTAATGGTAATTATGTTCCTAAAATAATTTTGGATATATATTCTTATTTAAAGAGACATTAAATATATATATATATATATATTCATTTAAAAATTTTGGGTTTCAAACGTATTCAGTCACCTTAAGTTCGAATGACATTGGAATTCAAAAACCCTTGTCGGACTTTTCTAAAAATCATATTTAAGATTTGAAGTTTTTCTTTTTTTATTGATGTTTCATATTTTATTTCATTATCTGATATTTTTAATTCTCGATCGTATGGTATGAAAGATTTCGAAGTTTGAAAAGCAATGCAATAATTTTTCCTTGATAACAACCTTTTAGGAAATTGTATAACACAAACTTACAGATTGAAAGCTGATCTCTTATAGGAATTGTAAAGTTTTTTTCATTTTACATTACTTTCTATTCCAAAAAGCAAATTACTCCTGTACAGAATTATTTTCATTCCATTTTAGTTTTTATGTCCGATATTCTGAATTATTACTAATATTCTGTTCCTTATTCAGTTCCATTTCACATTAATTCAACTGTTTATTCAAGGAATAAATTTGATTTTTAAATAAAATTTGGAATCAAAGCCAAGATACATATATACATACATAATAAAAAGAATAATAAGAAAAAGTTAAATAATTAACCCTTAATCTTGTTCTATGAGATATAGGTCTAAATCTTTTATACATGAATCCGCTCAAACTTTATAAATGTTACATCTTCACAGCAGTAATGACAATCACCCTACTTAATAATTTATTTGCATATAAAATCAATAAGACTACTTATAAATGATCATTAAACCCTTGTACGCTAATTCTTTTGAATTCAAATCAACAATAATTTGATTTCATCTTCCCTTGAGCAATATACAGATACAAATTCGCATATATAAATTTCCGTATTAATACTAGCAATTCTAATTAAAGTTCCATTTAATTTATTATTTTACACTCTAAAATTAATCCGTTAAAATGATTCCTATTAGAATATTTTGAGATGAGATGATAGACTCTCTCATCACCAAACGTAGCAATAACAATTTCAGTCTATTCACATTTATGATGAGTATCAATGTTAGTTCAAGGACCTTTGAGATGTCTCCGATATAAATGTAGTGACCCATTTTAATTTCCTGCCTTTGTTACATTTGTTTAAATTTGCAATGAATCTGAATACGAAACACCTGAGTTTGAATTCTAGATATAAAACTTAGATGGATTTTAGAAGTTACAAAGTAAAAGAACTCGAAATTTATTACTTTTAGCAAATTATATAAAATCAGATTATTTAGAATAGAATTCCATTACGGCTAAACTTTTCAATATCTTTGTTAAAAAATAGTTTTAATATCCAATTTTATGGTAGAATTTTAGTGACATTTTATCTTTAACTATTAATATTTAATTTCACCAATTTAATTTTTTAAAGCAAACTTGAATATTACTTCATTTTTCATATCAGCTTTTATAATTGAATTATTCATGCGAAAAATTTGCACAAAGGAGTTGTATTTTTAATTCCTCTACTATTAGACCACTCTCTCCCTATATATATATATATATCTTCAAATTTTTAATCGTTAATAAAATACTTTCTATTCATCAATTTAAGTTCAAATGCCTTTTAAACTTAAAGTGGATGGCACATGCTGTTAATACAGTTTTTTCAAGTATTAATTCATTAATGAAATTTAAAATTAATAAGTTGTAACACAAACAAAAATAATAGTCCAACAGCATATATAGAAAGGAAAATCGTTCGTTGTGTCCCTGTAGCGAGTTCGACTTTTAATCCAAAGGTCGTCGGTTCGAATCCCATCTGTGATGGCCTAATTTCTGAGAATGTGATTTCTTTTTTTACTATACTATTTTATTAGAATAACTAAATTTAATTCATGAATAAATAGTAACAAAAAATAATCCATAAACATCGAAATTCCACCATTTTCGTATTACGCTCCAATACGTCGCCCAACATATTCTTTAGATTTTGATGATTTTCGAGAACAAGAAATAGTGAAAATTTAATTATTAAATAAATATTTAGCATTAATTAATAAAATTAATTGTTTAATAACAAATAATTAAATTTTACATAGTATATGCATCGAATCATTAACAATCGAAAAAGCAATCAAGGGCATGGGGGCTCCGAACCCGGGACCCTTCCCTCCCCCCCTTGTGTGGGCCACAGCTCATTTCATGATGAAATTCGTAAAATCATCGCTAATAAGCTCTTTGTGTAACCCATTGGTTTTAGCTTTAATTATTATGTATTTTTAACCAATTATTGTTTTTCCCCCTTTGAATATTGAATATTTTTCTTATAATTTTTCAACAATGTAATTGGCATTATACCAGAGCTTATTGGATTATTACCAATAAATATAAACAACAGTTATGTGATGAGATAGATAGTTGATTCTCTCTCTCTCTCTCCTCTCTCTTTAAAAGTTCCGGTACAATGTTAATTAAATCGGATCATACCTAAAAATTATTTTCGTAACTGGTATATTTATAACGGAAAAACCTATGAATACCAAATCTAAATACCGTTTTTAAATTAAAAAAAAATAATAAATAAATGCGAAGTGCCATTTAAAAACCGATCTAATCTCCCATCCTTTAAATGCGAAACGACACATTCAACCTTCAGTCCAGCCATCCATGCCTTCATGAATGAACTTTCCACACGTTATGTGTCATTCATCTACCGATCGGATCCCTCCAGGAATATAACCATCAATCCAGATTTCGCAGAGGCGGCAATGAACGGCACACACAAATTACCTCGACTCAATACTCAGAAATTCCTACTATTAAAGCCCTGACCTTATCCGCACGTGGTAGCAGCAACAAAACGAGGAGGAAACCGAAAGATAAAAAAAAAAAAATGAGAGGGAAAAAAAAGAAAGAAGGCACCCCTTTTTAAGGTTCTCGTCACGTCCACGTCTTCCTGTCCCACCGCAGGACCGGCCATTGTCTGCGGAGGAACATTAGCATAGAATAATATGCCCCCTTTACCATTTCCAAGGTAATTGCCGACATTAATAAGTCCGCGGGAGAAGACATGACAATGTGTTTCTTCCCTACATACACAGTGGCCACTGTGATGGCTTGTTCCGTGCTCAATAACGATGAGGTCCTTTTATTTCTTTTCTTTTCTTTCCTGCCACCTGTTGAAACTGTCCAGATTCGCCATCTGGTGGAATTTTCAATTTTTCAAGAAACTTCTAATTTTTTTCTAGTCACCAAGGGGGTTATTATTTTAGCTACTATGGATTGGTCAGCTAATAGCTTTTTAATTCTGTTTACGTTACGATTCCCACCTGCTTTCATCAGTAATGCCCCAATTTTAAGAAATATACTTGAAAAATTTCTTTTTAATGTTTTATTCGATTTAAATTATATATATATTTAATAACTAATCCCTTGATGGTTAAAACTGTTTTTTTGTATAACTTTGCATTGAGCAATTAAATATTAGGTGGGTTCTCGTGGGGTTCTGAGGAGGGAAAAAATTATCAATCGAAACCTACCTATACGGAAAAGTTGTTCCGTCGTATGGAAAGGTAATAAAATAAATTTAAAAAATGAATTTCAAAATTTAATATTGTGCCACAAAGGGGTTGTATTTTTGGAAAAAAAAAATGGAAAGTTTAGATTATTTTTGACTCAAATTAATCGTTTGCTACAATATAAATAAGGGATAATTTCTGATTGGTGAGTACTGAATATAGTACAATGTAACATTTAATAAACCAGTTTCCCAACACCGTTGATCATTCCAGTCCGATCCAAGCTGTTTCCGTCTTCTTCATCATACATTGTAATTTTGACAGTAGGTTTTTGTTTTTTAAAAATTTCATACTAAGCAAACTGTTAAATGTACCTGATGTTTTTTTTCGTTCTTGTAACTATGTAATATGTATGCTTCCTCTCATTGCAATAAATGTTGAAAAGTACTAAAATACCTGTTTTTTTTTTCTTTAACAAAAATTACTTTGACTCTTCTATCATGAACAATACTTAAATACCTAAGCCTTCATCCCCTTTTTGTGACACAGTACTCAATACTAAAATTAATTTTTTATTTTATTTCCCTTTATTTATGCACCATACAATATCTTTTCCGCCATAGATAGGTTTTGAAATTCTGAAAAAAAATTTCTTTTGATTCACTCTATTAAATATGCTGTAGAAGCTGGCTTTGTAGTGCCAGCGAAGTTATGGACTAAATCATATGATTCTTCCATTTTTTAAAAAATTAAATGGTATGTGGACTTGATTACACTGATGATTTTGTGTGCCATTGAGAGATTTCATGGAATTTGTTAGTATTTTTTTAAAATGAAGGAAATAATAATGAAATTTCACACATGCATTAAAAATCTATACCAATTCTTTCATCTGAAATGCTCATTATATATCATAAAATACCTTAAGCATAATGGTCAATTTTGAATATACTCCATAAAAAGCTACATAGTAAAGCTACAGCATTACTACGATTCTCTTCCAATCTTAAACATAACATAATGTGATGACAACAAATGTATGGAAAAATTCATCAATGAACTTTTTATGATTATTAAGGCAGATTGTTGCACGTAAAATTCAAATGTCCTCATAAGTGTTGTATTCATTAGAATGGATAACTTTACCAGTATTGTGTCGTTCTATTTGTGTAGAGTGGATGCGAAATTACTTTCCGCATCCACTCTCAGATATCGACTTCGTCATTGGATTATCGTTTACAGCAGAGGTTTTCACACTTTTTTTTGTCTCATAGACCCCCTGCCATGTTTTTCGTTTTGGAGTAGACCCCTGCTAACTTAATATTGAATTTTTGCAAATTTACCAATTTAAATGTCTTTTTGACAGCTGGTATAGATCTTACTTTAAACGGTTTAAATTTGTAATAAAAGAAATATAAATCTTAAACTTTAAAAACATGTTAAATTAAAATTAAAAAATTAAAATTTAAAACATAAAATAACTGAGAACAAACAAATGTTTTTAAAGGGAGGAATAAATCTGGTGCTTCAATAAAATTTTTTCAACATTTTGGAATCAATCTTGTCAGGTTTAACCCCAAATCTCCTCAGTTAGTAGTGTTCAGACCTTCTCTTCCCCCTTTCTTTTCTGTTTTGGGGTTGGCAACCATGCTGAAACTCCCATTAGGAAAAAATTAAAATTTTTCACATATCCCATAACGTGATAAATAACAGGTATGTCTTTTAAAGCCAAATTGTGGGCATGGTCCTTGTTTTTAAAAAATTTTTGCTGTCATCTTGTAACTGCAAATTAACCTTATTAAAAATTGGAATAAACCTATTTAAAAAATAAAATCTGGTCTCCACTTGACTAAATTTTGTTTTTTTAAAATTAAAAACCTATTTGTTAATGAACCACCATCATAGACCCCCATTTACACCTGATGGACCCCCCAATTTTTTTCGCTGACGTGGACCCCTTGCAGGTCGTCATAGACCCCTGGGGTCTATATAGACCACTTTGGGAATCACTGGTTTACAGTTTAGAAGCGGTTATGGTTAATGTTTGGAAACCTAATGGAACATTTCAAGCCCTTGTTAGAGAAAAGCATGCCTGAATATTTTTACAATAGAATCGTTTGCGGTTGCCCTATTGTAGCTACAGAATAATGCTAATTCAAACAAAAACTATTTGAAGTATTTTTATGATAGTTTTTAATTACACTGTTTTAACAATCAAAATTTAAAAACAAATTGTTTATTTGAATTGTTATATTGATACATCTAAAGAATTTAATCTACTTAGCATTAGATTTCAACAGAATTAAAATCCTAAGCCAAAATTTGCTTAGAAACAATTGTATTAATAATAAATAGTATTGTAGTCAGAGAAAGGTGCACATTTATGCATATAATAGTCTTTCAAATTTCTATCTAGTAATTTATTTAGTTTTAACAATAATTTTAAGGAAAGTTGTTTTAACCTAAATTTCTTTTCTATTCTTTTAATGCATTTGTGAGAGAAAGTACATAAAATAGGTTATCATACTGTTTACCTTCAATGTACCTTGTGTCTTTTCCCTTTTGATGTTTATGAGTTTTTTTCCTGGTTTATCAAAGACGAATTACTGATCCTTAATGGCAACAAGCTTCAATACCTTGCGGAAGGTCATGGAGTGTGTAGCATAAAGGAAAAAAGAACTTTCTCGAATTACCTCGTGTAAATTCACAATTCTAGAATTTTTGGAGAAAAAAAAATTATGGTCTGGTGAATAGTTTAATTCATCCACTTTGGCGTAATATCTTGATTATAATTATTAAAACTTAATGTGACTTTATAAATTGTTTTTTTTGAAAGTATAGAATTTTCTCTTCTTAAAGAAATTATATATTATCTTATTGTCACCTTAGAAAGCTTCTTTAAATTCATATTCTTTCCAATTGACAAGCTGCATCATTTTCCTTATGTAATAATTGAGATAATTTTAAAAATTGGATTAGGTTCTTTTTAAATTTTCAGATAACATTAAGGAAAAATCCTAATTGGACAGACAGCTCAGAAAATTAAATGTCATATTAAATATTGTTTTTAGGCTGAAAATTATTAGTTGCATATGTAGTTCTAAGCAGAATTTCGCAGAATTTCTAGTAAAATGATTAAACAATTACCGCTATGAGATTGTATCGATATTTTGAATGCTTTATAGCGTTTGACAAGTTATTTCTTTACACATTTTTTACATAAAAAAAACTTCCTTATGGACATAAGTAATTGCTTATTCTCATCTTTAAGCTATTAAGGTACTATAATTCAATAAAAAATGCTCAATAGGCGAAATGGTAGGTAGATATGTCTTCGATAAGAATCCTTATGATTTCAAACAATTGTGTGTATTCTTGTGTGTGTTATTTAGTTGGATTAAAGGGAAAACAACAACATAACTTTTAGATTCAAAATCAGCGTTTTAATATTATTAATTACTAATAGATTACGTAAATATTTTTAACATAAAATACCCATTAACATTTTGCTAAGTTCTGCTGATTCTATTAATAACTATCTGAAGGACCCAATCATCGTTCGGGTAAATTTTTTAAAAATGAAAAGTATTGTTCTTGATATAATAGCTAAATTGTGAGGAGAGTAAAACCCAAAACAAAACAATGTATAGAAAAATGTAAAATAATTTTGATGAGTGCCCTTATTATTTATTTTTAATGTCCTTTAAGCTCTCGCAACGTTCCTTGGGGGTCTATTTTCCCAAACTCTCTTTTGCAGCAGATCTCTACTTCTGTAGGAAAAGAACGAGGCAACAAAATTTCAAGTTTGTAGGTCTAATAGTTTAAAAACCAATTTTCGCCCCCTTCTCCCTTTCGTAGCGTATCTCTTCTCCATGAAAAGAACACGCCTGCTAAATTTTAAGTCTGTAGGTCTACGAGCTGAAAAACGAGAATATTTATCTAGAACGCCCCTTACGCCCTCGTAAAACCCCTTGAGGTTCTATTCAAGGGAGAATAGAATTCTACCACACCATCCCTTGATCATACCGGTACTCGTTTCTGAGAGGAAGTACACACATTGAACGCTTTTTTTAATAATAATGATTAATAAGTCTGTTATAATCTTAACTATGCTGCATATAACTAGTTGAATTTTGAAAGTATTACTTTTTTAAGACCTTCACCAAGTTTTTGATGCTTTTAAACTACTAATCAAGAATTTTTGACGATTTTACATGTTTTTATGCAGAAATACAACAAGCAAACTTTTCTGTTTTTAATCACAACATCTGTTTTGATAAAAATGAATTCCTTATCCTCCCAGCCATTGTTTTATTATTATTACTTTTGAAGAATTAAATAATATTTCAAGATTTTTTTTTTAAAATAATAAAGATAAATTTCTCCAATCCATAATCACTGTTTATATCCTTTTGGAATTTTCTTCACGTTTTTCTTTTAAAATTTTTCCTGTCGAACATTCATTTTGAAAGTTTTGATTCCTATTTAAAAACGATTTAGATAAGAAAAAATTGAGATACTGTTTGAAATAATTCTAAAAATTTTGAGAAATACAGCAATTTTTTTTCATAATTTCCTTGAAGTAATAATACAATAGAAATAAACATTTTTCTTTTTTTGAAATTTGGATTTTACTTCAATATAATTTTTCCAATATTATTCGTTCTAGAACTTTCCTCTCGACCAGAAACTTCTTTTGTGATGATATATATTCAAATTTTGTGTTGAATAAGTGAAAATTTATCAAAAAAGAATAATGTTCTCATTCACAACGAGTGACTACGAGTTAGTCATGGTCACGAACTCGTAACCAGTGTCATAGTCATGGGTTCAAGCCCTGATACTACTGAAAACCTACTGCGTAGAGAGACCTATACACATAAATATGTCGATGCTCAAAGTCCTTCAGCAGACGTGCTGTGGTAGTTTGGAGACAGGGTGACAGAGCTCAGATTTCGTCCTTGTCTCTTTATCATGGTTCAGACTTACGTGGTCCTTTGCCAGTAGACCTCGGTTGCTTTATAGAATGTGGCATTAATAAATACACACTCATTTTCAACGATGAATTATTACAAATTAAAGAAAAAAATTCTCCAATTGAATGATAAAAGCAACATAAGTTTTATAACAATTTCAGTATTTAAACATTGACAAATATCTGCTAACTTACATCAATAGAATGATTAAAATGATCTCATAAACAACATATTTACTATGTCTAGAGAGCATATATTTTAAACATCAAGTAATTTCGATGATCGATCAGAGATCAACACATTCATATAAAAAAAACCCTTAATGGTAGATTTTAGCACATTAACTTTTTTAACGCGAATCCGCAGACTTTTTAAAACCACTTAATGGTTCTTATCTTTTAGAAGGTATCTCACATCATTTACAATAGACGAGATTACGATTAAGATCGTGTCAGATGAATCGATTCCTGTCATCGATATCCTCTTTTATTATAACTAGTAGAGAAGATATCAGAGGAAAAGATTTTACAAAACGATGGTTATAAGAAAGGGTCCACAATATGGTGGGTTGAATGATGTCAATACAGCGTGCGACTCCAAGATGGAGGGTCCTGATAAGATGGTTCCCTGCGAGGGCAACAAAGGGGCCCTCTCAGCAGCCCTGTCTCGTGCATTAGGTGGGCGTTGCTATGGCACCAGCTGCTACTTATTTTCGTGGGTTTATGAGCTCATTCGGTACGTAAGAGACCCACCCAAAGAGTTCATGAATCCATGAGGTTGATTTACAGAGGTAAATGTGTCCAGTATGATCGTATCAAACATTTGAATAGTGTAATTTTGGAATTCAGAGCCCTCCCCCCCCCTTCCTCAAAGGAAAAGTTTTTTCTCGTTCTGATGAAAGAGCTAAATTTTCACTTTAAAATTATTAATCTTAATGTTATTAAAGTCAAAATTTAGCTTATCTTTTATTGGCCATAGTGCTATTTTAGCTGTTAGCTGGGCTGTTTACTGTTTGGTATGGTTCTGTTTAAATTTGGCTGAATTAACGCGAGTCAGGTAAGATGTCAGTCATCAGTGACTGATAGTATAAAATATGATATAAAATTTAAGGCTGTTTTCGGCTGTTAAAGAATAGGACCCAAATTCGGAATATTTTTTCAGATATAAAAGTACTCAAACATTGATGTTATATTCTGGCCTCACTATCCGGTTGAGATGCACATATTTTATCATACTACTAATTTTTATTCGAGTTTTGAAACATTTTTTCTTTTATAAAATGTGTTTCGCATTTTTTTCTCCTATACCGTAATGCTAAATGAGCTATTCCGTTAGATGTTAAAAAGAAAAACGAATTATTTATGAAATATTTTCAAATTTTAAAAACACCACATTTTAAAGAAATTCATGAGTTACGATATCACAAGTTATTTTTATAAAAATTGAGGCATTTTTTCTGTCCGAAAATGTGCTTCGCGTTAAGTTCTCACTCTTGTGCATACGGCGAAACAGCCTTAAGTTAGTTCAGTATCGTATCGTTAATGTGCTTAAATATTACTTATCAAAAACTTTAAAGGATTTTGTTTTTACAAATAAAAATTTTTTTTAAAAAGAAATTGTTTTTACAAATATTACAAAATCTAGCAATTTGCTTTGTCATTTTAATGGCTATTTCTGTACCAGATTTGGACAATATTTTCTTCATAACATTGTTCGCAATACTTTCTTACTGTAGAGATTTTTCCAATTCTTCTGGAGTTATGTCGTTGTTTATTGAATGTATTTGTGGCACTGCTACGTCTCTGTAAGTGTTTTTGTTGCGATAACCTTAAACTGATTACTCATATAGCAATAATTTTAAGAGTTTGCTTTTGAGGAATATTTTTTTTTATTTGAATTCTAAATTGAAATTAGCTTTTATATTTAAAAATTCAAAGGTGGGGAAAAAAGAACCAGTGGCTAGGTATTCTAAATTCCAAAGCAAGTTCATAAATTTTAGTATTTTGCTAAAGCTATTGTTAAATTCTTCGGCAGTTTGTGAGATACAATTGAAGGTTTAATTTCCTTACATTTTGAATGTTTAAAAAGCTTTTTTATCCCCCCCCCAAAAAAAAAGATAATTTTTAAATTCCAGTTTCTCACATAATGCTTCTTGGCAATTATACTGTGATGATATCACAAAAATTTGTGCGTTATAAAAAAAATAGACTAATACGCTTGTGCATTAATTTGTAGATAATTTGCAAATCCCTCATGTTACTTTGAATGCATTGATTGTAGGTTAATATGACGAAAATTAAGCTTTTTGAAAAGAAAATTGTGACTTTTTATAAAAAATAAAATTTTAGTTAAGGCCCAGTGGCCGTGTGGTAGCTTATCGAGCTTCCACACCACAGATCCAGGGTTCTATCCTTCGTGCTGGGCGAGGTCGATTCAGCCTTTCATCCCTTCAGTGGGTTGATAAATGAGTACCAAGCTTGCTTGGGGACTAAATACTGGGGGATTTCGCTTCAGACTGACCACCTGATCGCAGCATCTACTCATGCACCTCAGTGCCCAATGGTCACATATACTGAGATGGGCACAGTAGGCCTTGGCCCTCATGGTTGTTGAGCCACTGAGTTAAGTATTTCAGTAAATTTTATTTATAATTTAAAATCTGTGCAAAGATCTGTTTGAAATACATATGGTTATAAGATAAAACTAAGGATTAAGGAACATTTTTAAAATTGATTCTTTAGGATTCATTTTCTTTTAAAAAATTAACTAATTTAGGATTCACTTTAAAAAAATAGATGCGTACTATGGTATATCGTGTTTATTTATAGTAGAATAAAGTTTCATTGTGTTTAACTAAGAAAATTTTAAGAAAAAATATTCTTTTATAGTTCCCTGTTTTTTCCCCAAATAAGGGTGTGTGGTAGTTCTGTTACAAAGCAGTAAATTGTAGGTTCGAACTACACTTCCGTTGAAACTCGCATTAATGTAATAAAGGACGAAGGAAGAGTGGAGGGGATTACTATACATTAAATCCAACATTATCATTATCGCTTGCTAATTCACCTAGAGGGAATGCTGGAAATGCAAAACACTAAAATTTTGTTTTGGTCATTTCATCGTGCCTAGATAAGACTTCTGATGCATATCTTTAAACAGAGAGTCCCCATATTAAACTATTATAGATAAAAACAAAATTCTATTTCTAAATTCTATGTACATATATTAACATTTTAATAAATTCAACAAGAATAACTTCTTGAACAACTCGCTCAACCCTAGCACAACAAATGAAAATTTAATCCTACGTTTAACACACATTAAAAAGAACTTTCTCTTCTTCGATGTTGCCTAATCCAAGGTCTAGATAATTTCATCATCGAACTTCCAGGAAACTACGAAACAAAGTATTAAATTCTTCCCCGTATTCCGCCTTCTCAAAAAAACAACATCCCCTGACGTGGAACGCTTCCCAGTGGTGGAGTATTAAGAACCAATTTGCAAGAAAGAAAAGGGTCAGGGGTCGACGTGACTGAATGACCAATGTCCCTTTGTGTTGATGAAAACTGCCAATGTTTTGTTTGATGTGGATATCCTTTTCTTTTTTCCTCTCGGATCCGTCTGACAGTCGGATTAGCTTGGAGGGAAGCTTCCAAGCACGTAGCCGATGCTGATTGGTTGAAAGCAGAAGTATCGCCACCCACACCTGTTGGAATGCCTATGTTTTGGAATGCAGTTCCACTAATTCGATAAGCAGGTAGTCGAGATTTAATAATACTGAACAAAGAAATACTTCCTGTTGAAAGAAAGGGAGGAGACAATATTATATTTTTACAGATCCACTTAGATTTGATAAGGGACTTACAGAATTTAAAATGTATCAATTTAATTTCAGATTTCATTGAATGATCAGTTTTATCATACGAAAATTCTGAATTGAAATCACTTAAGATTTCTTAAGTAAAAATAAATTTTACAAGTCTGCAATCTGGTGGAATCTCTTTTTTAAGAAGCCACTGATTCGATAATCAGATAGTTGAGATTTTTAATTGTCTTAAGACAGTGATTCCCAAACTTCCCATAGACCTCATTTATACCAAAAATTTGGAAACGAAAAAACTCCACTTCAATGTATAATAGGAAAAGTACAAACTTAACTTTGATGTCCTGACAATGATAAATGATACTGATAAAAGTTAAATAAGGTTATCTTATAAATTAACTTTGTCGCGGCACGAAGGTCGTGGGTGTAAGGGGGTTCGGGGAAGACACAGACAGGATCTTAACCCTTTGGGCGGAACATCAATTTTTTTGCCGCTCTTAAAAACATCCGTCTGACAGACGGTTAGGCAATTTTTTTTGAATTTTATTATCTTAATGACTGTTTTAAATGTCCTCATCGCTCATGAAATTGAGTAGAATTTTTAATATTTAAGTCTTTTTTATGAGGCACACTATATTAATATACTATTTATTACAAGAATTCTTACTAGTATTTTTTATAAAAACTGATTAGATATTATTTATATTCATGTAAAAATAATTAAAAATAATAATACCAAAAACGAAAAAAACTATAGGAATATCCGTATGATAAGACGGTGGTAGATAAGAAAAATCACACATATCGTTAGTTGAAAAAAATCGCCAAGTACCACCACGTGTCCTCTCTCACTGGGTAGAGTCCAATTGAAGATGTCAAGGCAGCCCACCCCAAAAATGTCACACCACAGCGTTATCTACAGGCATCAAGGCAAATCATCCCCGTCTGAGGGACAGATGTTCCGGTCAGAGGGTTAAAAATAGCTACTTTTTTCTATCTTTAACACTTTATGAAAATATACAACTTTATAGCTTGGGGGAGCAATCTGAAATCCCAACACTTAATCTGATATATAAGATTATTGAAAATCACTCAGCTTCAGTCGGAGCTCCTTGTGATGATCCTTCTCGAACCCCGATAGCTCGGTCCGCTCCAATGTTATTTACTTCCTATTCTACGACGAATATTAATTTCAGGACGCACGACCTCCTAGTCGTAGTTCACCTTCTCTTTCTTATTCTTAGATTTCACGATTAACCATTAACCTCACGTACCCAACGTCAGGGTTTAAATAGTAATTTCATTTGCATAAAATCAAGTCATCTCTACGGAAAGCGGTTTTAAACTAAAATCACAATTAAAGAATATTTTCCCCAAGAGGATTAGTAGAAGAACCCGATTAAAACTTTAAAAAATCAATATAACTTTGATCAATGTACAAGAGATTAAATTTATGTACAAGAGATATGAATCGCATTTCACTCATACTTAACGGACTGAAACAATTAGCAATACAAAGAATAATACTACTTTCGGTGCAAAACTAAGGAAAATTTATTGCATTCACTTCACTTCTCTCGATTATGTACAAAACAAAACGAAACTGTTGCTTAGATATACAATTCTTCTATACTATCATATTTTAGACGTTATTGCATGTTGCGGCGAGATTCCATTCTCATTTAAACCTGCATAGACGGCCTTGCGATCGGCCTGACTTCCACCTTATGATGCTTATCATTACTTGTATTTTGTGTACCTATCTAAAACATGTTATTTTAAAATATTTAATTTCGACTCTGAAATTTTTTAATACGTAAAAATTGAGATTAGTTTATTTTAATTTTCATAATAATAGAAATGGATCTCAAATATTGTATTTTATACTAAATATTTCTCACACCCATGCCATTGCCCCCCCTCCTCCAAATTAATAATTGTCCACGGACCCAGCAGGAGCCACAAAAACCTCAGGAGCTCATAAAAACATATGAAATATTTCCAGTAGAAAAACGGGGAGGTGTCGGAGCCAAAGGAGAGAAACACTTTTTAGCACGCTTTTATTAGCTTCACCTGTATGTAACTTAATCTTTTAACACGATGTTTACCCACTTTAAAAAAGGTCAGATTAATTAGAAACTTTGCACACTTGTCAAGGACCGATGACTATACAATAATTTAATAATTTTGTTCTATTGTCCTAATCAGGATCATCAGGATTAACGATTTCCCTCCGGAGAGGAATTGTTGGCGCGCTCTCACATTTTGTGATCGCCAAATGCGATCGGCTGCCCGCCAAATCTCATCAGAAAGACTCTACAATTTCTTAATTACCGAAAATAAAATCTTAAATGTTTTACTTTTTAGTTCATTTAACTCTAAAAGTTTGTTTTAATTTTTTTAAAGTATAATTTATTTCGGTACATTTCCGTTTCGCCGGTGCAAATCTTGCCAAGCTGGCTTTATTTTCGACAACACACAATGTTACTATAAAAAAAGGTTTCAATGTTTTCATTGGTTTTTCATCAAATTTTGATGCATTACGAAAAAGACATTACTGTGATAAGAAAAGACCGTGGCTTGTTTTGAAAATGTGGTGGTAAAAGATTACCAGAGGGAATATTCCGTTTGGCGTCGATTGTACCATTTTTGGCGATTTTATCTCTTGCGACGGCAAAATGGAAAAGTACGCTTTTTCTTATTAATAAACTTCAATTTGTGAGTGGCTAAACGATATAACATTTTTTTTTAAAATTAATCTTTGAAAGATTCTGTTACAATCATATTTACAGTATGAATCCTGAATAAAAATTGCAAAACCTTTCTTGAGAAGAAAAACAGCTTTTTATAATTTCGCAATCTTTCGCAATTTTTGTATATTTGAAATTTTTTAAATCTATATAATTAATACAAATATGTGTACTTAAACCAATATAAGAGTATAAATAATGTTACGGGCCTTGAAGTTTCCGCAGTATAAATAGCTTTAACGGCAAATTCTCAATCTTCTAAACAAAAAGAATTGATGATTATATTTATCTTCCTTTATGATTATACTATATTTTCTTTTTCTTTAATTGGCATAATCCAAATATAAATATTATAATTTCAGAATAAATTACATTACTATGATTATGTTCCAACTGTATTCAAATAATTGATTGCTCAAAGTTTTAATACGGGAAAATAAGAATAAACCACAAATATATATATTTCTTGGAATAATCTTCGAAAGAATCGCATTAGTAAAGGACAAACAATTGAAAATGGATTTCTCCTAATGTCTATTTGTTTGGTTGCAAACTAATATGTTATTTATATTTAATCCTTATTTTTATTTGATACTGATATATTATTCAATTATTCTTAAGGATGTTTTCCTCTGTTAAATATCCTGATCCGAACTCAGAAAAAAGTTTCGGGTTAGAAAAATTCTAATTTTCATATAAATTAATGATATTATTAACATATTCAACAAATTTAAGAAATATTCTGTAAAAAAACGCAGTTTTTACCTTTAAATATTTGATTTTTAATTTAAGCTTTCTTAGCATTACTGCTAATATAGAGGATTGGATGTCAAGGATAAAACTAGAAATGTGATGAATGTGGAGGAGGTTTCAATGAAATCTTCTCTAGTGTAACAATTATTTATTAATTTAAATTAGGTTACACACAGTAAAACATACCATTAACAAAAAATAATGGGCAAAGAACATGGGTGGTTTCTAATAGCGACCACATTCTTTCCTCGCCTGGCCTGTACTAACAATAAATGGTTACCAGAGGGCGCTTCTGCTGCTCAGAACATTTAGTTGCAGTTATTATGAAAAGAGAGCACGATTACATTATCAGTTTATACCTCATCTTAAGTTTATTATTTTTACTACAAAATTCATTTTATTCTACTGCATCACATTCTCTCTATATATAAACAAAGTTTTTCATGATGCTGTGATGAATTTATCTATACATAAAATATTGACTGTAAAAACGGGTTGTAAAAAGTTGAATTTAGAAATACATAATACATGTAAATTACAGTTTTATAATTTGAATAATGAGTCTGAACAGTTGTATAATTTGTACAAGGGGGGTTGATCCGACGTTAGGCGGACAGGGGGTAAGCCCCCTCTCCTTTCCAATATTTTTCCAAAAATATTTCATAGTTTTGTTTTTGTTTTTTACGCTTTTTTAATCATTTTATGCATCGAACTCCTTGATTTACTTCTTGAATATTTATTAAGTATTACGTAACCAATGCCATTCCATAAGAGATACAAATCAACAACAAATTAAGAATACATGACGGGAGCTTGAACTTAACTTTCCAAAGAATTGCTAAGGAGTATCCTCATTTCCAATATTTCCAAAAGGGTTCAATTCAGGTTAAGTGGGTTGAATCAAATAATAATTCCTAAATAAATTATTTTTAAATTAGAAAATTCGCCTTTTAAGCATCGGGGATGATATATTGTTAATTAATATCACATATAAGGTTAAACGTTCTACTTTTCTAGTTTCTTTCTTTCATTCAGTATACCAACTACCTTGATAACTTAATATTCTAAAAGCACTTTCTGAATCCCACCATCTTTTTTTCCCCTTCACAACATCAATGGTTAATGAGTAAAGCGTAGTAGTTAATTGAAAATACCAATGACATCGAAGAATAATTATTCACGGAAAACCATATGTCTTCTTTTTAGACTGATATATTTAACCAAAGTGACCTATAAAGTGTATATAGTGACATCATATCCTTGAGAAAATTAATTTAATTTATTATGCAATAATGAAGGATCCTTTTAACAGCATTCAAAACAGGAAATCTTTACGCATAATTATTTTTTTACTTCTTATCTATTGAAGAGTAACTAATTATTTCATTTATCATTCAAACTGATGATTTAGGACATCAAACCTAAGTGAATATACCACCAGAATATTCTAATGAATCAATTCTGTAATTAGCGATCGCGACGGGCTTAGTTACTTTATATAATCAGAAAAATCTGCATGAAAATGCGTAAACAAATTAATATTCTGATTTTATTTCCATAGCATTATTTATCGCCTTGCATCGAATAAATATCCTTACAAAATATCTAAGTGTGTGAAATCTGTGTTTGAGGAGAAGAATAAACTTTATTTTGTATTTTAAAAAAAATATAAAAGTAACATTGTTCGAATAATTTGATACGATAAGAAAATAAAATTTGCAATAATTATTCTAATTCTATTGCTTATTTTTTTATTTATTTATTTATTTTTTTGAAAATTATGTGATAATGAAGTTTTTGAATGGCAACAACTCTGATGCCATCATTTTTAGGTTTAATTTTATAGAATTAAAACTGATTTTAAAAAGATGTTGCCACATTTTATTCTTAAGTATAACTTATATTTGCTTATATTATAAAAATAGTAATGACTTAAAGTTAATGAATGATTTCACTAAATTCACTGAATAATAGAACATTTTAAATAAGATTAAAAAAAAATTTTTTTAGAGACAGCTTTAAACTGAACACATATTTAGAATATTAACAAATTCAGAAAGTACTTACCTATTGCATGATTCTCAATTTCACGTCATTTGAAAGGGGCTTAGTAATGCACAATTACTTTTGTTTTCTTTTTGTAAATCAGTAACTATTTTAATAAAAGAAAGCTAATACAATTATTCAGAGGGCTCTTTAAATTATAATGACAAAAGACAAAATCTTGTCTAGAATTTCATTAAAAGAATATATTCCTAGAAAAGGACTAATTTTAAATTTTTTTCTATTAATATTCGTATATTTACGTATGCATAAGTATTTTTAAATATTTGTTCCAATAAAATTAATCCACAGCTGTACACCTGTCGTGCATGAATGTCTTGCAATGTCATGGATTTGTAAATTATCTTGTGTCTGAATCGAATAATCAACAATTACTTTTCTATAAATTTTGATTCCATTTTGTTACACTCAGGGCCCTGTTACCTATGACTAGGCTAAAATTAAAAGGTTTTTCAAAAATCTTTTGAAAAAAAATATTCCATAATACAATTACAAAATACTTCAAGGGCCCTGCGAAACATCAGAAGGATTTAAGGACTTCAGGACATTAACAGATTTGGGACGTGTTCTCTTTTCGGGTCTTCTACAAATCCTCTAGGGAAAATACTTTTCAAACATTGTTTGATTGGAGAACCTCTTTCTGTAAAGGAACCGTGGTTCATTTAAATCAATATTACTATTTAAAATCAAGTGAAGTAAGTTAGCGACAAAGGAGAGGAAAAGTGAAGTTGGCTATTGAACGTGTTGTAGTTAACAAGTAATATATAAAAAAAATTTAAGTCAATTCTTACTTAAGTCAACAAAGACAAATTTTATTTTAGTTACTTTTTATTAAATAATTACAATTAATACAAATATATTTATACTTATAACAGAATCACACTATTAAGTGGCAAAATAGAAAGCGATTTTCCATTTTCCTTTCTATATAGGGTGTTGGATTTTGTTTGTTACTATTTATTCATTAATTAAGTTTAACTAATGCATTAATACTTGAAGAAACTGTATTAACCTCAAATGTTATCCACTACAAGTTTAAAAAGAATGCATTTGAACTGGATGAATAAAAGGTATTTTATTAACGACTGAAAATTTGAACAAGATATATATATATATGGAGATTGGAAACTAATAGTTTGTGTGTGTGAATTTTTGAAAAATATAGAATTTATATTCGAATCGTTGGTGTTTCTGAGGAAAGGCTAAAAGACTCGTGTGGATATTATTGAATTCAGCTGAGTATCTGCAGAAGAAATCATTTTTTATAAACATTTAAATTAGTTTAAATCTGAGCTGTTGAGAATTAATCGAAGGGATAAAATAAATATTGTTTGTTTTTACAATGGCTCTTCTTTTTATAAACCCTCACACAGTGGCGCACACAAGGGGGGTGTCCGAGGGGTCCGGCCCCCCACCCCAAAGCCCTTGATTTTTTTTCCGATTGATTATAATTCTAAGTATATAATACGCAAAATTGAACATTTGTATTAATGTATTTGTTATTAATGATTAATTTTATTAATTAATGCTAATTATTTTTCAATAATTAGTTTTTTACTGTTTTTTGTTCCCGAAAATCGACAAAATCAAAAAGGAGCATGATACAAGAATGGTAGACTTTCGACCCTGGACCCTCCCCCCCTTGAAAAATTCCTGTGCGCACTACTGTTCTCACACAGATTGCTACAGATTCAAAACAAATTTAGCAAACGCAAATTTCTTAAAAATAGGTACATAAAAGAAAAGTAGCTTTTAAGAACAATAAATATTCAAGTTCCTTTTGAAGTTGAATGTTGTTACTTGTTTTAAACATCGTGACCTAGGCAATTAGACGTTATTTACATGAGCAATTACGTACATCTATTTCCAATCTTCAAACCTTCCGTACATTCTTCTTTTTCGGCATTTTATTTTTACATTCTTCCAAAGGCCATGCATACATTTTTGTTCTCTACTTCCCAAAAAATGCATTAGCAAAGTATTCAGTTTCGTCTTGCGCTGGCGTCGACCTGGTTCCAAAACTGTCGAACCCGACGGAAAAGGGCTTCGAAATTTCGGAACAAGGGGTTGTCCTTGGAGGGGGGGATTGAGGAGTCCGGCGACGATTTTTATCGATCTTCCTCATCTCTTCCTTCCCAGATGCTGCCAGAGAGGAGAGCCTTTATTCTGAATCAGCCATGTGTCAGGATATAAGGAGTCCTGTCGCCAATACAGGCCTAGACGGCTTCTTTCACTTGATGAACAGGCAGAAGGCTCATTTTCTTTATTTTTCTTTCTTTTTCTGCGGTTATGTTCTCATCTTGTTCAAATTATCCATCCTGTCTTCTGTCGTGTCATACGAGAAATTGTTTTTTAATTTGAGATGATGAAAAAAAAATTTTTTTTTGAATAGTTTGTGTGAGAAAATTATTTTTGTGTGTGTGTGTTCCGCTTTTCTCTTTTGCACGCACGCAGATGGTTTTGAGAAATTCTTAATGGTGCGGTAATGTTAAATGTTAGGGTTTTCTCTGTTTTATTTTTAAAAAATGATAAGTTGTTTTATAAAGGTGACTGACTGCGTTCTCGGAGCGTTGATTTTGAAGAAGCGTATAAATGAATAAATTTTTGGTTTTTAGAATCAGTTATATTAGAACATACATAGAAAATTTTTTTGAGAATAGTATTTTAACAAAAACTTATTTAAGTACAACTTTACAAAAGAAAAAAAAGAATGACGTATTTTAAAAGCATTCTCTCTACATCATGGGTGTCAAACACAAAAGCTAAATCTGCCAAGCAAACAAGGTTTCACCTTAGGCGGGCTGCAAAAAAAATCAATAGTTATAGAAACGTACGTTCATTTCGAATAATACATTATTATAAACATACATAAACGAAAAAAAAAATGTTTATATCCTGACACACTCAACATTTCTTTTCTTCTGATATCTTCAATTTCGGAAGAATTTTTAAAAAATTTTGTTATGTACTATTGTGTGGGGATATATTGGCCGGGCTGCAAAAATGTTCATTAAGGGTCGCCAGTTTGACACCTCTGCTTTACATGAAAGCTGCCTCTATAATAATATTTTGCTTATATAGCTTTTCTTTCTCTACGAAGCTTGCTCTAGGATTTTTGAAAAGCATTATTTTCTAAATTGCAATTAACTGAAATAATAAACGGTATTTTCTGCTTAAACTTCTCTCTACTCTGATATATTAAAATATTAATAAATAAACTCCTAAATAAAAACAAAATACCAGTTCAGGCTCTATAAGGAAATCTTTGCTATACATAGGAAAAATATTATTATAAAAGTCTTTTTTATGAAAGGAGGTTTTTTGAAAATATATCATTCTTTTTTCATTTTTTGCTGCAGAATTGATCTTGATTAATTTTTCTTGTAATATATTTCTTAAAACAATTTTATATTTATATTCTAATTCAACTAACATTAAATATATATAAAAAGAAAAAGTATCCATTTATACTCTTTTTCAAAATCACGGTTCCAAACGTAATCACCTTAAGGATTCAGGGCACAATTTCTGAAAATATACTTTTGTTGTTGCTATAATTTTTCTCAAAGTTTTAAATGAGGTTATTTTAAATATTTGATTGCTTTTCTTCTTCGGCTATGAAGAAATATTTCTTTAAATCCAGGTAGAAAAAAAAATTTTTTTAGTATGTAGTTTTAGTTGAAAAAAAAAATTTTTTTTCTCCTTTTCAACTTTTTTGTGGGTTGCTTACCGGTTCCATAATATGAAGTTTCATTTCCTTTTATGGTCTGAATGCGTCATTGGCGACCTAAATTTTTTATACATTTTTTTCCCCAAAGATTTTTAATAAAAAATACATAAATAAGTTATTTCATTTACTCCGTAAGTAGAATACAATTCTTATTGCCATAGCATTTCTAAAAATTTCATTGAAAGTTTCTCAAGTCTATCGTGGATAAACTTTTTCAAATTACATGCTACAATTTGTAATTTTAGACAAGGTATCAATGTATACTCAAATATATAAAATATATTAATTTATTGAAAAGGAAAATTGCATAAAATTCTGATTATCTGCAAATATAAAATATTTCATTTAAAATACCTTTATAAAAGAAAAAGGCTCGTTCTCAATTCTTAATTTTTCCTTAATTTTCTTTTACTGCAGTAATTTCAGTACACTTCTTTTGAAGTAACTGTTGGGCCCTGATTTAAGGAATTCATCGGGACTGAACATTTTGTTTGTTGATTCGGGGTTATCCGGGTCCAACCAAAATACAAATTTGTTTACATTTACCTTTGGGAAATTCTATAAGAAACTGCACAAAGAATATCTACAGTTAGAAATTACACACTTTTTATTCAACGACTAAAATTACTACTAGGAATTATTACGCATCAGTTAATTAGAAATTTTAAAATGATGACTAATAGATGTTTGACAATCTTTTCGATTCCTGATTCGAAAGACTTCTTTTTCGACTCTATACAGAAAAGATAATACTGCATCATTTGTATCCTGTTGTATGAGAGAGAGGTACGTTTTTATAGTTTAGAAAAAATGCAAAACATTAAAAAATGTAATAGTTTCCACAGGAGTTTCATTATCGATTTCTGTATAAGAATCGCTATCCATTGCCTTCGACAAATCAGCAATTTCCTCAACTTCAATTGCACAGATAGGCAGTCCGTCATCAAATGTAACGTAATTATTGAAATCTTAAAATATCCCCTGCGTTGGGGAGTGGGTTGATATAAGAAAGGAATTTCCTGTCTTATGCAAAACTCACACGATAGATTACACTCATGACTCATCTGCACCTGTACAGTCCAATAATTCTAATAGCACACTTTTCCGTCAAAATTTTCTGCTTATAAGAAAAGTTTTTTTCTGTTCCGGACAAAAAAGATATTTCATTTGAAAAAAAAAAAATCCAACTTTTTGTAATGCAAACTAATAAAAAACATTTTCCAATTGCTGCAATAACTCATTAATTCGGGGTTTAGTATTCGTTTTTTTTTTGCCGTCATTTTATGGGACAAAGAAGAAAATTCCTTAAGTAGAGATCCATGAAATTGGGGTCCGGCTGTACTTTCTTCTCTCATAAGAAAAGAATTTAAATTATGATTAATTCAAACTTGAAATTAAGATTTCAAATTTACTATCTTTCATTCTTAGATAAATTCGGAAAATGATATTCTGTGTTGGTTATACTATAACGTAAAAAAAGAAAAATTTTAAACTGAAAAAGATAAAAAAAAAATTAAGAACATTTTTTAAAGTGTGTGGAATAAATTATTTTAAGCAAAAAAAAAGTCTACAAAATTGCAAAAAACAATTTTCAAGAAAATTATATATATATATATATATATATATATATATATCAAAAACCGGGTACTATTACGCATTCCAAAGTCTAAAAATACACCCCCAAAATCTACCTTGTTTGTTGGCCACATCAACAAGTCCTTAAACATCTCAAGAACCAAGAGTTCTTGATTCAGATCACAATTCGATAGCAGATAGTGGACCCCCTAGTAAATCTAGAGACTATTTTTTTTCTTTTTCTTTTCCTCCTGTCTGTGTTATCGCCTTCCTACCTTTTTTCATCATTTACTTTTTTCTTTATCTTGCTGTTTTTCTTTTTTGGTCTCTCATGTGGGAAAACGTCAAGCAGAAAGGGTAGTGGAGTGAGAAGACATTGCTTAAGACAAGCGTGCGACAACGCTTGCAGAGATTTGGAACTAGAGATGATGGAAGAGTAGAAATTTGAGATCCTACACCGGTTCTGAGTGTTGCTGCAAATACGATAGACCAAAAAATAAAAAATAAATAAATAAATAAAAGTAGAGGATAATTTTTTTTTAGTTAATTTACGGAGGTAGGCTCCGCCCTTAATTGACGAGTTCTCACGTGAATTGTGATCGAACTTCGATAATTGTTTCGTTTCTTTTTTTATTGCGGTTATTTAGTTCTTGGTTATTGGCATCAAGGTGTGAACTTCATTTTTTTCCCTGCTCGTGCAGTTTTTTTTTAAATGAGTTTGTGCTCCGTTAGCGGGTGTCATGGCTTTGCAAAAATAAGTGGAAAATGATGAATAAAATATGCTTTAAATAGGAAATATTACGACAGAATTTTTTTTTCGTAATTTAAATATTATGTGATGCTTATTTGATTAACATATTTAATTTATTTGAATTTTAATTCGGAAGTATACTGCTGGCTTTAAATACATTTGTCGAAATTGAATTTCAAATTTTATTTAAATTCCAATTTAGAAAGGATAAGATGTATAATTTGCAACACAATCTTACCTAATGGTTATTTGTTTTTGAGTTGCGTATTCCAAGGATAGGTGCACCATTTTTTTTTTAATTGCAAAAGTTTCTGGTTGTTGGAATAAAAACAAACAATGAAAAATGTTGTTCTTTATACCGATATATAGTCGACATATATATTATTTGGCAAAATATATTTCATGCTCTATCTTTGATAATATATTTTGGCACATATATTATTCATACAGTGAAAATCGCTTAACATGAAACTGAGGGGCACTGAAATATGTTTTTGTGTTATAGAATATTGCACACAAAAAAAAACACATATTTAACAAAATTAAGCTTATTAGAGTACATTTCATTCACGTAGTTATATATACATGCACGTATTTAAGAAAAATCAATGAAACAAAAACATTCCCAAGAACTTAATGAAACTGAATACAAAATTTTCAAGTTTTTTTGAAAAACAAAACATTTATTCAGTTTTTGGGAAGTAATCTTATATTTTTCTTTGTATTGTCTTTTTTAGCATCTGTCAACAAATTTTTCGGTGTGGCCCGTTTCATTATTCATTTCCCCATTGGAATGTGTGTTTAAATAACTGCACATACTTTTCATGATGTTCCTCGTTTCGGATGACGTGGGAACTGGAGCTGGATAATTCATTTCATTTTCGTAGTCGGAATCTGCATCAATGATACATTTTGAGCTATGAACAAACTCCAAAATGTCTTTGTCTGCTATCATTGGGGCTGTACACACATTATTATCTACTGCAAAGACACTTCTTCCGATGATACAGTAGGACAGTCATATAATACAGGAAAATTGTATAAAACCACCTCTTTCACTTCACACCCCTCTTAAATCTCTGGATTTTCCATATTTTGTTCTTTCTAGAAGGAAAATCTTTTCGTGCTAATGGGGATGCATGAAAATACGTAGTAGTTTGTCGGGACCGTTGCATCATTTCGTGTTAATCGATATTTTTTCTTATACGTTTTCACAATAAACGTATTTCATTGTATATTTAATACATATTACTAAATATAATGTTTATTTCAATTTTATTGCACTGAAAAAGAAGTGCTAAAGTAAAGGTGCAAACTATTCAATAGGGGTTTATTATGTTGCTGTTGCTACTAATGCCAGTCGATCGGCAAAGGCCATATCAAGGCCCACGAAATTCATCAAGGCAAATAGCTAAGTGACACCTGTCGTTAGTCGTTGCTTTGAGCACCATACAGGTGACAGAATGATTTAGCTCGTTCCCACCCCAATTTTGAGGGAGAACACCCTGGGGGTGGTCAGGGCCTCACACATCTCTTCCCCTTCCACCAACCTCACGAGAGGACTCGCAGCTAGACGGCTATTTAGAGTACCCCCTGCCGCGAAGGCACTATGCATTTACAAACATCCATGCCTTCTCCGGGATTCGAACTTAGGCCCGGTCATCGTCGCTAACCACTATACCGGATGGACGACCAGGGTTTATTATTGTTTTATAAATTAATATTAATAGTTACAAAGCTGTTTGAATCGTAGTACTAAAAGTTGATTTAGTAGAAAATTTATTTAGCATTATGGTGTTGGATCAAAGCATAAAACGCAATTAATACCAGAATTTTTTTCAAATAGAAAAAAAGAATAGATATGGATACTCCTGTAAGATAGAGAAATTAGAAGATAACATTGATGCTGGAAAAATTTTCTACTTAAAGAAGTATTTCATGTTTGAATTCCGTTCTTCAACTTTACACACTAATACTCTTTTAAATGTCTAAAAACAGATTTAACGCGTATTATTTAGTCTTTAAATAGTGTGATCTTATATTAATCAGATTACTAAACACACCAAAAAAGATTTTAAGCCAGATAAATTCTATAATTATCTTTACAAGAAAGCTATTGAGCTGCAAAACTACTCTATTATCCAATGATTCTGAGCTATCATTTAAATAAGTAGAAGAAAAAGTCCCAAGAAAGAAGTAATATTGCGAAAACTCATACACAAATGATCCAACCGCATTCAAAAATCTTCAAAAAAAGACTAAGAATTAATTTTTAAGTGAAAAAGGATCTCATTTTAATGGCTCATATATATCAAAACGATTTTCATTTTTCTTAGGCTTATTGAAATGCTTTGATTCATAATTTGAATTGCATATTTTTTTTAATGCTTAAAACCCAACACTCCCTGGCTAAATAAATCTCTTTTCCTGCTTAACGAAATGACAATAGATTTAATAAGTGTTTCAATTTGACTAATTACCTATCATTAAAAGAACATTTAGATGATACCTTGAGATAAATAGGGAAGAACTATTCTCTCTTTAATATACAGCACACACCGATTCTTTTTTTTTTATTAATCGGGGTGAGTCCGGATGCAGATGCTGAACGCCCGGATAATCACTGTGCACAAACAGACACAAAGAATTTTAGTTAATCAATCATTTATCATAAAAAGAAATATTCTGTGAAGGATCTCTTTTCTTTTAAAATACATGGACCGTGTGGCTCTGGAACAAACGCATTGAGTTTTTGTTATGAGGGCTTTTTGAAAAGGGTTTGTGGGAAGATTTCAGAATCTTTAATGATGGGGTGCTTTTTTAAAAAACGCTTGAATTTATTCATTTATGACTACTTTTAATGTGGCGCATTGATTTGAATTTATGTTTTTAAGGATTTTCACTCTTCTTCGTTCAAATGTTTTTGAGTATCGTTGAAATAATATTAAAAAAATCAGTAATGAGAGAGAGAGATTCTAAAATGAAATATCAAAGACCAAAGTAGACATGAAAATAAAGAGATGGAATCAGAATCTATAGAATTTGAGTAGACTCCAAATCAGAAGGTTTTATTATTAAATACTGGGGGGGGTACCTCCTGTGTCTGCCTAATGGCGGACCAACCCCCATTGTGCAAATTATACAACTGCTCATAGTCATTGCTCATTTTGTAAAACTGTAATTTACATGCATTATGTAGTTCTAAATCACTGGCTGGAAGTTTTTTAAATAATCAGGATGTGTAAATTTTCAATAAATTTCTTCTTTAAAATTTCTTTCTTTCGTACACTTTCTTCAGTTGTTCTTTTTTCCACAAATTTAGTTCTCTCCTCTTCATTAAATTCAACTTTTACGACCCATTTTTACTAAATGTACCTCATGCATAAATAAATTTATTACATCATCACACGAAAAACTTTTTTTTACTTAGAGATTAAAAAAGATTAAACCCATTGTTAAATTTTAACTAATAATTTATTTAGTTCTTAAAAATTAAAATCAGAATATTACAAGACATTGCCAAGGCAGCTCACCCACTGGTTACTACAGGTTGGGAAAGCCAAGGGCAAAAGTTTCGTGTTGCTTTTATTTGTCGTCTTCAGTCCATATTGATTTGTCAGTAAAAAATTACAAAATTTGATTGGATTGCTACAAATTACTTGGAGTATATCTCTCATTGAGCTTTTCAATACTTTTTTTATTTATTGAAAACAATTATATAAAATCTCCGTGAACCACAAAGTTTCACACGGGGCTCACAGAAGTAGGTATTAATCACACATTACACAAGGAAAGAAGGAAATAAAAAATTGAGATTATGAAGGATTACAAATATATTTACTACAAATTCACAGAACTTTTTAAAAGCACTTCTGGTGGAAATAAGTTGGTGAAAATTCGGAGGCCAATTTATATTAAGTCCCTTGAAAGCCAGTCTTAGTATCTGTCTCTCTCTGACATACTTGGAACATAGAAGGAGCGCATATTCTACGTTTTCCTCTCCACCAATATTACAATCACAGGAAGATGATGGATAGTTCTCTAGAGCTTGAGATTTATTTTATTTTATTCTTTAAATAGCATCAAAGGAAGAACACGATAAGATCCAGCACAGGAGATCTGGGCGTCAAAAATAGTTTTCTATTTTTTTTCTTTTGCTTATAATTGAATATGTGATTTGTTTGCTTCATAAGGTTATTTAATTTCTTATTTTTCATCTCTTATAAATGATTGATTGATTAGTTTGTTGATGGTTTTCTTAATTGTCGGCCTCGGATGCCACTTGAGAGTTATTGCCGACGGATCTCAAAGTTTTGAGCTTCGGCTTAGTGACGAAGTCGATACTTCGGCTTGCACTTACTCTCCAAACTTCCCTACTAAGCCAATGACAAATTTAACATGCCTCCAGTCCCTCTACATGGTGGTTCTTAAGGGACACCAGGAATCGAGCACTTGATTCAACAAATGCATCATCGTCCACGAGTTCGAAACCATGAGCATTCAGATACAGTAGGTGGATTAATATGTTGAATATGTGCATGAAAATTTTACGTAGTAACTTTTTCCATTATATATAAGATATATAATTTCATTATATGAAATATGGTGCATTAGTATTTCCATTTCCTCTAATTGCATTCAAATATCAGGGGATGGGAGGGGTTTAATATTATTATTCATCAATAACAGTATTTTTTTAAAAAAATTTATTTTACGAATTACCTTAATAACAGATTATTCTGAGATAATTGTTGTGTGAGTGAGTGAATATTAACGTCTCACTGTTCAGCTACACGAGGACCTTTGGTGACAGACCTCATAATTTTGAACCATGGTCAAGTGACGAGGACGGCACCTGAGCTGGCACCCCTCTCTCCTAACTACCACACCAACCAGAGGACGTTTGAGCTCTCGACTGATTTAACGTGCATCGCTCCCTATACGGTGGGTCTTTAATGGTAGAGGGCTCGAGCTCATGATTAGCCTGCCATCATCCGATACCTTGATCACTGGGTTACCGCAGCCTCAAGAGATAATTGTTGCAAGAGAACTGTCGACTACAAAATAATGCTTGGTGAAATTATTTGACGTTCCTTGGGTGATATTATGATTTAAAAATATTCTTTTTCGGTTATTAGATATTTAAGAACAGTAGCCTATCTAAAAAAAAATACAAATAAGTATTGATTTTTAAAACAATTAAAAAAAAGTCGAATGAACATAAAAATAAATTACAATCATTTAATTTACTTGGGACTGATATAGTGACGTATACCAGGGTCGGGTTTGCGGGTCCAAACTCCACACATACACCGAGGAATTTTTAATTTTTAACTTAAGGTATACGACTATCTACCGTGATTTTGCGCAAGCGCATAAATGGATAATATTTATGATATTTAGTGTCACTTAGATTAGAAAACATATATAAAATTGTTTTAGGAATAGTATTACAATAAAAAATTATTTAAGTAGAGTATTTTGACAAAAAAAAGGAACATAGAATGACCCATTTTCAAAATATTCTCCTTTTGTGAAAAATACTTCTATTATAATAATATTTTGCCTGTATATAGCTCAGACCTCTGTACAGAGGCTCAACTAGAATGTTTGAAATATATAACTTAGAAGTGGGTTTATCCATGTTTTATGACAACAGAGGGAAGAAATTTAAAGAAAAAACGCCAATAATTATTTCAAATGGTTGTAACTCTGAGAATAATGTGAATTTTTCAAAAATCATAGTTGAGCCTCTATACAGAGGTCTGAGATATATATAGGCAAAATATTATTATAATAGAAGCATTTTTTACCAAAGGAGAACATTTCGAAAAAAGGTTATTCTCAGTTAATTTTTTGCCGAAATATTGTATTTAAGTTATTTATTTTTTTTTTGTCAAAATGTCCTTAAAACAATTTTATACATACATTCTAATCTAAGTGACACTAAATATCATGAAAATTATCCATTTATGCATCTTTTTAAAATCAGGGTTCCGAACGTAGTCGGATACCTTAAAAATTACATCTCGGAGCTTTCAACTACTTGGGTTTTTAAATGTAAACCCCTCCCATAAAAATAGTCTATGTACGCCACTGGATTTATGTCGTATTTAAGCTGCATTGTAGAGTGTTAAAATACATAAACATTTTTAAACAGCAATAGTTGTCAACATTTCCAATACTTAAGACATTTTTGTGCCAATTTTTCCTATAAATACTCCTTTTTTTTAATCTATCTATAAAGCGCGAGGAAATAAATAATTTATATACATTTCAAACACTGTGTGTGAAACTGTCTGTCCTAAAAAAAACTTTTTTTCTCCAAAATACCCCTCTGTTTTTAAATATCTCGATCAGCTACTGGAAATAATAGTCTATTAATCTAAATTTACCTTAACAGACAGGGCTCATTTGCATGATTTTCTACCTTACCACACTTTTCAGTGAAAGAAAAATATCAGCTGTCTCTCTAGACAGGAAATATATGACCCCTAATCTTCTTATCAAAGATAATCCTGTTATTTATTAAATTTTCATTTCAAGTAAACAATTTGGGAGCTACAGTCGCCTTTCTTCGCTGCAATTATGCTGATAAAATATTCATTTTTTATACTAATAGGAGAAGTATATGAAAGTGTATACCAGAACTTTCTTGAAATTATTTACATTGTTAAACTAATATCTGTAAATTGACTTTAAAGTCAAATACTATTTTTTTACGCTAGCATTATATTTTAAGCTTAAACGTCTGCGTGCGTCATAAATTTATATTTTGGAAATGAATACTTAATTATAAAAAGTATTGTTATATAGTTTGGCTTTAAAATAATGTTTCAATTTTGGCCTTAGTTTTTTATTCCAGTGTGAATTATTTTTTAACAAAAATTACAAGTAGTTGTTGCATCAAAGCCTATTAACCTCTTATTTCTCCCCACGGGCTCTTTACAAATGTTTCGTATTTATAAGTATAGTTATTAATCAGTTGAAAGTAGAAGCTCAAATGAAAAAAAAATTAAGATTTAAATAAAAACAAATAAAATTATATAAGATACGTTGACGTAAAAATCTTATCTAGCTGTATTACATTAAAAAGTAAAACATTAATAAGAATGCAAATAGACACAAAAATCCTTTCTTTCCTCTATTTTATTTTTCTAAATAGCAAGACTTGTTATTCAATGGAAAACTTTAAATTCAATATGCATTGGGGGAAATTAAATCTCGCCTGTCTTAGGTCAGAGGCCCCCAAAGTGGTGGTCTGCGAGAAAATTTCACTGGTCCCCAGAAAAATGTGGAATATACTCACTCATCACGTTAAATTATGTTTTAAGATGAACTGATTGTTTTTTTATCACATTTTTTTTATAAATATATTTAACACTTGAAAAATCCTATTAGTGGTCCGCTGGATTTAAATTATGAATTAACTGGTCCGTGAGGTCAAAAGGTTTGGCGACCACTGTCTTAGGTAATATTAACCATATTAGATATTTTACTAAAGCAACTTTCACAAAAATAATTTTTGACGTCTTTGCTAAGCATCAATCCACAGCGCGCCGCCTTTGCCGCTAATAAGCAAAAAAACCCTTTTCTATTGCAAGTATTTCTGGCTCTGTCTCGAAATTAGCTATCAAATGAAGGATGGTGTAAAGAGTAGACATTAATTGAAAGTAGACTACACACTGTGCGCTACATTCTTTTTTTCTTAAACTATACTAAGCTATTCTATCTGGAAATCAGGACTTATTTTGATCTTTTAAAAGCTATTTAAAATTCAGTATATTTATTCGACTTTATATATCAGTAGCGCACACAGGAATTTTTCAAGGGGGGGCGGGGTTGAAAGTTCACCATTCTTGTATCATGCTATTTTTGATTCAGGAACAAAGCACAGTAAAAAACTAATTATTGAATAATTAGCATTAATTAATAAAATTAATAATTAATAACAAATATTTAATTAAATTTTACGTATTATATACCTAGAATTATAACCAATAGGAAAAAAATCAAGGACACCCCCCTTGTGTGCGCCACTGATATATATATATATATATCTTGTAATGGATTTAGATATTTCTATCCATTATTTCCTACTGGTTTTTGCTCAGTGTTATTTACAAAAAAAGGGGGAAGGCTGGCTGGCCAAAAAACATGTTCAACCCCACTTTTATATAAATTATATTTTATATAATAGCTGTCCTAAGTCAGTAATGTTCATGACACTTCAGCATCCATTTTATATTTATTATCTCGATTACTCTTTTGTCCTTCATTGTGTGATTTTCCTGCTGTCTATGTGTTTGTCGAATGTTATTGTTTGGATGTTATCTCTTGTTAGTAGAGAATTGGCCTATATATATATATATTGATAAATTCTTTAAAAATTTTACTTTAATGATAGAATTTTATGCGGCCTGCAGCTAACCCTTGTTTTGGCCACCCCCGTGCGGTGCACCTGCTAAGATCTCTCCTGCTGAAAAGAGCACTGATAAATGCTCCTGTGCTTAACAATGTTGTTTATACAATATCAGGCTGCGTCTTCTACAACTTGGAGTAATCGGGATATGGACCATTGATTTCCTGCCATAAAGCTCTGCCTCATTAAGTCTTAGGTAAACAGTATACCTCGGAACTGAGAGCACTGGAACAGCAAATAGTTCACCGTGTTGAGCAGGTATACTCCCTCAAATGCGCTTTGCAGTTAAAGCTAAATAGGATTATCCTGGCTTATGGTGATTACAGTTCTTCCTATAAGTGCTCTTCTGGATATTATACTGATCTCCAGAAACCGGCTCTATAATCTGGAAACAACATTTTGAGACAGCTATGCGTTGGATTGATCAGCGTTCAATCTCCCAATTGGTCTCCATCGTAATACTCCCTCTAGACGTTGTATTTGGGGTGTCCTTCGTAGAAGTTTTAAAAAAATTGCATGCCTTCAGAAATACCAGCAAAACTAAAACTGTTCGAAGCTCCTGTCTAATCAGCTTTCGTAAAGTGCTCAAGGAAAAGATTAATACAATTTGATTGGTTAGTTTAAAAAAGCGTGTTTTTAAGTTTACCAATTTTTATTAAAAATGGTTTAAAGGTTTTTGAAAAATCCACGAAAATTAGTTCTTACTTTAAATTTTGCAAACCATGATATGTATACTTATTTCAGTTAGCAAGAAATCTATCACTTTTTAAATGCAATATCACCAATCAAACGAAACAGGTTACAGAAATGTTTTAATTTTTAGCTGTAAAATTCAATTAAAAGAGCACATTTAATTTTCCTTGAGGCTGAACTTTTTTCCATCCTCCTCCTAAACCAAAAGTAACTTCCGAATTATAATTATTTATTGCCGTTATTCTAATTACTCATAGTAGGTGGAAACGTTTGGAAAAACTAGCATCTTTCTACTGCTTGCAGGCACACATTTAAAATTGATTTATTCTTTATGTTAATTGAGAAGCCACACACGCGTTAATAAATCTTTTTCCGAACATCTACGAGAAAAATGAATGATTCGGATTACTGTAAATATCGTTTGGAAATTATCAAAAATAATTAATTGCAAAATAAACTCTTATAATCCATATTGAGGAAAATAATTAATTTTAAGGCTTTATATAAAAAAAAGCCATTTTTTTAATTTTGCATCTCTTTTTTATAATACTGTCAGATGTAATTTATTTTAAAAAAAGATGTAATTAAGTCGTCCCACCCCCTATTAGTTGCATAATTTTATACTCGCTTTGAAACGAAATAGCACATTTGAGAGCAAATTTTTGGCATAGATGAAAATATTAGAATTCTTTTTTTGAAATCAGTTTTTAAATTAATTTCTTTATCATTTCTTACAGCTATAGTTTCAATATACAGGAAATATTCGAATTTTTTACGTAAAATTTTACAAGTGAAAAAATGGAACATGTATTTGATTTTTTTAAAAATACTTTTAAGTTCAAAACTGTATGATGGGCCATGGGATACATGGGGACCACGAGCTTTTACTGTTTTTATAATCACTTTATACGACTCTGTATGGTCGAATGTGGTTACAGTGACCAAGTGGTGATGGTTACTGCAATAAAATTCGATCGAATGTACAGGGGTGTAGAATTATGCCTTGGTATCACAGAAAACTTTCCGCGTAGAAAATCTGAAGCACGTTAAATTTGGCGAGGTTCAAAGTCCTTACGCTGGTGCAGTGGAAATTTAGACAATGGATAGTAAATTCAGGTTTCAGGTTAATTAGTTTTATTTCAAGCTCTCAACGGATGCTAAATATTGCCGGGATTTAATTTTGTCGAGAGTACCAGAGATAAATTGATTCTCAATGACATGTGTGCCTGCGATTTTCGCATCCAGAAAATCTATCGACTACAGCCGGAATCGAACCCGCAATCGGGAACCTTATCTCTAAGCCACCGAGCCACAGCAGGGGTTCATCCTCTTGACTGCAGCTCAAAATTACGAAGTCCGTGGCCAGTAGCCCTTGTGTAGCTTCAAAGTGTGGAAATAAATAATCAATCAATATGATCGAACTCTATGGCGTAGCTAGGTATCCAAAGGTCCTGGTGCTAAAAAAAATGAGGGTCCTATCTTGGTTGCATTTTAACGAGTAAAAAAGTGAATAGTTAAATATGCAAATCTACAACATTTGCTTACTATCTTCTCTTTCTTGGCATTGTTTGCGCTTAAAAGCACTACTGGGGTTCTTTTTGTCCCTAATATCAGTTTTATAATTTATACAATACCTTTCGAATGTGCTCGAGTACTTACTGACGTTAAAAGGAAGGAGAAATGTAATGCTACGCTTACAGTAGCGCACACAGAAATTTTTCAAGGGTGGGGAGGTCCAGGGTTGAAAGTCCACAATTCTTGTATCATGCTCCTTTTGATTTTGTCGATTTTCGGGAACAAAAAACAGTAAAAAACTAATTATTGAATAAATAATTAGTATTAATTAATAAAATTAATCATTAATAACAAATATTTAATTAAGTTTTACATATATATATATACTTAAAATTATAATCAATCGGAAAAAAATCAAGGGCTTTGGGGATCAAGGATTTTTTGTATCATTTTCTATCTGTCTCGTGGACCATTTTGTAGCTCTTAGTCCTCTAGTGGGAGAGTTCGATTCTCCCAAATGAGCATCCAGGGTCTTCCCAACGACGTTTTGTAACGTAGCAGTGGCGCACACAAGGGGGTCCGGACCCCAGGACCTCCCTTGTGTGTGCCACTGGTATACCATAAATCATATTGTTATTAAAAGTAGAATGTAACTAGGAAGGAATTGACTCTTGTGTAGGAGTTTTAAGATGTAATAATAAGTATGGTAAGATTTTTCATGGAACTCTTAAGTTACAGTTTATAGAAAAAGGGGAAGAAATTGAAAACTAATATAAATTTTTCAATAAGTTCGCAACACTAAGCACAAACAACGGAAAGAATTCTCTCCAAGTTAGAAATTACTTTCAACTGAATTGCCATGATTATAGTCATGTGTTGCAATCTTTTATATTTATATTTTAAATTTGGTAGAAGTTATCGTAAGTTCTGCTAACTTGGTGGTCAGGGTCCGAGGGAGTTTGAGGGCCCCGGTGCATGGCACTGCCTAGCCCAGGGGTGGCGAACCTTTATGAATCAACGTGCCCTTTTTTTTCCTGAAGAAGTGTCTAATGAGATGTAGACGTGCCGTCAATAATCTTGACTTGTGATTATTGGGAAAATAATAAAACTAAACACTAAGAACACAACTCTTTATTTACATCTAAAAATACCTTTTGCACTGTACAGCTGTAAATGTTTTAGTTATGCGTGTAATTCAAATTAAAGTAACATTAGTGTGAGTTCTGTTGTTGCAGATTGTGTGTGGATGACAAATAATTTATATTAGGATTCTAAGATGTTACTTATAGTAGAATGCGTGCTCAATAGAGTCACATCTGTCAATTGGTATTTAAGCAATTAATTATTTTTGCTGCGGTTTACCTTTTTGACTAGAGAATTTGCGATTTGTTTCAAAATGCCTTTTTACTGACGTTGTTCTGCATACCACTATTTTACAGAATATAAAACACACGTCACCTTTACTATATATAATGCCACATTTCTAGATTCCCCAAATTTGAAATTATCGGTTACTTGCCTTTTTATTCTTTTGCAGAACTAGCCATGCTAAATGACACTTAAAAGTCGTAAATATAACACAAATAAACTTCAAAATACAGTTGTGTCAAGAAAATTGACTATGCAATGCGTAGACAAACTTTGCATCGTAAGCAATTGTAGTTCACGTCGTAACTAAGGCAAGACATTAACAAACGAGTGTACTCCCCGCGCTGCACCGTGAACGATCACTCGCGTTTTGTTCTTAATACTTCATGGTGAACTTTGTTATTTTGAAGTAAAATGCAAACCATTTTGTCGCTGGCGTGCCCAGAATATTGTGTCGCGTGCCAATGGTTCGCCATCCCTGACTTAGCCCATTGTAGCCGCGCCACTGATCAAACTGCGGTTATATTAATATTGAGACATTCTTCTACGAGAAAAAAAAACTATTTGAAAGAATACATTCTTAGCATTTTTGTTATAGTTTTAAGGAAAAATCAACTGAGAAACAAGAGTGGAAAAATGTCTCTTCTACAATTTATTCAATAAACGAAGAGTTTAAATTGATTAGTAGGTTTGTACACATCCATTTAAAATAACAACAAAGGAAATCAATTGATATAGAAATATCAGTATTGCGGGATAAAAACACGCAAGAACATCATAATCTATTCAGAAGTCTAAATGAAACAAAAACGAAATCTATCTCTTCTCCCAGTCAATCATTAAGTCACCAATAAAATGAATCAATAGGGGGCAAAAAATCCAATCGATCCTTTCACAAACAATTAAAAGGGACCAGATAAATAATACATGCCTTTCCGTACGTGGGTAGCAATAATAAAGCCAATTTATATAATCACAATATATTATTATTTTAAATGGTCTTACTTAAAAGAATACTTTGCTTTCTCACGCTAAAGCAGAACCTTGAAATTAGACTCAAGCCGATCGTCCTAAAATCGTTTGGTTCGAACGTGCTACCTAGATGGGGTCCAACCCCCCATTTAAAATGTTCGCCAATATTTTCGAACATTGAATAATGAATGTTTAGTGTACCCTCTAATGAAAGGTTCCAGCACTTCATTTTCTATCATTTTGCAGCCCACAAGAGGACGGAGCGGGAACTACGGCTACTGAATAATGGGACTGTAAACGTTCGATAATTGCGTCCCCCGTTCCTATGATTCCACCAAACGATAAATTTTCCCGGTGTATGAAGGTGGTTGTTTGTTTACATAGGATGTACGTTAATGATTCGAAAGTTGTAATTTTCCCAGCACTAAGTAGTGCTGGCTGTGTGCCATTTCTTTATTTCGCTTGCGTTATTATTTCCATTTTGTTCCTAATGTCTTTATTTTTTGGTGCTCGCCAGCATTCGGTATTTTCATGCGAGTTGAGACATTAAGTAGGAAATGTATTTTACTGATAAATATCGTAATGAATTGAATATGTTTTGTTTCGTGGATCTGGCAACTAAGAAAAAGGAGGAAAACAATAATCGTCTGCAGTAGCTTGAGAAACTTAAATGGTTCTTTTTGTAAGAAAATATCAAAAACTATTTTACAATGTTTCGAACTTTGTTACAAATTAAATATCGTTTCTTTATTAGGAACGAAACAATGTTTTTATGACTGATTATTTGTAAAAAGTTTCATTATTTAAAACTCATACACAATTAAAATTAATATTATTTTTTATTCTATGGTTCTGGCAACTAAGAAAAAAAATGAAAAGAAAACGAAAAAATGTCTGCAATTGCATGAAAGAAACTTAAATGGTTCTTTTTGTAAGAAAACGTAAAACCACATTCTACACAATGTTTAGAATTATGTTACAAATTGAGTAACTTTTCTTTATTTGGAACGAAAGTGGTTTTTTTAAGACTAATTCTTTTTTCTTCATTAATACAGTATTAAACATTACAATATATTAAAATATTCAATAATAAATAAAAGTATTCAAGTTTCAATTCGAATTTTGTTGTTTCAAATTTTATTTTTTAGAACGGTAATGCAATATTATGAACTTGAAAAATTGTATTTCAAGTTATTAGACTATTTAAACAGCAAACTGGTATACTTTTAACTGTTCGGGGTATTGGATAAAATATATTACTTAATATGTAAATCAATTTTGTGTAGGCACAGTGTTTTTATTCCGCCGAATTCGTCATACGCGTTACGAAAGAATATAAAAATAAATTGTGAACAAGAAACTTAATTTTTTTTTCTTCTCAAATCTCTTATTAATCAATTGATCAAATATTTTTAATGCTTTTGAAATTTAACTAGGATATTAGTTTCTTCAAATAAAAAACTTTAATGAATTTATGAATATTTAAGTCTGCATTTTAACTTTGATGTTTTTCAGTTTTAAAAAAATCCATTTTTCTTATGATGCTTTTGCACAATTTGGGTTAGATGATAATTGAAAACTTATTTGGGAAAAGAGATAAATAAAATAAAAATTAATTTGCCCCAGAAATTTATAAAAAAATCATTGTTGCAATTTGTTTTGTTTTTTTTATGCCCTAAAGAGTTATTTAAAATTCAGCTAAATTACTTCTTTACAAAAGTCCTATAAGAGCTGTTCCCTGACTTATGTATGTATCTGAGACTTGGGCATTGACTTTACGTGATGAGGAAGCTTTGGTAATTTTCGATAGAAAGATTTTACGTTCCATTCTTGTTGGGGTCTCAGGAAATGGAAGATCATGGAGAAGATATTATTTAAAACTCTGTAAAGTTTACAAACAACCTGATATTGTAAAATTCGTCAAATTAAAGAGACTTAAATGGGCTGGTCATCTGGTAAGAATGAATGAAGATCGTTGCTACAAGAAAGTCTTTCTGGCAAAGTCCATGGGAAGTAGACCTCGCGACAGACCCCACCAAGATGGATGGATTGTATAGAAAAAGATATTAGTATTTTATAAAGATTAAAAACTAGAAAACAGTTGCTAAAAGTAGAGAAAAGTAGAGATACCCACCCAGGGTTGTTGAGCCATTGTGGAATTGAAAACAGTTCCTTCCAATAAATTTTACTGCAGTTCATTACCTTTTTTTATCAAAAATTTATCTTTCATCAGCACTTTATTATTTTTTTATTTAAGATCACTACCCATAAGCAATTGAATGCAAAAATCATTTTTTCAGTATATAAACTTATTTCAAAATCCCTTTGTTCCCTTTGAGAAGTATAAGAATGTATTTGGTCATTATTTATATATTTAAAATTTTAAACAGCACCTGATTTATGACCTAAATGATTATGAAAAAATAAAGCACATCTTTTATTTGCAAGTTTCAAGTATCCACCAAATTCGACGGAAATGTTCCAACAATGACTTTTTAACAAAACTATTAAACAAATAAAATCAGAAATAATAAAAATCCACTTCATTTAAAATTCAATTAAAAGTATGAACCTTAGCAGCACTTTCGAATAACTTTCCATCTCCACCAAAAAAAAAAAGCGAATAACCCATAAAACAATCGTTTTCACACATAAAAAAAGAACATTTTAAGAAAAGGAGAAAAAAATGAGGGGTTCTTTCTAACAGCTTTCATTTCTTAGTTGCTACTAGACCTTTTCCAGGAGCAAAAGCTGTACATACACATTGGTACAAGCAACGAAGAAAGAAGGAGAAAAAAAAATCCTTCCATTCCTGCCAAGTCAGCACCTCTATGTCGCAGACGTGCCGGCAACAATAGAACCGCGACGCACAACAATGGCGGAAGGGGCTTGGGAAGAGGGTGGGACGGGCCATCAAGTGGGCCCTTCAGTCTCGGCCTCTAGGGCCCAGGCACAGGAGGCACGCAGAGACACTCTAAATGGCACACCGCTCTCTTTGGAAACAATTGGGCAAAGGGCGTACAACAGTTGAACTAGTCTATATGCAGGAATGGATGTGTTCCGACAATACAAACAAGTGCTTTGCAGAAGAAAAGAGACGGTAGAAAGTGGAAAAATCAATCAAGACGTTTGGGAAGATGAATATGTATTTTTTCATTATTATTATTATTTGTGGGGTCTAACTTTTGAAAAGAGGGAAATCGATTCAGCGGTATTTTGAGTTCGGCTGGCTTTGTTTTTGAGTTGGATAAGTTCATGTAATTGTTTTGGTGACATGCGGTTATGTAGATTGAGTTCTCATTATAGAGAGAAATATTAGTTAATATTTTCTGGTGAAAAATAATAACATAGAGATGAAGAAAAACTAAATAGTGCAAGTGTTTATTTTATTAGGGGAATAATTTTTATATGCTACATCGATTTAGTTAAAAATCTGTTAGATCTTTTTGACCTGACCTTGAAACTTAATAGAATAATTTGAAATCTATAAAGTGAACGATGCGTTATTAGATGATTAAAATGTAAAGAACCACAATGTTATACTCATTTATATATGCTCAGGATTTTGAAGAAATCTGATGAAAAGTTAAGAAGAAAAATTCCTCATTTAATGCAAATACAACATATATAAGGCTTAGTAAACTGTATGTAGAAATGGCGTTTTAGGTTAGGACGACATTAACATGCACTCTCCTAAGCTACCCCGAGGGCTTTTGGTGACGACCAGTAACTTAGAACCATGGTCAAGCGACGAGGACGATCACCTTGAGCTGTACCTCCTCCTAACTACACACCACACCAATGAGGACGTTTGACCTTCGACAGATTTAACGTGCAATATGATACTTACATTACGAAATAATATTTTAAAATGCAAACATATGGATAACTATAAGAAAGGACTATTTTATTGTCGTTTGAGGAGTATAAAAATTTAAGGACCTAATTATATTTATATCTGCTTTTTGACATTATTGATAACCCATTAATGTAAATATTCATAGAATAAAATTATTTTATCATTAAATCAAATTATCATTCAGTTACTTTATTACAAGCACTATAAAAAAAATCTCGAGTAGAATCAATTTCGAATTTAACTTTTGAAATAAATAATGCCACACTAAAAATATAAAAAGATTTTTATTTTAATGTTTAATTTTGCCCTGCATAAAATGACCGAATTGTCTTGTGAGATTTCCACTCTATATATTTCCGCTACGTAATTAAAATTAAACAAAAAATTCTTATAATAGTTTAATATTATGGTTAATATGATTAACGCTTTGTTGGGTTTCATGAACAGTATTCAGTATTTAAAAAGATGCGCGTGTGTGTAAAATCCATATCTTCACACAGAAATATTCAGTAATAATTAATTCAATTTGATAAAAAACATACTACTTTAATAATAATAAAAAATCAAATCAATCAATAAATCAAGTATTTACTGCAGTTTTAAAATTAAGTGAGTGTATTTATAGATTTATTAGGCTCCCACTTTCTTTATTATGGATTTTAAAGTGATTTTCCAAAGTTATTAGTTTTAAGTTAAATGCAAAAATTTGGAACGTAGTGTAAAGATTTTATCATTACTTACGAATGCTATTAAAAAACAAAATTATCAACCCTCGTAAAGCTAGATTAATAATCTTACATTGTTAAATGCAATGGTGTATAAATCCACAGTTTATTTTTCCTTTTATTTATCTGGCTATTTCTTGAATGAATGTAGTACTAGAAATTATCACTTTTTGAAATCAAATACATAACGATTGAGAACAAACTTTTATGTTACCCAAGTAGGGTGTCCATTAAAATGACAATTTTTTATTTTACATATTTTGAAACAATACATTATCATTTAAATGGTAATTAAAATATTTAATAGTAATGTCATTTATCTATTTCATAATTAACAATATCATTAAACATTCCATTACATTATCAAATAAGTTACAATTTTGATTTATACAAATGTTTAATTGAGCGACTTTTAACGCAACAATGAAAAGAATGGTAATTTATTTTATTAGTTTTTCTCCTTTCCAATTCGAATTATATAAGCATTCATTGAAGCTTATTTTGTCGATTCCAATTTTTAACTATCGAAAGTAATCGTTTATTATCTTCATCGAGTAACAGAAACAGTTAGTTAATCATTCACAAGGCGATTACTAAACTAATTAATTGACTTAATTGCTCTCCAGGTAGTTATTAAAGTAATAAATTAAATCCAGTAAAACCGAAACCTTTGAGCTATTTTTATCTACATTACTTAGTCAGAAACTGGTTTTGAATGTGTAAATAAGAAAGAGAGAGAGAAAAAAAATAAATTTATATAATATAGAAAAAGAAAAACGAATCAAAAAAGAAATTAAACACATTCGATGCTTCGGTACCCAGCGAGATTGCACTCGATAAGATGAATGTTCTCGTCCCCAACTTGTCAATGAAATGATTGAAAAGGTATCTTGTTTATTGTGATGACAGTCGATATGTAATGTACCGTACGACACTATCACCAGAAATGCGCACGATACTGTGATGCTTCCCAGATAGGAAATTAATCTTTTTCTTTTGATCGAAGTTCACATTACCTTCAAATAAAATGAATTATAAAAATTTTGTACATCAAATATGACATTTAAAGCGAGTTAGTTGTGTGTGTCTGTTGTCTATTATTATCAACAAAATATCTACCGAGTATCTTTCACAGTTCAGTTTGTTAATTTAATAATTGGTAATGTTGTTAATTAATTTATTAATATTGGGGTCATGAAATTGTGATATAATTTCCTACACTGGTCTAAGATTTTGTATGATTGTACATATATTTAATGATATTTATATTTATATCAATATTTATATCAATATGATCAATGGCACACACAAGGGTGGGAGAGTCCCGGATCCGGAGCCCCCTCCCCAAAGCCATTTATTTTTTTCCCTATTGAATATAATTCTTTTTGTATAGCACGTAAAATTTAATTAATTATTTGTCATTAATAATTAATTTTATTAGTTAATACTAATTATTTATTAAATAATTATTAATTACTCTTTTTTGTTCTCGAAAATTGACAAAATCTATAGAATATGTTGGCTGGCGTATTGGAGTACGATACGAGAATGGCACTTTCGACCCTGCCCCCCCTGAAAAATTCCTGTGTGCGCCACTGAATGTGATACCAAGATACTTATGCGTGTATCATCATCATTGTGTATGAGGAAAAAAAGATTTTCTCTCTGAATATTATTTTATTATAAGCATCCGAAAAACTATTAATTTGAATTCCTTGATTTCTTTGAGACCTTTTCGCTTCAATTTCACAGATATAGATATGTTACGTATTACGGCTTGACCTTTGACTCTTTCATTAGTTTTAATTACTTTCGATATAAAAATGCTCAGTGATACGTAAAAACTATTATTTTTAAAAATTTAGAATAATGATATGACTTATTATAGTAATTTGGAACTCAAAGAAACTAAACAGCGATTTTGCGAAGTTAAGTTTGGTTTTATATTCCGAAATACAATTCCTAGACTTTTTTTTATTTCATATTGGTGTTATGTTTTACAAAATTTATTATGTAATACTCTAAAATTACTTTTAAATTTCTTTTTAAAAGAATATTTCAGCAATTATTAGCTAACTCAAGATACATTCATATTTTTAGAGAATATTCTTTGTTATGAGGCCATTTAAATAGAGATAAAATTAATGCAAACAAGGTTTAAAGTTCACGGTATTTTCTGTGGCCGCGTAGCCGAGTGGTCATGGTCACGAACTCGTGACCGGCGTTGTCGATTCATGATTTTTAAAGCCTAGTGCCACTGAAGACCCACTGTATAGAGAAGCTGATGCATATTAAATGTCGAGGCTCGAAGAAGTCCTTCCATGGATATGGTGGGGAAGCTTGGAGATGGGGTGCCAGCTAAGGGTGTTCTCTTCATTTAATCACGGTTCAAAATTACAGGTTCGTCCCCAACAGTCCGAGTGTTGCTTCTCAGTGTGATGAGAATTAAAATTAATCACTATACTTTACCACAATATTCCTCTTATATTACCTTTTTAGATTCACGAAGCTCCTTATTTGTTCGATTTCAATTTTACACCCCTATTAATACTCTCTCATAGTATATATAAACATTCTAGTTAAGAGACATACCTAAATTTGGTTACTAAAAATGCATGCAATACAATATCCTGAGCCAGTTTTGTGGTTATCCAGCCAACTTTCCCCTTATGTTTTTAATATTAAGCGCGAAACCCTAAAAATTATAATGGATCAGTAGCGCACACAAGGAGGGGGGCCAGAACCAAAGCCTTTGATTTTTTTTCGATTGATTATAATCTTATGTATATAGTACATAAAGTTTAATTAAGTATTTGTTACTAATAACTAATTGTATTAATTAATGCTATTTATTAAATAATTAATTTATTACTGTTTTTCGTTCCTGAAAATTGATAAAATCAAAATAATATGTTGGGCGGCGTATTGGAGCATGATACGAGAATGGTGGACTTTTGATCTTGAACCCCCCTCTTCCTTGAAAAATTCCTGTGTTCCTGTCCTTCCGCTGTAATGGATAAATAATCTAAATCCATTATTAATATGAACTAGTATGTACAAAGCAGCCGAAGATGCAAAGACCACTGATTGAGTCAAAGAATAATAACATAAGTAATTGTCAAATTCAGTTTCAATGATCTGAACACGAGTTCAAGGCTAGATCAAGAAATGCTACTTGCAGCATATTTATTAATTTTGAAATGTTATTAAAACAATAATAAATTCATATTAAATATAACTAAAACTATATTTATAATTACCAAGGATTCTATTTTTTTTCATAGTTGTCTGTTTAATACTAACGTTAATCTAATAATGATATATATATATTTTTAGAATTAAAGATTTAACTGGTTATTTCTGAAGTTAAAATTGATAACCTCTTTTTCCACTAAAACTCGTGGTCTAACAAATCCATGTACCTTTACTTACTATATTTTGACTCAATTGAAAATTATAATACAATTTATTATATCAGAGAAATATTAATTTCATTTTGTTATAATCGATAGATACTTTCAAGTATATTTCGATTTAAAATATTTTTATATAATATAAAGATTATATTACTACGAATTAAATAAAAATTCATCCAATTTTAAAGTGTATTATTTAAACTTATTGCACTGAATTTTAAAAAATATGCCAAAAATTATAAAATTGTACCTTAAAGGATATGCTTGGCTATTTTGTTTTCTCTCTCATTCGTTTTTGTGATAATAATTTTTGAAAACATAAATGGATGAACTCTGAATTTGTATCCAATGCAAAACAAATAAACGCAGACATTTAATTTTATTATTTTAATTTTTTGAAGCAATTATACTTAAAAGGAATAGGTAAACAACATTTGCCTGCAGGCGGCTTCCACGATATATAAACAAAGAGATAATTCTACACAGTTTCAGTTCGAATTTACAGTCTTCAGTCAGAGAGAAACACTAAAAAAGAACTGCTTTTCTCTAAAAATTAGGCGTTCTATTTTTGACAAAATCTAACGACCCATAGACGGAAGAAAAGAATATTCGACACCTTTTCGTTCCCACCTGCGAAAATTTTCGTGTTTATTTTCTTACGTCGGACCATTTTCTTCCTCTCATTGTCCCTTAACCATGAGAAACATTTCGAACCGAAAAAAATAATAAAAATAAGGGTGTCGTTGACGTAGGCAATCGTCGCCTCGTTTGTCAGTGGTCTTAGTGGTTAGATGACGATAAGCACTAAACGGCGAGTATTTGGTGAAGTTTGCGTGTTCCTGTAGCCCTGTCAACTAAGTAACCGTTGTTTCACTTCCCGGTGTTTGGCACGAGAAAGTTGCAGTTGGCACGCAATTGGCGTTCAGCTCTAATTCGCTGACGTCGCCAAGAGCAAACACGCAACCATATGAAATTCCTTAAGTGTGTCTTTTTTTCTTTTCTTTTGTTATTATTATTATTTTAGCGCTGCTGCTGCTGTTTTCTCACTATATCCTTGTTCGGGAAATGGGATTAATTTTTTAGTTACGGAAGCTACACGTTAGTCGAAAAGAGTGATGTGTGTTTTGTAAGCATTAAAATGCATTTAAAAAAAAATAAAGAGTAGAAAATAACTTGCAGGCATAACTGATGTATTTGTTTTGCATGCAAAATATTTCATTATGGGTGATTTAATAAATACTTAGTAACATACAAAGGATTGGTTTTGGAAACTTGATTTATGTGGATTAGTGTTTTCAACTATTACACGCCGGCCGAAGAATTGATTAGGAGTAATAAATTACGTTAAGAAAGCGTGTAATCCATGGATTTCTAAATATTGACATGAGTTATTTGGTTACACAAAATAACAAAGAGGAGAAAGAAGATAAATAATTCAACGTGTCTCTTTTTGAATCGTTTTTGCATATTGCTGGTTCTATTATTCTATCGTTTATAATGAGTTAATAATTAACTTTCTTTTAAAAAATAAATAAGTAGATAAGTATAGCTGGGTATTAACAGAATCTATATGTATTCGTATGTACAGGGTGTTGCCGAATTCAGAGGGATGATAGTAGGCAGCATGGATACGACAAATCGCCATAGAACATGGGATCGCGAACTGCGTTTAGTTGGAGAAAGTTGTGGTAATAAGTATGGGAAAATGACTGCAACTTAGGTTGATAAATGCTTTATTTAACAAAATGAAAGGATGAAATATTTAAAATATATTAAACATCAAAGGAGAACGTCTTTCTCCTACTACGTCTAGTGCTTAGCGTCTCTGTCATCCGTCTGTTTTTTCATTTCCCCGGGGGGTGTGACGTCTTGTGACGCACTCACTGTAGGGATGTGACAGTCAGTACCAACTCACTCGGAAGAACAGGGGATTTCAGTGCCGGAATATATCTGCTGCCGTACGCAAAGTAACTTTTTCGGAAGACTGAGATGTTCTCAAGAGTATCTGTTGCACCAGAACGTCTGATGCCGTAGTGCACAGTAACTTTTTCCCTTCGGTCATACGGTTTTACCCGGTGTTGCGTGACATGAGTACCTCCACGCTTCCCGGTCCTCAATCCCTTGAATTACTAGAAGTAGCTTGTGTATGAGACGCCGGTGATTACAGTGGAGGATCTCACGGCACGGATTTCGTCGCCTCTGCTGACGTGGCCAGCCCACCGGATTTGTTTGAGTGCGTCCGGCAATCCTTCGTCGGTTGGTGTCGGCTGTGCTATGGCCTTCCTAACAATTTCTGTGACAATCCTTGCCGTTGCATTTCTGATGTCGAGCTGTGATACATTGTTCGTATTGTAAACATGTTTTTCTTCTTATAAGTCAGCGTTTCTCAAACTGTGAGGGCATGATAACTTAACAAGGGTGCGCGAGCGTAACGAAAAGTGGAAAATAAAACATTATTTAAAAATATTATCAATTTACTGAAAGGAAACAAAACAAAATACATTCTGACATAATAAAAAATAAAATACACATTTGCACTGCTATAATACACTTATAAATGTATCAGTGCTCACATTGTATTTGATAATTAATTTAACAATTCCAAGTTAAGAACAAGTTTAACAATTATCAGTTACCCTATGGGTTTGTCGTACATAAATTTGTATAAAAAATTTAATACTTAGCTTGATAAATTGTACGATCTGTAATTAAATTCGTATTGTAGGTTTACGTCAAAGTACATTATTATTGTATTCAATACATTGTTATTGTTTTGATGGGGAAGGGTGGCGCGAAGAAAATTATGACGAAAAATTGGGTCGCATGTATTGAAAGTTTGAGAAGCACTGTTATAAGTTTGCTAATTTTACTAATACCTTTTCATTCCTTCGAACTGGATCGTTTTCGGGGTGATTGATGCACTCATGTCTTTATGGCGTTTGTCGAACACCTTCACCTTCATTTGCTGACCGGCCGTTGCTAAAGAATTGGCACTACAATACGCGCCCAGAATTCGTAACAAAATACAACACACAACAAGCCTTTATTAAGAATTCTAAAAGTCGTCACCAGATGACGAATTAACGTACATATGACGATCAAGATGCCACAAGGCAATTAAACCCGCCAACGTGCACAACCCAAAGTGACGCAACGTTACATTCCACCACGGAAAATATGGTAGGTTCCCATTCGCCAAATGATGGCGGGGAGAAAAGCGTTAAATTGGTGGGAAGAAAGTCCACATCACGCACAGCCTGGCCGTGATTGAAAAACAAATAGATGGTAAATCGAAGTCGAACAACCTTCCTTGAGCCAACTTTTCTTCACCAGATAGCCTCAGTTCATTTCCCTTGAACGTTTGTAAATTAACTTGCGAGGTGTGATGAGAATTTCATGCAGCCCTTCACCTATGGAAACTAACTACAAAATTTCACTTTTTGATTTGTCAATGTAAACTGAAATTGAACAATATCGAATGAAATTTGTAACAAAATGACAGAAACACTTGAACAATGCTTTTTAATTAAGCTATATGTAAAGATTAAAGATTCCCAGGGATCAGAGAAGGGGAAACGTATTTTATGAGTGACAGATCCGACAGGACACATCATGCAGAATACCACGAACCAGCTGCGCACTAACTCAAAAGGGGCGTTCCAACTTTACTTCCGACTGTTGGAAAATCACTGGAAGGGGCAAGACTGCCAAATGGGAATTACTTTAAAAGAGAAAAGCGTTAAAATTCGGTGGGAAGACAGCAGCCCGCGGGCCACATGTGGCCCTCCCAAGAAGATCAGAAAAACAAATAGATGGTAAATATTCTCTATATTTGGATCAATATACATTTGTGAGCAAACTTTTTCTTGCACGAAGATCCGCAAGAGTAAATATAGTTGCAAGTTTGGCTAACATTAACTTGCAGGCTGTGATGAGAATTTCGACAAGCACCCTTACTCTTGATTTGAAACAAATTGTAAGAAAATGTCACAGGGTACTTTGTCAAATTAAACTGATTTTAGAACTAATTGTTCTTGCAGATAGGAAATTAGAACTAAATGGATATAAAACTGCCACTATTTTATTTAACTTATATTTTGATTTTTGTGGAATAATTTATATTTGTCTTAAGATGCAAAGTTTACTAATGAATGCAATCATTTTAAAAGGGTATTGCTTTCCAGTATAGTCCGCTTCCATAATGTGGCCAATCAATTGCTCGCCCCTGGTGTATTTAAATACGAGTACATTTTCTTTATGAATGAAGGTTGAATGCTTTTAAGTAGGGTCTGATTACCCCACTGATGACTCGGTGAAGACATTTTAGTGGCCCTTCATTTCATAATTAATTTCATGAAAAATTCCCTTGACTGCTTGTTGTCTTAAGAAACGCCCTTTGTTCTGTTATTCTGTATATTTAAAACATCTTATTGATAAGCGTGACTATCCATTTGACATAAAATTTTCTTAAAAAGGACAAAATGTCATTGTATCTTAAATAACTATAAATATAAAAAAAATCTGACTATGCATAAAAGTTTCCAGAAGAAAAGGGGAATTTTTATCTTTAAAACGTAAAGTATTTTAATTCGACTTCCATTTACAGTTTTTGAAACTGATATATATATACAAAATCTGCAACATCATCTCTTCCCTTAGAATCAAGTGTAGCCTTGTAAAACAAACTTCCCTTTCTTATTTAAGTTTCCTAACTACATTGTTTTTTTGACAGTCATATGGCCCGCGGATCATTGTAAACTTATTGATGTGGCCCGTGGATCATTGTGGATTTATGATATGACCCTCGAGCGTTAAAGGTTGAATATCAGGGATATAACTATCACCGTATCAGCCGTATCAATGATACGGGGCCCTCAAGCTCCTCAAGCTACAGAGGTCCCAATATGTGTAAACAAAAAAGTGCGAGATGTTAAGGGGCCCCAAGGAATTTTGCTACAGGGCCCAATCAGGACTAGCTATGCCAATGTTGAATACCTACCTCTACTTTTGAGCACAATTATTATTTTAATGAGACTCAGTGGCGCACACAAGGGGGTCCTAGAGGTCCAGACCTCCCCAAAGTCCTTGATTTTTCCGATTGATTATAATTTAAGATATATAGTTAAAAATACTAAGTATAAATATAATTAACTATTTGTTATTGATGATTAATTTTATTAATTAATGCTAATTATTTATTCAATAATTAGTTTTTTTAACTTTTTGTTCCCGAAAATTGCCAAAATCAAAAGGAGCAGGATACAAGAATGGTGGACTTTCAACCCTGGACCCCCCCCCCTTTAAAAAATTCCTGTGTGCACTGCTGATGAGACTTTATACCTAATAATAAAACTTATAAATGAACAATTAACAACATTTTTTTTTCTTCATATTTTTAAAAGCATAAAAGTTACGAAATTTACGGACTTATTGTAAATTTCATAGCTTGTTGAATGAAATCATACCACTTCTTCCGTCCATTTTTCTACACTAGATACACTTCTGTACTCGACTCGTAGCATTTTAAATAGTAGAACATCTCTTTCCGCCGGAAATCCAGCATGGCCAATCCATAAAATTTCGCCGATCACCCACATAGTTTCGAAGAACATTGACCCTTTTTTAAAAAAAAAACCTAAGTTTAACTGTTCGTCCTTCGATTATAAATGAAGAAAGCGCTCTTTTTCTCAAGATAAATTTCCCTTTATTACGACATTTAGCCTGGGAAGACACAAGTGGAAACGACCATTGCTGTCCTGCTCGAATTGGATCGACTCCGATCGCACGCTGCATGCAAATCATGTGAACTGGGACTGCGCCAACGGAATAAGTCTTCGATTTTTTTTCTTTTTTCCCCGATCAAATGAATTTTAAACCCTTTTTTTTGTTGTTCTCCCCAAAGACTCTTTTAATAGACCGAGAAAGACGAAGTGTAAACGCAATTATTAGTTTAGTTTGGGTGGCGTGGCAGGAGATTTAGGTTGGTGTAGCACTTTCGAGTAAACAGTAGTTACGTCCAAATGGAGAGAAAGTTATATTTTTTTTTTTTTAAACCCTCTATTCAGATATTTTTTTTTTTGCTAAGTGTTTTCTGTGTGTCTATTTGTGGATCATTTGAAATTTAAAGGGAAATTTTAATGGATAAAACCAAAAAAGAAGTACGTATTTAATTTAACCCTCTAAATAATAACTCATTTTTTCATTAGTATTATTTGTATTTTATTTCATTTTATGAACCTTTTCATTTTTCATGTTTATCATTATGTGTATCATTCATCCCATTTTTTTTTTATGTAACATCTTTCCTCTCGGTTGCTGGATATTTTTGGGAGTTATTTCTGAAAAAAGGGCGGATGTTAACAGGATGTGACTAAACCGCCTAGATTTGACCCAAAGAGTGCGTGGCTTTCTTTTCGCCCCCCCGCTGGGGTAACTCTAGTAAATCAAAACAGACTCCTAAATCCGTTAGTCCGATATTGGGGGCTAAATGCGGCAAATGCTTAGAAAATGGACAAACAGTGATTTCGGTGGTCGTATACATTTCTTCGAATCAAAGGGTTTAAAAAAAAATTAAAGATTTCCTGCATTTTATACTTTTTACATATAACGAAGGAGGTTCTGTTTCTTTTTAAAAAATTATCACTCGCTTCCCCTGATTTTGATGGTGATTTTAACTTTAACTTCAGTTTCCCAAAGTTGAGCCCCTCATGCTTTTAGGAATGATGAACTCAGCTCGAAATGAACACAAATTAGAATGTTTCTGACTGCTAACAGTGGTATTGTTATTGACGCTGTTTTTCAACGGTTTTTAAATACTTTGAAATTACATGTATATGTGTCACATTTTAGTTATCATAAGTCTATTGTCTCCGCTCTTCTCAAAATTGAACAAGAATAATTATTTTTGATAAAATATTGCATTACTCCTTTTGTTAATTAAATACAATTTTCATTAAAGATATAATTATTCGATAGAAAATTATTTACAATCATACCTGCGATTTTCATATTTTTTTCAGGAAAAAAGTTAATATTTCGTATTTACCAAGATAACATGTCGGATGTTACACATCATACGCGACTACTGTAAGACTCGTTTCTTTCTTTTTTTCTCTCTTCTGTTGTATTATACAATGGCAAGTGTGGTATTCTGTTAAAGCAGTGATTCTCAACCATTGTGCTGCGGCACTTTTGTGTGCCACCAAATTTTTTAAAATTATTATTTATACTCTGAGAAAAAAATAAATAAAACCCCAATCATTCGGTCTTTTTATAGAAATAAACTAAGGGTATTTAGCATTGAAAATTATTATCATAAACCATTTTATATAGTGTATTACAGATGAGTAAAATTCTTTTAAATTTATTTTATTGCTAGAGTGCCACCAAATTTTTAAATTGTTAAAAGTGTCCCTCAACAACAACAACAAAGTAGAGAATCAATTGCTATTTATAAATACTATTCGTACTTTTGAACATGTTTTTAAAGGTTTAATTAAATTTGTTTTGTGAATTAATATTCAATTTAAAGTTATATACTTGTAAAATCAGGTAACTCAGTGCTAAGACTACAATTTTTTTAATGAAATATAACTTTTTTATTTTGGAATTTATTCACTTACCTAAAGAGTCATATTTTTATTCCTTTAATTCTATTTGATATTTTTGTATACATCATGAACGTTATTGCACAAGATTCGATCACGAACAGATTGATAGGTTGGATATTGCATTTTTGATTATAAATCCTTGTTATTAGACATATTAGTTTTTTTTTTTATCTGATACAACTTTATTTGTAAGTTCCTCTTACGTTTTATAACTAGCATATGCACAGAAAAGGAAAGTGGGTGGTACAAATATGAAAAAAAATTTTGCAAAAAACCATACCTGTGCACGCTGAAAAAATATCTGAAAACCTCCTTTTCATGTCCCCTTTATTCAAACTGTTAGAAAATTTTGTTTTAGTATTTACCAGAATGGACATAGAAATATTTTCGGGGTCTTTTTGAAATTTTGGATAGTAAAATATTGCGTTATGTGTGAGTTTTTTTATACTTATCAACAAGCTTGATAATCATATAAGAAAAACATAGAATATAGTTCAGAGTTGAATTTTAATTTGGGGAAAACTATTTTTACCAGATTCATTATTTATTTAAATTTCCTTATTTGTTGCTGTTTTGAGTAAGCTTTAAAAGCAAAACTTCTTTGTAAAAAATTTAAGTTTCTTCTGCGAACTTAATTTTTTTTTTTTTTTTTATGTTCCAGAGGAACTTAAATTTCATCAAAAAAAAAAATTAAATTTTTTATTTGATGATAACTTTTTGGGTTAATGATGTCCACTAGCACATACAAAGACATCTCTTATGGGGGGTTGGGGTGGGGAGGAGTTGCATTCTAAAAAACACGTAGATGAAGGAACCAAGATGCTCCTTGGCAAAAATTAAGTATCCTTTGGTGTATGGGAGGTTCACCCTTGCCACTGTTAGTGTCAATTTGATGGGAAGTTATAGAATATACATTTTCCTAACGACAAAATACAGTCACAAGTGCTGAATTTAACGAATTTGACTTGTGATGAAAATGCATTGATAAAATTCGCAGCACTTTAAAAGCTAAGAATTACACAAATCTACCAATCCCCAAATTCAACCCCAAAATTTTAATTTTTCTTAATTTAAAAAGTATTTTTTAAAATTTTACGATGTAAATAAAATTAATATTAGTAATACGAGCCAAAATCTAAGCGAATAAATAGTCCTGAAAGTGCGAAACAAAATTTTGATTTACTTAAAATAACCAAGGATCCTGATTTTCGAAATTGAAAGTAACACTCGCATTAACGCAGTTTCTTTCAATGTCATGTTCAATATCGATTCAATTGTGTCTGATACGCGATATTCCGATTATTTACAAAATTTAATGGAGATGGTCTTATAGATCTGAATACAGCTTAGCATCATAGTGCTCGGATAAAAAAAAAGTTTAAGGGAGAAACGGAAATAGAAGCCTTCGTAGAAGAAAGGGCGTATGTAGGCGCAGTCGCTTATAAAAAAGAAAAAAAAGTCCGGGATTAATTGACCGGTTAAGTGAAGTAAGCAATTCGCATTCTGTTGAGGGGAAAAGAAATTCTCACGTAGCTTCATTACGGGCCGATCATTCCAATTATAAACGCGTTTTAAGTCCGCAGCAAAAAAATAACAGTTCCGTGCTTCTGGGCCTTGTTAGTCTTAATTGCTGCTGTGAAAGCCGCTCTAAAGATGTCCATTCATTGGCGATTTTTTTATTTTTTTTTCTCAACTCCTTTTATTTTTATACTGATGGTGTATGCGTAGCTTTGGCGAGTATGAATGGGACTACCTTCGAAAAGACGTTAATTATAACAGCGAGGAAAACTAGTTAAGACCCCAGGCGGAAGACGGCCATCTTTGTTTGCTCGGAGCGTGGAAAAAAAAAGAATTTATCTTGGTGCGGAGATGAATTCGAAAGTAGTAGGACTTGTTGTAAAGGCCGTTTAATGGTTGCTTGTAATGATATTTGCATCAGATGGAACGATTAGAAATGATCGTATTTATTTTTACGATTAATAAATAAGTATTTTTTCGGAGCTAATTATATAGTATGAACTCGTTATTGTCACAGTTATTTGTTTAAAGGTGCCGTGTAATTTAAAAGGGAAATTTATAATTTTATTGTTTTACAAAGTTGATAAAATAAGCGTCGGTTTGTTTATGATCCCTTTTAAAATCCTGTTCGTATTTTTTATTATTAGATGTATAAGTTTTAACAGTTCGGATAGAAAGCTAACATAGAAGATTAAAATGCTTTGTCATCCTTTTTTTTTAAATTTAAAAGGTGACTGATTCAATTTGGAACCATATTTTCAAAAGCATCGAAATGAATATATATATATATGATATTTAGTGTCAGTTGAATTAAAACATAAATATAAAATTGCTTTAAGAATATTATTACTTTAAAAAATATTTAAATTTTTTTTTCTTCAAAAAATGAAGAAAATTGCATATAAATAATTTTCTTTTCTTTTGTAATAATATTCAATACGTATATATAATGTTTTTATGTATATTCTAATTCAACCGACTTAAATACCAAAAAATTATTTATTTAAACGCTTTTTCTAAATAACGGTTCTGAATGTAGTCTGTCAACCTTTTAATAACTTATCGTGCTTCTTTTCAATAAATATGTATGAAATTTTTCAACGAATTAGACAGGGCCGATAGGGTTTGTGTTACTTTTTAGTGATTCAAACTTTCAAGAATTATGAGAGTGTATATTTTTACTGAATTGTTTTAAAATCAATTCAAATTCGTGACGAAATATGAGTGAAAATAGCATCGAGAAACGATGTATATGTGTGTTGTATTTTATGAAATTGTAAATTGAAGTCAATTATAAATATTGGCACAAATTGAAAATATTGTGTTCCAAAAACCCAAAGGCATTTTTAAGGCATCAGTGGTAGGATATTTGTTTTAACCCTATTTTAGAATTTGTGTTTATATAATTTTATTAAAATTTTCGAAAGCTTTAATAGAAGTTTCGAGCTTCATGCTTTGCTAAATGCTTTGTTATTTTATCAGAAAATTGTTCTTTTATAAATAACTACACATAATTCTGGAATAATAAAGTTATTTGTTTCATTTTTGATAGAAATATAGTTCTTCTCTCTCTCTCTACTTTATTATTTTTGTTTACTATGTACATAATCCAGTGGCGCACACAAGGAGGGTGTCCCGGGTCTGGACCGCCTCCCCCCAAAGCCCTTGATTTTTTTTCCGATTGATTATAATCCTATGTATATAGTATGTGAAATTTAATTATTTGTTATCAACACTTAATTTTATTAATTAATGCTAATTATTTATCCAATAATTTATTTTATTTTTTTTTTTTAAATCAAAAGAATATGTTGGGTGGCGTATTGAAGCATGATACGAGAACGGTGGACTTTCGGAAATTAGGGGTCCCCCCCCCTTTCCCCCTTTCTTTTAAAAAATTTCCCCTTTTGGGGTCTCGACATAATCTAAAGCGTTAGATCTTGTCTTGTGTTTCTTTTCCAATAATGTTTTTTCAGAATAGCATAATGTTTGAAATTGTGGGTTACGACTTATGCCATAACATTGAATGAAATACGAACAGTTTATTTTTCAAGACCTTTTTATTTAGGGGAAAAAAAAATTAGTATCCCGCTTCTTAATTATTATTATTTTACAAAAAAGAATTCTAATTATTTCATACATTAAAAGCATATCTATTCAAATATTTGTAAAGCTGATTTTTACAAATTTATTTGAAGTATGTTTTGGTGAATTTCCTGTAAAAGGTGAATCGTGTTCCGAAGAGAAATTAACAAACAAAATTTTTATGAAATTGGACACTTTACCTTATAAATATTAAACAGCTACCTATACGAAAAAAAATACTACTTATACCAGCGTTTCTCAAACTGGGGGGCGCGATCATATCGGAAAGTCAAAATTAAATGATTATTTTAAAAAGTTTATTAATTTCTGAAAGGAAGCAACAACAACAAAATTCTCTTATAATAAAAAATATATTACACATTTACACTAATATAATATACAGATATATTTATAAGTACTGCACAATGTACTTAATAATTGATTTATCAATTCTAAGTGTTAAGAAGAAGTTAAATAATAACTGTTGACTCCCATGGGCTTGTCATATACAAATTTATGTACAAAATCTAATACTCCTCTTGATATTTTGTACGGTTTATAATTAAAGTCGTATGTAGCATTAGTTTCAAGGTATGTTATTTAATGCATTCAGTATATTGTTATTATATAAAGGGGGAGGGGAGGAGGCGACGAAAATTATAATTGAAAATTTGGTCTCAAATATATAAAGTTTGAGAAGCACTGTCTTATACGTTTCTAGAGGGAAAAGTAAAACTAACATTATCGTAACTAATATGAGAAAAATGCTCAGTTCTAAATATATTTCCCCTCATCTGTAGTCAATTTTCATTTCTTAAAATATCTGATTGGTCCAAAAATATAAATATTTTGACCAAAATCAAATTTTAAATTTTCGGTTATTTATTCAAAACTAAATATTTTTATTTTGAACAGACAGTTAAATCTTTTGGATAATCCTAAATTGATACATGTTTTGAAATCAACAGGATAAAAACTAATTTAGGTAGAGACATTTAATATCAATTTGAAAGAAATATAATGATTATATAATTATAAATAATTTTAATTACATGCAGTATATTATTACGTAACTTTTTTATTATTGAATGACAAAATTAATATTAAAACAAAGTTAATTATATTTATTTACTTTTGCATCGTCTGGCTCATTTCCTGAAATAGTTCATTTATAATACTTGTAACATGTAATTAACTTGCATACAATTTACTAACACACGAACACAATATTATATAAGGTATTGTTATTCCATTAGTGGCGCACACAAGGGGGGGCTGTCCTGGGGATCCGGACCCCCCCCAAAAAACCCCCTTTTTATTTTTTTTCCCAAATTTGGGTTTTAATTCTAAGTATATAATACGTAAAATTTAATTAAATATTTTTATTAATGATTAATTTTATAAATTAATGCTAATTATTTATTCAATAATTAGTTTTTTACTGTGTTTTGTTCCTGAAAATCGACAAAGTCAAAAATAGCATGATACAAGTATGATGAACTTTTCAACCCCCCGGGCCCCCTTGGAAAAAATTCCTGTGTACGCTACCCTTTTTCCCTTATATGCAAAAAAAAAAGCAATTGCTTTATAAAGAAATTTTTGTTCTTTTATTAAATAAAAAACATTTTCTTAGGGAAAAAATTTTGTTTTAAAATTGATACTGTGGGTGTGTTTTAATGTGTGAAATAAAATTTTTGAAATCCAAAAAAACCCTCAAATTTTTTTTTGAAATCTTTTTTTAAAAGGTGTTTTTTTTTGAATGTCCTTTTTGATTGATCTATAGATTGGGCTGAAAAAATACTTCTTATATAAGAATACACACACTATTTACTTAAATAAAATATTCATACAAAATCTATCAAAGGTGCGATAAATTTCATCTTGACAAGGTCCTCCGCCCGTCTTACCAGAATGTATCAATTTATTTTTTTTTTATCATTATCGTCCACAAGTGGGGACAATTTCTCATCAGCCCACACCGATTTCCTCGCCAATTTCACCCACGACTGTCGAAGTGCAATTAAAGACCATCCAATGGGTGACCCAAATACTGAAAATAGCGACAGCTGGCTTCTTGCGGTGGACACCTTTACCTGCCGTTTTGTGCTTTTGCCTTTCCAGCTCATCGCGTTTTCAGCGATGGGTCAAGACACCCTCGTAGCAGAATAGGACAGAAATACGGAACTCGCCAAGTGGTTTTCTTTTGTCTCGCACTTTTTAATGGTTGGCGGCTAATGAGGAATTGTTGTTACCTCGTCAAAAGAAGAAGGGAATTCAAAAATAACTTCTCCAGGCGTAATTGGCAATATGCTCTCTCTCTTACACAGCCATTCCTCTCACAAAGGTCGTACTCTACCATGTGTATAGAGTGTGTCGTAGAAAAAGAGCTGATAAAAGAATAAGTAAAAAAAATAAAGAAGGTGTGCTGCTCTCTCTCCATGGGAAGTTGGGTTTTTGGTTTTGTGTGATCATTTTTCTTTGATTCTTTTTGCCGGTGGTAGGGCCAGTTTCTGGTCAGTCTGGGCAACGAGGATGGACAAAAGGTTCATTTAATTGACCAAGACTTCCTACAGTAGCAGGAAGTAGAGTGTTTGTGGTGCTTTGGATTCTTTTTTAACACCTTTTCAAACTTATACGTTGTTTTATTCGGGTAAATGTGGAATTCAATACAGAATATGAACTCTATGATCCAGCAGGGTTGTGTGTTCCATATCTTTTGAACAATAATAGGAGTGTCTAGTAGGAAAATTGGTTATTTTAGGTGTTGAAATGTTTTTTGAGCTGCTTTTTTTTTTCTAAGCTTATTTTTTCTTATCTGATTTTCAAATCACAAAAAAAAAAAAAAAAAGTCCATGCATTTTTGCCTTGTTTCGCGTCCATTGGAGGATATTTTGATCTTTATTTTTCTGCTTTTTAGAAAAATAATATAATGTATAGATTTTATTAAAAAAAAATGCAACTGCTTTACTTATCTTTTTTCCATCTTAGATATTTGATGTTTGAACTCTTTCTATCATTTACTGCATTTTCTTTAGTAGCTAACTTCTTTGGTGCTATTTGTATTCAATTAAAAGCAGTGAAATATCTCTGAATCATTTTGTATATTATGCTTAGTATATAAAAATATTTATTAATAGACGTACAATTATCCTCATAGTTTAAGCCAGAGATGACTGATAATTATTTTACTTGTCCATTTTGGCGCTGCATTCTCTGAAAAGTGTTGAGGTTTAGTCTATCACATTAGTTCTAATTATCCTAAATTTTGTACTTCGTGGAAATCGGGAGAGGAAGACTGGAACCAGGGGTATAGAGAGAAGTTTTTGAGGGAGGGGATCTTTCCCACTTATCAGCTCAAACCTCAGAATTAGTTTTGAATTCCATAGTTTATTCCCAAGGAAAGAAGAAAATTTCTGCGAGATATAGGGGGGATTTCGAATATTACTTTTTCTAATTTTTTTAAAAAAATTTTTATTAGAAGTGATCTGTTTAAAACTTTCTGTATGCGGCAATTCTTATGGAGGGTTATCACTCCCCCCACTACGCCACTGACTCAAATGTATCGCTCATTGGCCAGCATAGTGTTACTATTTAATGGTTTGATTGAATAAATGTGTGTGTGTGTGATTATTAACATCACACTTGGAAGTAACACAAAAGTTATAGGTGAAGGATCTCGTAATGCTGAGCCTAGGTTTAATGAAGCATATTTCTGAGAATATAAGAATTAATTATTTCATAAAAATTTATATTTTTTTACATGTTAATCAAACGTAGAACCTCAGTTACCTGAGGTTATGTTATGAGCTCTTAGCCGGCGCAGTGGTGCACACAGGAATATTTCAAGTAAAGTCCACCATTCTCGTATCATACCCCGAAACGCCACCAAATATATTCTTTAGATTTTGTCGATTGTCGGGAACAAAAAAACAGTAAAAAATTAACTCTTGAATAAATAATTAGAATTAATAAAATAAACTATTAATAACAAATACTTTATTAAATTTTACGTGCTATATACATATGATTATAATCAATTGGAAAAAATCAAGGGCTATGGGGGAAGGGGGTCCGGACCCGGGGGCTCCCTCCTTGTGTGCGCCACTTGGCCTTGCGTATCATGAGTTTGAGCCCTAATGCCACTGCAGACTCGTGGTCGTGGTAGCCTAGTGGTCAATCTCGCGAACTCGTGGCCGGCGTGTCATGAGTTCGACTCTGTTATGGCTGAAGACCCGCCGTGTAGAGGTGGCTGAGGCAGGTAAAATATGTCGAGGCTCTCCTATTGGTGTGAAGGTTGGAGAGGAGGTGCCAGGTCAGGTGTTGTCCTCGTCTCTTGACCATGGTCCAGAATTACGTGGTCCGTCTCCAAAAGGCCCTCGAGTAGCTGAATAATGCGACGTTAATATTCACTCACCACTCACTCACGTCACTGAAAATCCACCGTGAGAGTTTTTAGAAGGGGACTGATGCACGTTAAATCTGTAGGGGCTCAAGTCCTTCCGTTGCTATGGTGTTGTAGTTTGGAGAGGGGGTGCTAGTTCAGGTGTCGTTATCGTCATTTGACTGTGGTTCAAAATTACGAGGCCATCGCCAATAGCCCTAATGTTGCTTAATATAGTGCGATGCTAATAAAAATTCTCACTCATTCATAATCAGATGTATAAAAAATATATATTTGTTTATATATATAAAATATATCAGAGCTCAGCCTTATTATTTTTTTTATGTTTGAAATGACATCTTAACGGTTTTTCTTTAAAATGTTCTTTTTTTTTCTTTTAGTAAAAATGATCTATAGCAGTTAAAAGAAGTAGCCATGAATCCTTTGTTATCCACAATCATCTGATAACCTGCCATGCCAATTATTTGGCACTTCACTTCACAATTTCTTTTTACATCATACCATTTAATATCAACACGCACCTTATCTAGCATTTCGAGTGGAAAGAGTGCTGTCATATCCATTCAGAAAAGCTGGGGGAAAAAAAAAAATACCAACGAGCGAACCAGGGTAATTTTCTATGGCCATTCAACATGAAAATTTTTGTGCCTTCTTCAAAAGGCGAAGTGGATAATAACTCAACATTGTGCCCCCCTTTTTAAAACCACATCTCCCGTTTTCTCCAAAGTAGACAGATAGCTCGAAAAATCCCTTTAAAAAAAACTGCCATTCATACGTCGGAGAGAGAGACAAAAATTCTGACAACGACAGAAGGAAAAAAAAAGAGAAAAATCTTTAAATAAATGAACATCAAAACAACTTTGGTCGGAAAGACATACAGACAGAGGGAAAAAAAAATGGAAGGAAGGAAAGCAGAGGAGGAAAGGAAGGGGGAAAAGAAATAGTCGATGTGTTCAACCCTCGTAGTTGTTGCTGTCCTCATGATGGGTCATCTATGCCATCTTTCTAATCCGCTATAAACACGCCTGTCGTCGGCTGCTTTAGACTGTCACCTAAGTTCCCCTTCCGTCCCTCCCGAAAGAGTCGGTCTTCTGACCTGCGTAATGGGGCTCTATTTCTTAACGAAAGAATTATGAAAGAAAAAGGTAAAGTTGAAAAACCGAAAGCTATCGCTGATAAACCTCGTGTCCTTACTAGTCAAGTAGTAGAATCGACAACGGTAGACTAGGAGAATCATTACTTTCGCTTTTTCACACGCAGTGGCGTACCCAGACCTCTTATGGTAGGGGTTATACATTCTAAGAAACTCGAAGACGAAAGCGGCAATGGGTAATCTCGTATGGTAAAAATGACAAATTTGTTGGTTTATGGCAGTGGTCTTCAAAATTTTCAACTCACGGAACCTCTAGAGGGGCCTGAAGGTGTTTTCGTGGAACCCCTAGAACTAGAAAATGTTTCCGTGGAACTCCACATTTCACACACATATTTAGAATTATTTCAAAATAATATTTAAAAAGTAAATCAACATGTTATAGGTACTTTATGTAAAAGCAAAAGTACTAGTAATTACTAGTACTAGTATATGCATTTATTATTAAAAATTCTAATTTGTTTTAATACAATTTACTCATTAATATTAATTTGTGATCCAAGCGTCACCTACCAGTGGCGCACACAGGAGGTCTGAGTCCGGACCCCCGCAAAGCCCTTGATTTTTTTTTCCGATTGATTATTATTATAAGTATTATAGTACGTAAAATTTAATGAAGTATTTGTTATTAATGATTAATTTTATTAATTAATACTAATTATTTATTCAATAATTAGTTTTTACTGTATTTTGTTTCCGAAAATCGACAAAATCAAAAGGAGCGTGATACAAGAATAGTGAGCTTTCGACTCCGGAGCCCCTCCCTTGAAAAATTCCTGTGTGCGCTACTGTCACCTACCCATGCATTATACTTAGTAACCACTGCAGTCGTGAGTAGGCCTTGTATCAAAATTCTCTTCAGGGACTCTTTTCTGGATTCCTTAACATTTTACGATTTTTTGCTTGCTCACTTTGGGGCCCCGTATCATTATTACGGCTGATACGGTCGTAGTTACGCCCCTGTCAGTAACTGGAATATGTTTAAACTATGAAACAAATCCTGGGAATTTTGTACGAATTTGAAACATAAAATTTATATAGGAGCTGTTCTTGCTTAAATTTAGATTTTAACATAGAATCTGTTGATATGTTGTTTCCTATCCTTCCTTATAGATGTTTCTTTCACGCCCATGCAAAAAGGTGTATTATCCATCAGAGAAAACCATTTAGCTTTGCCTGACATTGTGCTAACTAATGAGTATAATATTATCTCGTGGAACCCGAGATGGTAAATAATAAAATACTAACACTCTACCAGAAGTATATATGTATATATATATAAAACGAAGTTTTATAATATTCTTTTATTATATTATAACAAAAATTTAAAAAGTATTGCAAAAGAAAGATATTTACATAAATAAAATTTTCGGTTTAAATGAAGCTGATGAGATTTAGATAGTAGCAATTATATATACAAACTTCATAGAGAACGTGAATCTATTTTGCATACATATTTATAAATTTCTTTTCGAATTTTTTTATTGGGACTTCGTGGAACCCTGGGTATGCTTTGTGAAACCCCACAGTTCCATGGAACACAGTTTGAAGACCACAGGTGTATGGGAAAGGGAACCTCCAAACTCCTTCCCTTGTGTATGATATTGTTCGCATGATCCCAACTTTTAGGTCTATAACACAAGGGATTATTTAAGGGTTGGACTACTGGTATTCTTTTTCGTAATTTCAAGTACAACAATTTGGCTTTAGCAGTGGCCCACATAGGAATTTTTCAAGGGGACCAGGGGTCCAGGGTCGAAAGTCCACCATTCTCGTATCATGCTCCAATACGCCACCCAATATATTCTTTTGATTTTGTCGATTTTCGGGAACAAAGAACAATAAAAAGTTAATTTTTGAATAAATAATTAGCATTAATTAATAAAAATGAATTATTAATAACAAGTACTAATTAAATTTTATGCAGTATATACATACTATTATAATCAATTGAAAAAAAATTAAGTGCTACAAGGGAGGTTGGACCCGGGGACCCCCCTTGTGTGTGCCACTGGGCTTGAGTAATATTAACCAGACATCGAAATATTTAACAATGTTCTACACAAGAGACGGCTAACTTTCAAGACAGAAAATCCAATTTGTAAGTGATACAAGAAAGGATATCAGCCATTTATATGGGGGCTCGGTAGCCTAGTGGTTAAGGTCACGAACTTGTGACCCTTAGGGAGAGGGTCGCAGATTCGAGACCTGGTGCCACTGAAAACCCTCTATGTTGAGAGGTTAATGCACGTTAGATCTGTCAAGCTCAAAGTCCTCTTGTTGGTGTGGCGTAGAATTTAAGAGAGGGTTGCCAGTTCAGGTGTCATCCTCGTCACTTGACTGAAGCTCAAAATTACGAGGTTCGTCACCAACAGCCATCGCGTTGCTTTATAGTGTGACTTTAAGATAACTCTCACTCTCTCTCGGCTATTTATATGCATACGCTTGCGCAAGAGGGAAAGAAGACCTTTAACAACGGTAGCGATCAAGACTGTCATGCTTTAATGATTTTTTTTTGATACAGATATTTAAATAACGTTTTACACAGTATAATATTTTTTCATTGCTTCAAAAACTACGTACTATCAGGGATTTTTTTTTTTGTTTTGTGTGTCCAAAAGAATCATTGTCGAAATATCGCATCGTTCGGAATCAAACTTTCAAACATCGTGGGAAAATATTCCGTACCAACACTGTAATTCAGTGCTTCTCAAACTTTCAATATTCGCGACCCAATATTCAATCATTTTTTCATCGCCCTCCCCTTATACAAGAACGATGCATTGAATTCAATAATACTACATTTTGAGCTAAGCCTACAGTTCAACTTTTACTTATTTAGTGCTGTCAGCGTATATAAACGTCTCACTCAGCCAGTGTGTTAATTGCCCCGGACGTATATATACGTCTTTCCGAAGTACGATATTTTCTCTGCACTGCTATCCATAATTTTATTCCGAAGGCTTTGGAATGCCATAAAAAGAGCTTGATTGTCTTTGCAAAGGATTTACTTGTTTCAGATTATGTGTTTCTTTATTCCTTTAACCTCCCCCTTCCCAGTACACCAGATACGCTCGTTTACGTGCTAAACGGTGGCATTGGGGAGCGAATCACGTAATTTTTAACCGGCATTTAAGGGATTAATTATAAACCGTATAAATTATCAAGATAAGTGCTGATTTTTGTTTTTAATTTTATATATGACAAGCCTATGGAGGTACTGATAATTATTATACTTGTTCTCAACGTAGTATTTTTAAAATTATTATAAAATTAATTGCGCAGTACTGATATATTTATAAGTGTAAATGTATGTATTTCATTTTTTTATTTGTTTGCTTTTAGTATATTAATAATTTTTTTAAACAATCTTTTGTTTTCTACTTTTCAATACGCTCGCGCACCCCTTGTAGGGTTATCACGCCTCACAGTTTGAGAAACACTGCCGTAATTGCTTTATTCTGGAATTTCGTATTTAATATAATTATTCTTACCTACAAAAGTCATTCCAACACTCTTTTTACCAACCCTTAAACATGTCATAAAATACAAAATGAATTTTCGTTATTTGTGTTGGATGCATAAATGTATTTTTTGTTCATTCAAGAAAGCTCCTGAACTCATGGATGCAAATAAGAGTAAATCTTACTAAAAATCCCTTTAAAAGAGTATCTTCCAATGGGGTATTTTTTCCAAAAGACTGACTGTAGTATTTACGCTGATTCTCAATAAGTTTTGTGAATGGGAAACAATTCAATACAGGAATAACTGTCTTAAGTCAGTCAAATGTTTAAATGTTTATGTAAATACAAGTACATTTTTTTTTCAATAGATAAAGTTCAAATATTTTCAGTACCATTCTTTAAAATTACTAAAGAAATCTTTATTATAGCGGATCCATGTATGCTGATAGTTTGGTTTCATGAAAAAAAGTCATGGAAATAAAATTTTTTTAAATAGGCCATGAAGGAGATAAAAGTTGATGACGTCATTATTCGATCTCACAATTTTTGTAGTTATGATATAAATGCTCACACAACTCAGTTACAAATGTATAATGAGTCTAACAAACAAACGACACTGAGGAATCTCCGGTTTTGTATTTCTATATCACGCATTTTAGTGACGTGGTAGTTTTGCTAGGTCATGGACGTTTAAGTGAATTCACTGAAACAGAAGTGTAACTATGCAAACTATGGCAAACGTTATATTGTCTAAAATATAATCACTTTTGAAAAATCCCCATTTTTTCCCATTTTTATTTAGTGGGAAAAGATCAATAGGAGGAAATATACTATTAAAATGGAGAAAAAAAAGTAAAAGGAAAAACACGCGTGAATTGAAAGTCAAACTAAGATTTGTTTAAGTATACTTATATAACCACCTGAAAAAATTGAAATTTCCTAAGCAGTCCTTGTTAATAAAAAATATTAATACATATCAGTAGTATAAAAAGCAACAAATAGGACGGTAATGTTCGGAAAAATATAATGCGTACTTTTTTTTGTAATTTCCTTACACTCTTCCCTCCTTTCAGGAAGGAATTTTGTGTATCCTGTGTTGCGGTCTTTTTCTTATCTATAACAACATCAAATTCCATCAATAACTCTTTATTGCCTTGTATTCAACAAGATCAATATGATAATTAAAATGTTTGTATTATATATAACTAAAAACTATGCGATATGTTTTATAGTACGCTTTCTAGCTAAAATTATCAGATTACATACAAAAACTATAAATTTTGTTTTTTCTTTTATGCATAATCACGAATGATGCCTGAAGATCATTTTAAAACTCATGAAGAAATGACATCTTCATTTGTTTCGCAATGTTTTCAATGGGTTTTTGTGATGTAACCTTAAAGTCTGAGTAGGTGATTTTAAAGGCTACGCTCTTAAAAACTTTTGGTTTGAAGTCATAACGAATCGCAAACACTTTGGGTACTACATGAATAATTCTAAGTATATAAGTTAATAATGGGAAAATCAGCTTTTGAGATCCAGTTACAAAGAGTCAATCTGATATAACTAGAAAGAGACACAGGTTAACTGGTACAATCCTTATAAACATTTGCACTATCTCGGAACAAAACCTCGTATACTTCGTCAAAATGACAAGCTGTAAGTTACAGAAATGGGATCAGCAATATTGTCTGACTGATATCAGTACATTGCTATACTATTTTTTGTTAACTCTACTTGAAATTACTTAATCACCTTGTATAACAATTCTTATCTGCATGTCGCATTTCCTTTGTTAGAAGTGGCGGTTAAAAGCTTTCTGTTGTATCAAAGAAAAGCACCAAGTTAGTTATAAGAACAAACCTCACCAGAGATAGCCCATCGCACATTTACATTTAAGGTACCCGAACACGTTGAAAAGGCCAATTCACTCAAAAAACGTTTTTAATTTTTTTTTATATTGAATAGAGCTATCTTTTGGCATTACAAAACATATATAATTCTGTTTCTACGTTTCATAGTTTACGAGCATAAAATTAGAAAAACCTGAAGCGGGTATTTAATTAATTTCTGAGAGGAGAACATTTAAATTGTTTAAAACCTATGATGGCCAGTCTGATAACTCAAAATATTTTAAATGTATTTCTATGAAACTTTTTTGAACCTAATATTTATATTATTTTCTTGGGATGTACCAAATAATTTTTACTGTATGAATATTTTTCTTGAGTTATGGCCTGTTATTCAAATAATGTCTTCATAAATGTCACATTTCTCCATTTCTTTTCTTTACCAGACACTTTCTTTTGTCTTAGACTATTAGCTCTAACACTTCTATATATTTTAAGGAAACATTAAAAATTTCATTACATTCTCTAGATGTAGTTTATTTTAGTAATATATTGTTTCTGATAGTTTTTTTTCTAACTGATGTAAAGAATTTTTTTAAAAAATTGCTGAGGGGTTCCACCACTCACTAAGTAGGCCCTGTATAAAAATTCTCTGGAGTCCTTTTTTTGGAAATGTTCCCATTAATAAAACTTATTTGAAAATGTCAATGTTGCACACGTTGGGCCCCCTGTAGCTTGAAGACTCCGTATCATTGATGGGGCTAATACGGTGAAAGCTATGCCCCTAAATTTCCCTTATAATTGTGATTTTTGTAAAATTTAGATAATTCATTTTAAGTATTAATATATATATATATATAATTATTATTATTATTATTATTATTCCTCTCCTTGTGACATTCATTATTGTTCTCTTTTCTCAGCTTCATTTTAATATATTATCAGGTTTTTCTTCCACGTGTTGTATTAGGCTTAACTTTTCAACTGGTTTTTTCCCCCCTATTATGTCGAAAGTTTCTGCTGTACGGGGAAGGTTGGATCCATAAAGCATTGCTAACCCTAATTCGCTGGCCTAATTCAGCCACAGCTTTAGAAATCATAATAGGTCTCCAGTTTAGTCGAAAGACGTTTTTTGTGTCTACATTTGTTGTGTCTGGTGAATTTCAATTTCTTCCTGCTTTAGCACTGTAGGTTCTAGTATACTAGTATAGTTACTATATATATAGTTCTAGTATAGTTACTATATATATATATATATATATATATATATATATATATAGTAATCAAGAAAAACCGAAAAAAATTGAGATTGTAAAATAACCAGAAATTAAGGATATGAGAAATTAAAATTATAATAGGGTTTAAAATATAAAATGGATGCTACAGTATTATAAATTGTGCTGACTTAGGGCAGCTTATATATAAAATAATTTAAATAAAAGTGGGGTTGAAGACGTTTTGTGGCCAGCCAACCTTCCCCCTTTACGTTAATAATACTGAGTAAAAACCTATTGAAAATAATGGATAGAATATCTAAATCCATCACAAGATAAAGGTAACTTACCTGAAAAATTGCATTCAATCCAATGGTATTGATCCCTAAAAAAGTATTTATAAAGTTTTAGAATGCTATTTTTAAAAATAAAAATACTGTGTGAACGTGTTCGGATACCTTTAAACCAGGATAGTTAAACTTTCAGAATTCGACATTAATGCATTTGTAAGTACATATACCAAGCGGAAACAACAATCCGTTTTATATTTAACTCGCTTTCCTAATTTCCACACACAATTAGCGCTATTGCAAACTACTGCATAAATCGAAACGGACGCATTTTCACGAGTCACCATAATCTTAAACACGGAAGAAAAACGCGCAAAATAAAAGGCCAGCCAGTAGCAAAAGAGACCCAACCCATTTTCGAACAAAAATGCCATTATTTCAATCGAAACCGCGGCAAACAGGACATCAATTCAGTCATTTCACTTCGCCTCCCCACCCCATGATGTCAAACACTGCCTTCCCTCCCCCGTACAACAGAGGCCACTGTAGCATATAAACGATTCAATTGGAGCTCGTTACATCTAATATATTCCCCGATAAATTAGAGCCCGAAAATCTGTTCTTAATGAAGCCATTAAACCTGGTCGATACGCTGTCGTGGCATTATACAGCACTGGTTGTTTAATCCTGGCAATTGTGGAAAGAGATGAAATGGCAAAAAAAAAAAAAAAAAAATCTCTGGCTATGATAAAAAAAATAAATAAAAAAACGTTAGAGGAGACACGGTTGAAATATATGCTATAATTTAGGGTTAGTTTTGTATGATGTTTATACCGGTTTAGTGGAGAGGTTAATGACGATTTGGGGATTAAGAAGAATTGATTAAATTATTTGTTGCCTCGGGTATCATTGTGGTACGTTTTGCTAATGGAAAATCTCGATAAATGAGAAATAGCGAGTACCCGGATGCTGGTGATTTTGTCAAGGAGATGCTACGAAACTTATTTTTTTTAAAAAAAAAATAATGCCCTGCAATAATTGTCAAAAATTATTCTTACAAATTGATTGCAAATAAGAGAATATTACTCTGAAAACGAAGTTTTTCATAAGAAGTTGAAAAAGAGGGTGAATATATATATATTGAATAACCAAAACTTGTCTTATTTCACCTTTTTTTTTTTTTTTTTTTTTTTTGTGTAACTTCGAATATACATCAAATGTGGTGATATTTTAAATCAAGGGTCTTAAAGAGTTTTGTGTTTGCCGATCTTAGAAAATAAAAAATAATGTTTTTGGGGGTTTTTTTTTTTGAGTATTTGAATATTGGTGGCTTAGGCAAAATGATACTGGAAATCCTTTTTCCTTTCCTTTTCTTTTTTTGTAAAGACATTTCACATTAATTGTCAAAATCTGCTTTTCCTGTTTTTTTTATTATAAAGGAATATCTTTAATTTTTTTTTTTCGGTAAAAATCTCTATCTTCAACAAATTTTGCAAAATTAAACCTAAAGTAACCTGGCCGTGGTAGCCGAGTGGTATAGGTATCGGACCATGGCTTGCTTTGTCACGAGTTCGAGCCCAGTACCACTAAAGACCCGCCGTGTAGGGCAGCGATGCACGTTAAACCTGTCGAGAGCTGAAACGTCCTCCCGTTGGTGTGGTGTGAGAGTTAGGAGAGGGGGTGCCAGCTCAGGTGTCGTCCACGTCACTTGACCATGGTTCAAAATTACGTGGTCTGTCGCCAAAAGCCCTCGTGTAGCTAAACAGTGTGACGTTAATATTCAATCAATCAACCTAAAGTAAACTACATAATAGAGAAATAAACAAAAAACCTTTGACTTACTTGGATTACGTATTAAATTATAGTGAGTAGCACGATTCAATCTTTTATTAATTTCTGGTTGATTCAATACATGATTTGATTCTATTTTAATTTACGTCCCACTCTAGAATAACCCGAAGGCTACTGGTGTTGAACATTGTAATTTGCAACCTCGGTCAAATCCCCTGAGCTGTCACACCCCTTCAAACTTCCACACTACGCCAATGGGATGACTTTGAGCCTAAAAAGATTTAACGTATGTCAGCCGTTCTAAATAGTAGTCTTCAGTGGCACAAGGTTTTAAACCCTGTTCTATAACGCCGGTCGCGAGATCGTGTCCATGACATCTCTTGTACCGCGGCCTGATTCAATACATGACTTAATGTCCTTTCCATATTTTTCGTTTCCTACCCTGCGTTCTAAATTTGCTTCCAACTTAATGTGGTGAAATGAAAAAACTGCGTTTTTACTGAGTGTTCTTAGATTTTAAAGACATATTATCACACGAGCTTTTATCAAACTGTACATTTTCGTACCTCTAAGCTGTGGCGTAACGGAGAACGTTAGAGCACCCCTGCAAAGTCAGTTTTTAGACCCCAAAACCCTAATATATACTTAGTCAATCAGGCTTTGGGCCCCCTAGAATTCCTGGGTCCCCAACAATGCGGGGGTTACGGGATATACATTACGCCACTGCCTCTAAGCACTCACATTTACAAAAGGCAAAATACACTTTAAAAATTGAAACTTGAGATATAAGGTACTTATGATAGGAATAATCATCGCTTTAACTGGAAAGAGCTCAAACTCAGTGGCGTACCAAACTTCTTTTATTGGGGAGGAGAAAGAGGGTGTTACATTCTAAAAAACCCGTTGACGAAATCACCAAGGGGGAAATCTCTGTAGTAAAAACTAAAAACCTGTTGGCCAATGACAGCTAAACACCAGCTTTCTTGCAGGAGCGGCTCTAGAGCCGGACAATCTAGACCCTTGCCCGGGGCAGCAAATTTTAAGGGCAGCATCTGGATCGAATTTAAAAAAATATATATTTTTCTTTTGTTACAAAAAAATTGATATATTGTCTGAAATATTATTGAGTGTGAATTTGATATTTTATTTAACGTATCTTATTTTCTTGTTTTGTACTCTGTATGTTTAATGTGAGTTTTTTTTTTTATGTTGGAACTTGAAGAGTTCGAGGCGAGTGTATGTATGTTAAAGCATGGAATTTGATATGTTTACACATCTTTCACTAGTAACATTCTCCCCATTCCCGTGTGGGGTCACAATGAACATTCCATTCGCCCATAAGATGTCCAATATCGCCTATCCAAAGGGAGACAAGGGTAATAAGAGTTTTGGGTAGATAGAGAGCCACAGAATGTAATATTATTTTAGTCTTGAGTTTAGTTACAATAAGTTCAAATAAATGCTTGTGATCCCCACCATCAGTTGACTTTCGAAAAAATTGGCTTACTGAAATAGAGAGGATTTTCTCTCTTACATTTTACTCGTTTTAAATAACAACAAGTAATTATGTCCATAATTTCGAATTATTTTGAATTTTTTAAGACTTAAAATATTTTATATAATACACCATTTTATATATTGTTATATATTTACATCGTTATGTTGCCTATTTTATTCTCAAGAAATATTCAAGTGGTGTGCATCTATGTGAACAATTTATCCTTTTTAATTATAATCTTTTGCGGCATTTTCAATTCTTGTGCGGTGCGGCAAATCTGCTAGAGCCGACCCTGTCCCTTGTGTTCGTTTCTGCACTGACTTGTCTAAATCTCTCCACTATTTAGAAAATCTAAATCGAATTCACAGAGATAGAACTCTTAATTCATCCTTCAATGAAGGTTATACCGTACCTGACGATGAACAAACCTTTTTCATTGAGAAAAAGAAGAAAGTCGACGCATGCTCTGTCGGTTGATGGACACAGCTGCACGTAGATCCGACGCTATTTCCGACAAAATTCGGGTCGCGAGAACGTTCATTCCCATGCGTCTGGACTCTGTTTGCTCATTGGAATATTCATGCTTTGGCGCTTCGCGGAATACGAGTCCACTCCTCAAACAGCGAGAACACCCTCGAAAGAAGTTCATTCCAATACACATTAGTTCGCATTCACAGTCTCAGGTTGGGGTTCTCTTCGGACAATTATCGGCTGTGCTTCTTGAGATTTATTACTTTTTACTTAAAAAATAGATGCTGCAATTGAAATAGTATAGTAGTCTTTGAATCTCTATTGATACAAAAATATTTGTTGAGTTTTGATTCAATAAGATATCTTTTTTTTGCAAATCTGATTGATTGAAGCTTTAGTAAGCTCAACCTATATTGGTTTAAAATTAGAAAAACATTTCAGCGATGTTTTTTATATTAATTTTATATGCTGAGAGATAAATATCGGAGTTTCAATTCATTAGAACGTGTTTGTTAACTCAAGTGAAAGGACATTACTTTGTTTTTATCGAACTTTTCTGTTGGAGCATCTTGTCAATAATTGATCCTTTGAATGAAAGTTGGAAACTGACAATTTTTGCTTCAAAAAGTGAATTTTATTTGAATGAGTAGTGATGGGAGCTCCCCTGAATAGACTATTTATCAATACTTTTCCGAAGTAAAAAAAAAATCTTGATTTTTATGCTGTTTGTGTGAGTGGAATTATGTAACAAAAATGAAACATGCTGATTCTGCAGTAAGAACAATTAAATTTATATCGTATCTGCCAAGAAGGTAAACCATTTGAATTTATCATTGAGTGATGTACATTAGAAGTTGGTTTGAGGATATTGTGGAAAGAAAAATTCCATAGAATTGATTTCCATTCCATTGATTTCCAATATTAAAGTTTTGTGCCAAAAAAACTATACTCCCGAGAACTGAATTTCTGAATTTTAGCGAAAGTTCAAAAACTAGACCCATTTTACTCTTATATTTCTACGCACTGGACCGGAAATATATCTTTCAGCTCCTTAACAACACGTCGCCTTAAGGCCAGTTAGTGATGGATTAGTTACTATAATAATAATGCACTACGTCATCATAATGTCAATAAATTGTTAGTGCATACATGTTGCTGATCAATAACTAACTTCAACCGATATTACTTGTCCAATCAATAACAAATTTCGCATGGCCCTTCTAAAACAGTCCGTTGCCAGCTGAAACGATTAATGAAGTAATTAATTATTCATAAAATTATTATTAAAAAAGATCTTGAATGGATAAATGTCATCTAATTTGCAAGTGATTCTCATCCAGATGCTTCTGAGGGGTATTCAATCAACAAAGTACTGTCACCAAAAACAGCAGGCCCCCTCCTTTTCTTTTTACGACATCCTGTCGTATTCTCCCGAAGCCAACACCTTGCACCCTGGACGATTGTAACAAGTTTCAAATGCGGAAAGCATTGGAAAGAGAGAGAGAGAGAGAGAAAAAAAAAAGAGAAGCGAGTTGGAGATAAATAAATAAGAAAGAAAAAAAACCTCGCCACCGTGCTTGCCATATCAATGACCCAACAATGTCCTTGTTTCACCGACTCTGCTTGAGACGACCACAGAGCCTTCGGGATACAGCTGACCCTGGAGCACTGGACTAATTACCTCAAATAAACTACGGCATTCACCGGCTAAAACAAAACTCCTTCCGAATTAAAAACGAAATGGGAAAAAGCAAATCAACAAATCCGGACTCGGTTTCTATTACTCGACGTCGAGTATCATGCCAGGAAGATTGGATTACCAACGGATCCGAGCCCAAAGTGATTTTTCTAGACGATGTTTGCTATCGCACATGCTGCCTACTTGATTGAGAAGCATTTTGCAGGTGGATTATTTATGTTATTATCCTGCGCCCATTCGACGAGGTACGTGCCTGGAATGGCCAATCATCTCAGGTGACATCTGCTTCCCGCATTGCTGTGGTCCAATTAAAGATTGTTTTTTTTCACGCGGTGGGAAAACGTCGCTATTGAACAAGACTTCATTTGAATATGTGCAGAGGATCGAAACGACTGCTTTTAGACGCTCACATGGATCTATATCAAAAGAAGTTCCATAAGGTTCTGGTGGTATTCGGTATTCAGAAGACGGTGCTTCCCCTTTTGAACCCTTTGTGTGTGCGGTCAACAGAGACAGAAGTCGTATTTGGTCTTCAGTAGGAAGGTGGTATACGTAACGGTGACAGTGGAACTCTGTCGGCATATTGATGAATGCATTCATCGGTTCATTTTGAAGTTTGAACGGATATTTCCTCCATGGGAACAATGGACCAGCTATAGCTGATCGATTAAAAAGCCCATACAACAATGGCAGTTGTTATTTTTCCAAGCCAATCACCTATTTAAAACGTCAAATTAGAGGAATTTAGAAAGACACACTGGACAAAAGAATATAATACCAACAAAATATAATTTACATTCTTCAGGCAAGAATAGAGGCTTATTTTAGAGCGATCTAAATTGAGAAGGGTGAAAAGGTTAACCATATTCCAAGGAAAAATCTTTCTGTTTTGACAGATGATGAGTCGATAGAATCCAATTTGTTTTCTGTTTGTTTTGAAACTGTGCGCAGTTGGTTTTTTTTTTTTTTTTGGAATTAAAGTAATATGACAACAAAGGATAAACATTTATTTTAGGTAAGATTTTTATTTACTGCAAATGTATTATCCTGTCTTATTTTAAATTTATGAAGTATAATTAAAAATGTCGAAATTTTCAATAATAATTTTATTGATTATTTGTTGCAAAGATTTTTTCAATGTTTGGAGTGATCGCGCAAGGATATATCACTGGGTGTTTCGTCTTAATTAACCGGTTTTTCCAATAAACAACAAGTTTTCCTTATCTTGCTATACATGAGCGTTCTTTTTCTTATGATAGGGATGGTGTTAAATTTAAAGTTAAACTCATCTAGATATTGGTCTATTTTAAAATTTATGAATATATATATATTTTTATAGAAGCAAAGTTTAATTTCTCTCAATTATAAAATACTTGCCAATAAGATCAACCCCTCGTTGAAACTGATATTAAAGACATAGAAAATACATATGCTATTTTTATACACATTTTGTTTCACACAATTTTAAATTTGAAATTTATTGATTAATAGGGCTACTATTATTTAAAATAAAATCTTTTTTCAATGAAATTTAAATTTCCAAAATACTTTTCAGAATGTAAACTTAACTTTTTTTTTTGGTAGAATAGATTATCTTGTTTGATTTCCTTTAAGAAAAGAAATATTAATTTATTTTATGCAAGTCAGTTAAATCTAATATTTTAATTTACTTTTTATTAATTTATATAAGTTATTAAATGTTTGCAATGTTATTATTCAAAAAATGACAGTATACTTCCAAATAATTTGTCACCTTTAATTTTAATATGAGTAAAAAATCGTACAAAATATAATAATTAATTGCATTTTTTTCCTCGAATCAAAATAAATCCAAATGCTGGTTCTATAATTCTAACCCTTTTTGAATGAGTTCGGCCCCTCCCCTTCCCTCCCTTGGGTGTAAAAACATTTTTTGTGCTGACATTTGAAATAACTTTTTTTTCCCTATGTTATGCAAAATTTTGCATCAAATCGGCTTTTTCAATCAGTTTAAAAATGATATCAATCTAATTAAAGCATTAAAATTAAGTTAAAATAATTCATATTAATTATTTTATTTATTTATGTTTGGTCTTTTAAAATATAACGCTTTTAATTCGTTTTTTCTAAGTTCTAATATACTAAAATGAAGGGCTATTTAGAATGAAAGTTAGGGAATAATTTTATTGTTTTAAATAATGTTATATACTTATTTTTAACCAAAGCGTTTCCAGTAAATAATATTTCATTTTATTGAAATATTATTTTAATAATTTATTTAATAATTTAATCTTTTTTTCGAAAATATAAATTAATAGTAGTTTATTAAGATAGAATTATACTTTAATAATTATTATAATGACTTAATCTCTTTTTTTTCGAAAGTCTTACTTACATTTTATTCCTATATAAAGTAATGCATTTTATTATTATTATTTTTAAAATTAACTTCTTTGAAATGACATTTTGAAGTTAAGATATATTATATTCAGTAAAATATTTGAAAAATAAAAAGAATTAGCGAATATAATTTATATTGAAAATCAAACTTTGTGACTAAATACCAAAATTATTTCAATTAAAAAATGTTTATTGAAAAATCATTGGTAAACATTAATTAGCCAGTAATCAAAATTAATCATTAAAACATTGGGGAATACTTTTAAAAAAATTGTGCAACTTTTATGCAGTAAATAACCATTTTCATAAACTGTGTTGTGTATCACAGAAATCCCATTTTTCCAAAATATAATACAAATATGTAGTAATATTCAATATTGAGAAATTTCAAATTTGTCCGTACTAAATTGTGACAATTCAAGTTTAAAACTATGCTTGTAATTTTCGATACAAAAATATACTTATTTGAAACATACAAAGTATTTTGAAGAACTCTCTATATTATGTTGTTAAGAATATATATTACACATGGTATGTGTGGGGTTTATTTTAACTAAATACAAGAAAACTATATGTAAGTAAACTAGATGTAATTTTATACTTAATACTAACTATATCTTGAATGAATATTGAAAATGCAATATTAAAATAAACTACTTATTTTTTCAAGAGCATACTGAATTAATTAAATCTTATGCTAAGTCGGCTTACAGTCGATGTATTTTGAATTCCTTAAGTAATCATGTTATTAGTATCTGTGTATGCTAAAACAAATTTTCAAGTTTTAAATTCACAATGGTTATGTGTAAATTTTTTTGTAAAGCTTTTTATAAATCATTTCTAATACAATATATTTTTTATACAAAAATGTTAAACTTTCTATTCAATGATAACTTTATGTTCTGGAATTACTTCAGAGATATATATAAAGTTTCATTTTCATTTATTTATCAAGATATTTTTAATTCCATGATAAAGGAAATATTTCCTATAATAAAGGAAAACAGAAAATTATAAAATTTGTAATATTTACTAGTTCTGTATTTGGATTAAGATGAATTCTAATACCAGTTTAAATAAGTTAATGGAAGTATAAGAGTTATAGGAAATTTAGATGTGTTTAAAATTCTGGGAATTGTGACTCTTTGCAAAGGCAATTCTTAAGAATATTAAGTAAAGAAAAAGAAGATAACAGCAAACACAGCTCAAAAGAAAAAAACAAACCTTTCTTTTTTAAAAATATTTATTCATGTTTCAAATTTTTTAAATATACTATTTACAAACCACACATGGATTTTCAAATAAATTGTCAACTCATCTGTATAATATTTAAGTATGAGTACACAGCAAAATGAATTTCTGAAAAAAAAGAAATAAAAGTTAAAAATTTAATACTAATTTAATCATAAACATAACATTTAAGTGTTTGGAGAAAACCGGTATATATCTTAGAAAATTCCACTTAAAATATAATCTAGTTTCTTTCCAGATTAAAAATGAATAATTTCATTAGATTCAACAAAGAATTTTATATTTTAGAACCAAATTTATAATAATTCAAAACATGTTTTCAAAGTACATAATTGTAGTTATCTATAGAAAAGTATTTTGATTGACTCTAAGAAAACTATTTAAGCATTGTTGAAAATTTTTTTGTAACTATTAGAATTTAAAACAAAAATGTTTAGGTAAGTCCAATAAAAGTAATTGATTAAGCTCAATTCTTTCATTTTGTTATATTAGGTACAAATCTTTGAAAAATTATCGTCTGGAAAAATCAATAAAACACTAGGAAATAAGAGAGAATGATAAAAATGTTCTATTGAAATCTAAAAACCCCTGTAGGACAAAAATGATGAATCCATTTTACCATCAAAACACATTAGGAGTCGATGGTATATGTATTTCATATAATTTCACTTTTTATTTTAATGTTTTGTTAGTAAATATTCAAAACATATTTTTCATCCAAGTTGATATTACAATATTTGTTTGGGAGGTTTTGCTTTCAATGTTTTTCTTTCACTAGACTATTAGTGTGTTAACATTTTTTTTTACAATTTATTTTTGTATTCCATTTCTTTAAAATTATATCTATGTATGTGTATATTTGTATATTTCCATTTATAAAAAAACTTTTGTATGTTTCCTTTTTTTAAAAAAAAAGAAAAGATTGTTTTTTTTTAAAGAAAAATGTTTCCAATTTAAACAATTCTTTTTGTGTATTATCCTTTTATTCTTTCACTATGCATTTCCCTTTTTTTATTCTGTGGTTTTATTTTTGAACCAAAATATTAACAAATTTTGATAATATTTAAAATAGTTTAATTACCATAGATTAAAAATTGAAGTGGAGGAAATTAAAGTACATCTTTTGAGGAATTTATTAAAATACGGAATATTCTATAATAATAATGGAATATTACTTATTTGTAAATTCACTTAATATTGAAAAAGGATTTTTATTCTAAAGATTATTTAATACACTTAACTTACTAAATGTTTTAGAACAATAATATTATTTAACTTTTATTTCAAAAACTCTGCTTTCAAAATGTCTTAAAATTTCTCGGGTTTTCGTAATTTAGTAAATTTTCACCTTTTCAGTAAGTTGAAAATAATTTATTTTTAAAGGCGGTAGTGTTTTTATACTAATATATTCAGAATTTCTCGTTTGTATTTGCTTCGGATTTTAACTAAGAAATATGGTGTAATTTCCTCTTATGTTTTCTGTTTGAATTATTTGACACATTAATAATACAAAAAAATTAAAAATAATTAAAGAGTATAACGGATAGTCAAAATAACATGATATGCAGTGTAGTATATATTTTAATATATTTTACTATATATTACATACTGTATTACATTATATGATATACATTGTACATTTACCGAACCACGTAATACGTTCCACGTTTGTACTTTTTTTATTAGTTTTGTAAAATCGTAGTTTTTAATGACAACAATTGATTCCCAAAAAAGTCAAATGTCAAAAAGTCTCATTTTTAGAGGCTACGGTAGTTATAAAGTCACTAGGTTGTGCGTTCGAGACTCGATCCAAACTCAAATTGTAGGTTAGAAAATCAGGTTCTACTGCATCTTGAATTCAAGTTGATTGTAAAATATTTATATAATGTGATATATTTAGCTAACAGAATGTACTTTGCTACTTGACAGAGGTTAAAAATGACGTTTTTCACTAGCAGCCTTGTTTAGTTTTAATATAATGAAACATTAAAATGTGTGCTATGTTTTTTAATTATTTATAATGTTGAATATATATTTACATAACGAACTAATTTTTTATTGTATTTCTTAGGTTTTATCATTGCCATAATTATGAAAGTCACGAGATTCTTTTGGATTCACTAAGAAGTAAATCAGATTTGATCTAAACCGTTTTTTTCCCCCGCGTTCCTACAAAGGTAAGCTATTATGTGCATTTTTTTTAACTACGATGAATTTCTCTAATAATAACTAAATATTTGTAAAAATATATATGTTTTGAATTTTTAAGCATGGAGTTAAATTGTCTTTTAGAATATTTCTTTATAGGAAAAATTTCTGTAGCCATACTTTTTTTTTTTGTATTTTTTCTTCGTATTTTATTGAATAATAGAGACAAATAATAAAAAAATAATTTTATCATACTACTCATCGATTCTTTTTTTAAAAAATACGTCACAGTTTTTGAAACGACTTCTCCAAAGTCTTTACAGAAAGAAAATTTTAAAGTTAAAATAAAGTGTTAGTACAAACAAAAGAAACAAAATTAAATACATAAAGTTAGTATCATAAATTAGTACAAACAAAAGAAAAATGCTTTTACTTAAACTAATTTACTGTCGATCTAATTTATATGTATATATATATAGTTTATACCAAGTTGCAATGGGGGAAACGCTAGTACTGCCAGACTAATTTAACCTCGCTTATCGGTCCTAAGTCCGCTTGGTTAATTCATACATTTTTCTCATCTAATTTTAAAACTTAATTTTATTTTTATATTCACTATTGGGATTTTGTATTTTGAGATTCTATTAATTTCATATTTTTGTTTTTCAAAAGAATTTGTGTTTTATCTATATGTACTTAAATATGCATATGCATATTTTGAAATATGAAAATAATATCATTTACATTTATTGTTTAGTAAAAATTCTAACAGAAACTCCCATAACATAACATACGCATAAACATAATTCAATAACATTTTTATTGCGAATCAATGAATTAGATTATTTCAAATTAATTATATGGAATGAAGGGATAAATGAACTAAAATAAATGAATTATATTAAAACTATACACATTATCAACTCAATCAAATAAACTTTTTTTTAAAAAAAAGATTCAAATGAAACTAACATATTTAAAAAAGCGCTAAAACATTTCCCTATAATCGCAGGCAAATCCATTCCAGCTTAAACTTTTACTTTCAGAATACTCAACGCGAAAGTTAAACTAATCAAAACCAGAAAAGGCGAATCAAAAAACTATTAAGACGACTGATTTATTTACTATTATTATCGATCCTTACTAATCATAATATAAAAAAAGAAATCTGCTTTCATGTCAAATACGTCTTGTATTGACAGAACAGGTTTTTCACCGAGCAAATTGGAATGAGAAAATTTTAAAAGGAAGTAAAGTACTACAGGCGGGCAGTATGGTCACTGAGCCGTCAGGTAGGCATTAAACGGCAAGGTCATCTGAAGCCGTTGGGGAAGTAGATTTGACGGAATCTGGAGCACAGACAATTCCGTCTAGTCTTTATACATGCTCTTCTAGTCTTTATACGTGCGGTATCCGCTCGGCCGAATTAAGGATTCACTGGAACATAGATTAATCTACGCTTAAAGGAAGCGACACTTAATTTGTATATCGAACACGTTTAGATGTTTGGGCGATGGTTAAATTTCTGAAGAAGAAACAGTAATTGAATTTAAACCTATTGAAATTTTGTTCGTGTTCTGTCCATATAAATCATCTATCGTTGAGCGATATGTTTTGAATATGCGCGTCGAATTTGTGATGGTGCTTTCGAGTATATTTAGAGCATAATATTTATCATATTGATATTTTGAATTAATATTTCTGAATTTATAAAAAAAGAGGTATATTTTGTTGTTGATTTTTGTTTGTATTATAGTGGCACGATTTATTACCAAATGCTAATAAGTTATCGCAGTTTGATATTAAGAGGCATTTTCATAAGGAAATCATATGCAATCTATTACTGATATCTAATATATGTAACAATGTATGGCGATAAAATAAGTTTGGTATTAAAAATATGAAAAATTTCAAATGAGGAAATATTGCTTTGTGAATATATTTGTAAGAATTATTGGCAAGTAAAATAAAAAGGGGGAAATGTTTCACAGTTTATTCATATATCATTATAACTTATTTTACATTTACAAAACTAATCTCTTCCAAAGGTATTATGTTTGATTTTGATGGTTTTAAACATTTAACCTTTACGTTTTATGAGCAATTCATGCAAGGGGGCAGAAAAATAATTGAAGACTATTCAAATGTACACATTCTAATTGCAATCTTATAGGTACTTCAGCTTCGATTTCCCTTTATAGTAAGGAATAGAAATATTCTGTTTCTAAAGACGATTGTAACTTTGCTTCACTAATGATAAGACTTTCTATTGAAACTAGCTGCAAAATATCTCAGCTAATGTACTCGTAAAATCAAAATGGCATTGACACAACTTTTGAAAAACGATAAAAACGCACCTCAGAATTCAAAATCAATTTTGGTTCGAGGGTAGAAGAACTGATGCAATCCTTCAAAGTTCAAAGTCCTCACGTTTGTGTGATGGGGAAGTTGGGATACCAGTTCAAGCGTCACCCTTGCAATTTGACCGTGATTCAAAATTAGAAATTCCGTCTTGAAATACTTGTATAGATTGAGACGTCTTACGGCATGAGCCAACTGGGTCCAGGGCCTCGTCTCGTTCTCGATTCAGCCTTAATAATACAATGATTTGGAATAAATGCAACGGCCAAGTGTTTTTTCCGGTTACATTTCTCCGAAAAACTGGTGATTTAGAACAATATGTCAACTGGACACATGTGATGACCATCGTCCACGCGTAGGCTTAGGCCTACATCATGGCATAAACCATCGTTACTCCTTCAGTCAAAAGGTGGCAGTCGGTCGAACTAGTATGTGCGATTTTAAGTTATGCACATTTGTTTCGGATTATTGTTTGTCCGAGTATTTGATGACGTATGCTATGGACTGTCTAATTTTAAGGGTCATATGAGGGGTCTACGATTGTGTATGGGCCCAGGGCCTCAAGAAGTCTTAAGACCTCCCTGTATAGATTCTAAATTACGACTTAAATAAAAAATCAACTGCAAAAGACAAGTTTGTCTAAATACTTCAGTAAATTTTTATTGCTTATATGTGTAAATACTTTTGATATAAGATTCTAACGAAATTATTCAAAGAAAATAAGTCCTAATTTATGCAAACCATAAAAGTAATGAAATAAATCAAAGAATTATTTTGCGTAATATAAATACTGTAATTATTTACATTAAAAGATTAAAATTGAGAACGGATATTTCAGCTTAATCTAAGAATTTGGAAGAAGTTAATCCAAATCATAAAACTATAGTTTGAAGCATGGTTGATTAAACACGGTATTATTTACATTTTGAAATAGTTTTAAATCGACTTCTGGTACAATTTTCTTTCTTTTACTACAGCTCTCGTACAGGCAAACGTTTGACGTAAAATTCTATCTTAATAATTTAAGCATTAAAGGGATAATTAAGACTTATATAGATATGTAAAGCAATCAGTTTTTTCTTTCAAAAAATATAGTATTTTTAATCTTTTTGTATGGGTTTTAAGCAAAAGACAATATAAATAGAATAAAAAAACAAACTCTAAAAAAAATATGTGCTTCCACAAGAGGGATTTTGATAAATTTTAGTTTTTCCAAAAAAATTTTTTTAAATTCTTCAACAGTAACTGACACGAGCATATATGACTCATAAAACTTCATATTCAAAAATTGAGCTAATTGACAAACCTCTTAATCTAATTTTTATAACTCTGATTGCTGACCTTCCCATCTAGGCCAAATGCCCTCTGAAATGAAACATTACCGATATATATACGCATGTGGCATACTTTCAAACTATTTTCCAAGTGTGAATTCCTGGTTTTGTCAGTCTGTTTTGCGCATACTCAATTTATCAATCAGTAAAATAAGCCTCATCTGCATATTTCAATATCAATCAGCAACTTAACTAGCTGGTGACTACTACAGCAACAAGCAGATCCGCTTCCTCGTTCTAACGTGAACCGAATATGGGATATTATACATTGTTACTATTTTTTTTTTAAACTACACCAAGAGGAAAAATTACGTTTGACTGTGCTTGATGAAGTTGAAATTAATTGACACAGGATCCAATGCCGGTGGGAATCCGATCCGTCAATAACTGTAAGATTTTCAAAAACTAGTTTTTTTTTTTATTCTTCGCCAAGAGTTCCATTGCAAAACAAGATTTTTTACCTTCTTTTTCTTTCTCTCCCTACCCCCCTTCGACAATCTTGGTGTAACCATGGCCAAAGGCGGCGCGTCGCCACTAAAACGACTGTCGATTCTCGTTCAGAAAACTGGAGATACTAATGAGAAATCATTTGGCTACCAGTTCCTATTAATCAGACGCTATTAAAGCAGACGGACGTGAAACAACTCTCGCTGGGTGTTTTTTTTGGCAAAACCGACGCATTTAAATGCGCCAAATGAGAAGGCCGGCACTCAATGATTTATCAGATGTATTTATATGTGTTCTTTGGCACATCTTTGTCGAACATGGGTGTTATAGTTATTGGATAGGAGATGTCGGCTACTGCATTACACGTTATTTTTTTTCTCGCGCCATGTTTGGGCGCAACCTGCACATCTGGGAAACATGAAATTAATTAGGACCTGCGTTGTATTAGATGATAATATGTATCTGTCTTGCCTTATTTTTGCGATATGGCGTCTGTTAGACGCCAAACTGCATTTGAAAGGGTGTAGTTTTAATCTGCTGCCTGTTTTTATGCGTAATAAAGACAATTTATACTTGATAGCTACTTTTAGGGCATCATTGATAGTCTAATAAATGTATTGAAAAAATTATTGAAGTATAAAAAAATCCAATTATATGTAATTTTTTATCCATTATTTTTAAAAGCACCAATGCATTTAAGTCCCATCTATCAATTTATGGAAAGATAAGTGGCATTAAAAATTATCCTTATCCCTCTCCCCGCTGGCCTGTGTCCACAGTACCCCAGGGACGTTTAAGACTCTTTGGGGCCCTGATCCCAAAGAAATCTTAAGATTTTTTAGACCCTGGGCCCCTATGCAAAAGTAGGCCCTACCTGAGATCTTTAAAAGTAGACAGTATATAGCATGCATTGTGTCAAATACTCGTTCAAATGGTAATTTGACGCAAATAAATGTGCACGACTCACAATCTCAAAAACCTAGGCACAAACCGGCTTGACCGATGGCCGAATTTCGACTAAACGAGTTGATTGATTGTTTATGGTATTAGGCCATAGACATGAACAGCGGTCAGTAGCGCACACAGGAATTTTTCAGGGTCGAAAGTCCACCATTCTTGTATCATTTTGTTGATTTTCGGGAACAAAAAAAAAAGTGAAAAACTAATTATTGAATAAATAATTAGCATTAATTAATAAAAATAATCATTAATAACAAATATCTAATTAAATTTTACGTACTTAGAATTATAATCAATTGAAAAAAAAAAACGGCTTTGGGGGGGGGGGGGCCGGACCCCTAGGACCCCCCCTTGTGTGCACCACTGACAGCGGTCATCTCATAATACAGTCTTACCACTTTTTCCAGTTGACAAGCAGTTTGTAATTCTCTGTTTTTCAGAGAATATGTACGGGAATAATATTTGACCACTTAAATTCGGATTGTGATTTTACCAAGACCGAGCAGAGAACGAAATGAGGCCCTGGGCCCGGTGCCAGTTGGCCCCTGCCTTAAGATCTCCCTGCAGTAGCCCTGTGGTCATGATCATGAGCTCGTGTCCAGCGTGCCATGAGTTGGAGCTCTAGTGCCACAAAAGTCTCTCACTGTAGAAGATCTGCGCTCATTGAATCTGTCGAGACTCAGTCCTGTTGTCATGGTGTACCAAATTGGATGACGTCACTTGATCATAACTCAAAATTTCGAGCTCCATCACCGATAACCCTCATGCTGCTTCATAGTGCGTCGTTAATATAGCTCTCATTCTACATCCTACCCCCCATTATCGTCGATAAGGTAACCGAGGGGTCATAATCGCGAACTGATGGGTGGAGGGGGAGTCTTAACTCGTGGATGTGTGTCCTTAAATCATAGAAGGTCCGTCGTGTAAGTATCCGTCGTTGCACGTTAAATCTTTCTAGGCTCAAAGTTCTCAAATTGGAGAAGTGTGGATGTTTGGGGAGAGAGGTCCCGGCTCACAGATATTGTCCTCGTCACTTGACCGAAGTTTGAAATTGGGAGGTCCGCCACTAGTAGTCTTTTTTTGCAGGTTTAAAGTGACACTAGAAAAAAGTCGATTCCAGCCTCCCTTTTTAAAAAGAGGGCGGAGTTTATTTTACTACTGCTTCTTTTTTTCTGGATTTACTCATGTGAACTTTTTCTTTAAAATTCTGAATCAGAGATCTCTAATGAATTTCTCTTTAAACTAAAATTCCTGCTATTTTTAAAATATTAAAACAAAACAAATTTTTTTTCAACAAAAATGAATGAGTTTCAATCTTTGGCTCGAATAGGTTATTCGGTACTATATAAAAAGGTGAACTTTAGGTAGATATGATGAGGCAAAAGTGTGTTGATGTATGAAAACAGAGGGTGATAAATAAACATGAAATCGTGACATTTTGAAACAGTTTGATTTTGAAATGACTGGCAAAACCTGAGGTTTACATAACTGAAAGTGCAACACAAAATAGGGTTTTTATAGCATGAGTAATACGTTTGTAACGAAACATCTTTGCGCTGCACACAGGAGTATGAATATGATGACAAATATAATAGTCTTTTTACTATGAATAACTGGTTGAAACAAAATCTATAACTAATTTTTTTCTATTAAAATAAAAAAAAAACATTGAAATTTATTATCCCTCCCACCTCCCCAGAAAAATCAATTTTTATGTTAAAATAAAGCATTAACAAGCTTATGCTTAGTGCAAAAGAGTGCTGAGACTTTCTTTACAAACACTCTTTTTATTTATAAATACTAAATTCTGGTCTTTGATATTGTTTAATGTAATTTGTTCACTGGTGTACATAACTGTTGGGGATTGAGGCCTCAAATCCTCCTCATAGATCAAAAGATGACGCTTCGGTGCTTTAGCTTACGTGTTTTTAGAATACCCCTACCCCTACCCATTCCATTCCATAAGAGATGTCTGTGTATGCTACTGAATTTGTTATAACTGTTAACACTCATATTACCTAGTTAAAGAACGGAAAACTCATAATGCAGGTGATTATGTTGATTTATTTAATAGGCCTAAAAGCATTTTTTTTAGCTATAAAGATAGTGCAGCGTGTCTCAAACTGTGGGGCACTTCCCCCTAGGGGGCGTTATAACCCTACATGTGGGAGGGGCGCGAGTATATCGTAAAGTCAAAAACAAAAGATTACTTTAAGAAATTATTAATTTACTGAAAGAAAGCGAAAAAAAAAAAATACATTCTAGCATAATAAAAAATAAAATGCACATTTACACTGATATAATACACTTGTAAATGTATCAGTACTACACAATGTATTTTATAATTAATTCAACAGTACTAAGTTAAGAACAAGTTTAATAATTACCATTGACTCTACGGGCATGTCTTGAATTATATACAGAATTTAATACTTATTTTGATAATTTGTATGGTTTATAATTCAAGTCGTATTGTGGCTTTAGCGTCAAAGTGTAATATATTGTGTTATTGTATGGAGGGGGCTGCGATGAAAATTAGGATTGAAAATTGGGTCGCAAGTGTAGAAAGTCTGAGAAGCACTAAGGTAGAGAGTATTAAAATTTAAGAGAGTAAGAACACTGTAACAGCCTTTATTTTTAATGTTTACTTAATATTTGTTGATTTTGAAACTAATTTTCAAGCTACATAATGAGCCATACAAGCCTAATACTATCATTACAAAATTATTAAGATTTTAAAAGTGTTATTCCACACAACAGCAAGAGCGGTAGCCTAGAGGTTATTGTCACGGACTGTTAACCTGAGTGTCATGAGTTCGAGCCCTAATGCCGCTGAAGACCCGAGGTATACAGGAACTGGTGGAAGTTAAATCTGTCGTAGCTTAGCTTGATGTGGAAGTCCTGAGAGAGAGTTGAAATCTCAGCTGTCGTCTGGATCACTTGACCATGGTTGAAAATTACGAGGTCCGTTGCCAATAGCCCTCGTGTCGCTTTATAATGCAACGTTAGTAAACACTCTCACTCACTCAGAGCTAGTAATGAGAGGTGTGACGGGTCTATCCGCGATCCTTCCACTAATCCTCTTGGGAAATCTTTGGGACATCAATTCACATTATTCACAACCAACCCTTCGGAAGAAGAAAATCGTAATATTCAAATTAACTTACTATATATAGTCGAAGTTTTCTAGCTTGAATAGAGAGTAGGAGAGGAGATATACTCGAATCAGGTGAGATTGCTACTGAAGGTATCATATTAGAATTATTGTGATTAAGAGATTTATTAAGAGGAAGCATTATAAAGTGACGATAGTTCACTGAGATTAAATTGATATTAGATTAAATCGGATGATAGGTTAGATACTTTATAAAGTAAGGACCGAGTTTAATAGTCTCCTAGTCGTTCGTGTATTACCGTCGTTGTTCCCCTTTCGCGGTTAGCCTCGAGACATTCTCTTACTATTATTAATTGGATTTGAGTCTTTTCATTGTGTGATAAATAAATAGATTGATTAGATCATGTCGAGTGTTTCTTCTCTACCTCCCACATATCAAGGTGCCTAAGAGAGAGATGCCAACCTCTCGCAGAGGAAGTACATTTTATTGGTTGTATTCAGTAGCGCACACAAGAATTTTTCAAGGGGGAGGGTCCGGGGTCGAAAGTTCACCATTCTTG
>BMAV01023121.1:323590-344683 GCA_019973955.1 Trichonephila inaurata madagascariensis | reverse complement strand
CGAAGAATATTAGGGCCCCCTGTAAGCTCAGGTTTTGAGCCCCAATCACAAATACGTACTTTGCGTCAGTCAAACTTTGAACCCCCTAGAGTTCCTGCTTCCCCCACAATGCGGGAGTTGCGGGGGTCTACGTTATGCCACTGGGTTATGACCAAGGGCGTCTTAAGACTTCTTGAGACCCTAGGCTTTTACGCAAAAGTAGACCCGGGCCCCTACATAAAAGTAATCCCTGGACCTCGAAACAAATGTAGGCCCCACATATGACCCATTAAAGTAGAAAGTGCATAACATACATTGTAAAACACTCCTACAAAACCGAAACAAATAAATATGTATGACTTAAATCGCACAAATCTACTCGACTGACTGCCGCCTTTTGACTGAATGAGTTATGATGGTGGTCATCACATATTCCCAGCGGACCTATTGTTCAATATTCCTAGTTTTTCGGAGAAAGCAACCGGAAAAAAAATTGACAGTTAAAATTATTCGAATTATAATCCTATTAAGAGTAAGTCGAGAACGAGACCAGGCCCCCATTGTGGTCGAGTCCCTGGGCCCGGGCCCAGTTGGCCCCTGTCTTAAGACGTCCCTAAATATGGTTATGAACTTGTGCCTGGCGTGTCATGAATTCAAGCCCTAGTACCACTGAAGACCTACCGAGTGAGTCTTCAGAGAGGAGGGACTGATGCCCATTAAATCTGCCAGGGTTCAAAAGTTCTCCTGTTAGCATGGTGTGGTAGTTTGGACAGAGGGTGTTAGCCTCGTCACTTGAGCATAGTTCAAAATTACTAGGTCGTCACCATTAGCCCTCGTGTTGTTTTAAAGTTCAACTTTAAAATGCCTCAGTTCAGATATACCGTCCTCGTCATTTGATCATGATACATCACTAATAATCCTTGTGGCGCTTTTAAGCGCGATGTTGATGAACCATCAATCAATCAATCAGAACTGTAAGAGAACATTAAATTCGATCACAACAATGCATTTTCCTTTCCTGATTTTTTTCTTTCTTGAACAAATATTTAACATACAGGGTTATCTATTTTGCATACAATCTCTAAATTTTACTTAAAGGAATTATAGACTTCAAATTAGCCAAGGATTGGGTTGAAAAAATGCCTTTTGGTGATTTTTTTCAATTATTAATGATATTTATAAAATCAAAATACAAAAAATAACCTTACTAAAGCATAGTTTCCTTTTATAGCGATTATTTTCGCAAAATAATTCAATGGAATGGTGTGGAACCTTGAAGAATTATCAAGTGTCACTCTTATCCCTTGTCTGTGGTTCACAATTAAAAGGTTCGTTGCCAATAGCTTGTGTGTTGCTTCTCAGCGTAATGTTCAAAAGTAATAAATAAAATTTAAAAAATTGAATTTAAATACAATAGGCAAATGAAATATATATATTGCTGTGATTCGTAACGCCTTTAAATTCTTTGAAACCCTTGGCCCTTATGCAAAGGTAGGCTCCATCTTTTAATTGGACAATAAATAACATACGTTATCAAATACTTTAACAAATGGTAACCCGTAAAAAACACATGAACGTGACTGGGTGCAAACTCCACAGATTGTCGCCTATCACCTAAGTGATATGGGGTGGTAGGCCTATGCCTAGACAGGATGACGGACGGGACGGGACGTAATAGTGCCCTTGTTGTCTATTGGCATATGATTCGAAGAAATCCACAGTTTTTTGAAAAATATGTCCGGGAGCAACATTTGGCGATTAAAATTATTCGAATTATTATCTTACTGAGGGCGATTCGAGAACGAGATAAGGGCCTAGATCCGGGTCCGGTTGGCCCTTGCTTTAAAACTTTCTTAGCTGTTGCAATTTAGAAGATAATTTACATGGATATGCTGATATATTAACTGAATATATCATTTAGTATATGACTGAACACCATCCCAGCTCATTTTGGGCCATGGGCGCAGAAGATCTACGGGCCCCCCTGGTACTGGTGGATTGAAGTTTGTAACCAGAAATCCTGGTTAAGTCCAGATTATACGGGCCCCTGGGCGTCCGCCCCAAGTGCCCAATGGATGAACGGGCTCTGCTGAACACACACACACATATCTCTGTATGTGTGTGTTTGTGTTTGAACATGATGTAATAAAAGAAATAAAACAAAATATTAGTTGATGTTTGTTTGGTAGGAATGACTGATTTCAATACTTTTTTTTTTTTGCGATTAAACTGCTTAAGATGTAAAATTTCCCCGAAACTTTCTAATTAGAAAAGTTTGAAGAGATAAGCATTTGACACTTTTTGTCTACAAATTACGAAACACATGCGAATTTTCCGAATAATTCAGGTTAAGAACTTAATTGTTCCAAATGGTTTAGTGAAGTTTAAAAATAAAGGCCTTCTGGGTCTAACTTTTAATCGGGTGGTATTGACTTGTCCGAGAATGATCTATTAGTCAATTCCCCGTGATTAATGTGGGGATAATCTTGATTCGTAAGTTTCCCATCAGAATCATCGAAGCATTCCCTGCTGCTGAAAGAACAAGACACTTTCGCCTTTCAAATGAGACTGTGTGTCCCAGCTTTGAAAAAAATTTCCCTAATATTACTATTTTACATATTTATCTCTCACTTTGGGTATTTTAAAATATGTTTATTGTAAAAAAACAATTAAGTAAACTATTTTTCCTTAAACTTAAACAAGATGTGCTTACTGAAAAATAGGTAAGCATTGTTTCGTATTTGCACATATACATCGCATAATTTACTAAAAATTATCTTTATGTTGCTGTATATCAGAATAATGAATTATTAATTAAATAATTTTTTATGATGTATTTGGTGGTCACGGTAATCTAATGGTCATGGTCGTGAACTCATGGCTTTGAATGTTTCTGTCATCTCATTGGTCCACCACTAAAGCCTCGCTGTTTAAAGAGATTGATGCATGTTAACTATGCCGACCCCCTTGAATTCTTCGCTGTGGCACAGTGGGGAAGCGTAGAAAATGTGCCATATCAATATCATCGTCATCATTTCACCATTGGTTAAATATTACAAGGTCTGTCGCCAATAGTCCTCGTGTAACCTCAAAAGGCTTTGATAGTCAACCTGTAATACATGTGTGAGATTTTTAATATAACTTATATATTCATTTATAATAGTCGGACCTCTATATAACGAAGTCGCTAAATCCCGAAAAAAAGTTCGTTACAAGGAAAATTCGTTATGCAGAGGTTTACCTTTTAGTATACTTTATAAACCACATAAAACAAATTTTAAATTCATAAACACTATGTATTGAAAAGTAATTATTCACACCTTTTTGTAAATTAATATTTATATATTTTATATATATATTACCCATCAAAAAGAAAAACCGCAGGAAAAGCAAGAAAAAGGAATGCCGAGGAATACACTGTATTTTCAAAATCAAAAAAATAATTTTATAATAAAATTAAGGAATTTGTGAAGGATGTTTTCTCTAATTTAAAGTACACAAGTAATTTTAAACATCATTATTTTATAACTAAACAACTAAAACACGTTGAAAGACAGAATAACTTGAAATGTCCAGAAATACTTAAAAAATGGGGAGAAAAAAAAATTTAATTTACAAGAGAAAAAGTTCGTTGTATAGAAAATGCACTTCGCTATTGGGAGGTTATTTTATGAAGAAAATCGTGAAATTTTCTTAGTTCCACAGAAAAAAATTCTCTGTATAGAAAAATTCGCTGTATAGAGGTTCGTTATATGGAGGTTCGACTGTATATCAATAAGAAGACATATCTGTTTTATAGTATAAAATTTTCTACATTCTCTTCAGTATATTTTGAACTTAATGTAAAAATAGGTTAACTTTAAGAATAAGTCATAACGAATTTGTTCAGCTTTCATTTTATTCCTCTCGAATTTACGAAAATGCTCTTTTTAAATTGACTGAAACAAATTCTTCATTTTTTTTCATATTAATATCCTAGTTTGATTAGATAAATCAAAATATTTAGCTTACTGCTTAAAACCCGAAACAGATACTCGTCAATTAGATATCGAACGATTAAGAGGACAACAAGCTGTACAGAAATATTAAAACATAATATAACAACAATATTGTTTTCAAAATTATAGAAATTAACAAAAGTTCCAGTAATTTATCTTAAAAGTATTTAGTGTCAGTGTAGCTCACATGCGCTGCAATTATCCACCAAATAACAAATATTAAAATATCCAACTGTCTCAAAATCATAGATTTGTCAAAAATTAACAAAAATATTTTATGGTTTAGTTTTGTAGGCCAGTTTATTGGGTTTTTAAAAGTATTCAAGTTTTATTTTTCGTTTACCGATACCGAACTATGTTAGTAGGAGTGGAGGCAACTTTAGTATGCAGTTAACGATTTTAAAACGCGTTTATGCAAAGTGTGTATTTTATCGGAAAATTTGAAACTACAGGGATTGCTGAAAAAAAATTGAAAATAATTAACTAAATTTGTATATGTTTTTTTGTTGTAAATATGTATGTGTTTTGTATAGTATTAGAATTGTTGTGACCTATTTTTTTTAAAAAAAAAATTACCGTTATTACAAAATTTGCAACCACTTATCTAAACTTAAGTGATTTTTTTAAAGCAATTTCATATAATGATTTAGATAAAATGTTCAACTTTTTGGTAAATATTAAAATCTCTCTTATCTTATAAGTCAGTTCAAAAATGAATAGTAACATAACATATAAATGTTGAGAAATTGAAAATGCGTTCATAAGCATTTTGCTCGATGCGGGCCACGTTAATTAAATTTTTTTTATAAATTTTACCAGTTTTTTCCACATTTGGGTATTAATATTTTTTTTTTACAATTTTACTTTTTTTTTTCTCCTACAATTTACAAAAATATATTTAAACACCACAAAAAAAAATCGCTTATTGTAATCTTAAAAGAAAAATGTTTCGATAAGTATATTTGATACCTTAATACGATCCGAGAATTGTTATAGATGCATTAAATAAATTTTTCTAAAATTTATCTCAATGAATCTGCGTTGCAGTGTCACATCTAATCATTCATTTTTTGAAAAATATAACTTACTATTTTATATTCATTCATGACAGTGAAGCAGTTTTATTTCATTTGTGTTATTTTACATTACCAATAGCAATTTAAAGCCCCCCCCCCCTACACACACTCCAAATTAAACATATCCTTTACCTTTTCTAAAAATCAGTTTGAAAAATAAGACATCTCTTGCTTTATAAACCACAATCTCAGAGAGAAAAAAAAAGTATTTTCCGAACTTAAAAATATATCTATTTTTAGCATTTCGTTATCTGTACGTGGATTTTTTTTTTTTTTTGGCAAGAACCAAGAAATAAACAGGAAAACAATAATAAAAGAAATACCTTAAGCCCATATGAGCAAAGGAACAAACACAGATAAGTGAATTCGAGGAAGACGAACCAAATACTTCACGACGACGACCTTAACGGCTATAAAATCTCAACAGGTACGACCTAGGGGAGAGACAGACGATACTGGTACATAAAAAAGGAAAAATTCCAACCGACGGGATGATGAGCAGCTAACTACAGCACAAGGACAGTGAGAACAATAACATCATAAAGTTGTGCAGTGGCGACGGTCTGTGGACTGTCTCCATAATCTGTCAACAATAATGCGACCAGAAATGGCTCGCACCAACCTGTAACCCCGGGGCCACCAACAAACAAAGACGGTGGGGGTTGGCGCCTGCTGGCCCTCTATCGCATTCTTAATTGGAGGTGGACCGTAGAAGCACCTGAGAACTGAACTTGTCAACCGCTGTCAGCAATCTGCTTCATCACTGTCCGAATATGTCGCCATCATCACAAAGTTTTCATAGTGGAAGACCCCCTTGTTTACTTAGAGGTTTGTTTGTTTTTGAATTTTTTTTTGTTTGTTCTCCAGAGAACTGTGGTGAGAAAGGAGCTATAAATTTTCATATATGTTTTTTCTTCGCTTGGAGATTTGTCGCCGATGCCGGTAGTAAAGTAGTTAGTTCTAGTCTATTAATTTGATCTCCTACCTTGTTTATTTATATCTTTTTTTTTTATGCATTCAGAATAAGTATTCCCCCCTCTCCTTTACAGAACTTGTGTTAACTGCTTTTATTCTACATATTTTCTTTCCTTATTAAACGTGGAATTATTTTACAAACTACTTAAAACAATACAAATGTTTAAGAAAGGATTTTTGTTTTTACACTGTTTTTTTTAAATTTACGATGTTAAACTGCAAAAAAATTTGTATTGAATGTTATTTTTTTCCCAAATATGTCCTATACAAAATAAAAAGTGAACAAATATTTGACCTAAAAAAACTCTACGCCATGCAAGGAGCGATAAATTATACATATTTTCTTGTTCTTGAATATAAAATCTTTAATATTATCTGTCTTTTTTTTTCTTTTTTTTGCCATAGCTAACCTCAGAGTGTTCAGTATACTTCAGTTGTAAAAAACATATATAAAAGGAGAGAGAAGGTATGATAGAGAGGATTTTTGTTATCGGATAAATTGGGGAAAATTAACAAAAACACGTGTTTAAATATTTTTAACAGTTATCATAGGGTGGAGATTTAAACCCTATTCTCCGAATCGTTTGTCAATGTTTCCTGTAGTAATTGGTGACATGCTTACACATCGAACTGTAGATACTGGGGAGCCAAACGTTGCGAAAGCTATTTTAACAACATCTATATCTTCAAAATCAGAAGCGGTGTCTAAATTATAAATAATCTCCAAGTCTAGACATTGTCGTCCGTCGGTTGACTTCAAAAACAATATTTCTCAATTCTGTACTTCTTGACGCCGAGTTGTGGGTTGCTTCAAACATTTTCTGCCAATATCCTTGATGGACCATTATACTCTAGTCCAATAGTCTCTTGTGATTTGATTTCAGTTTCTCTTAGCCTAACTGTGTAAGTTCACTTTTGATGGTACCATGCTCTCATAATGTGCGCGAACCCATATACGAAAAATTGGTACACGTTATGATGGAACCGAATTGGAATGAAAATTATGCCTTTTCTCACACCAACCAGAAGAGCAGCGTTATTTCTGGGCTTCATTTATTCATTGGGCGTCAAAATGTTGTATGTTGGTTGAATCCTTAAATATTCCTTAACATTTCACTATGAAGCAACACTAAGGCTACTGGTGATGAACTACGGTCAAGGGACGAGAACGACATGTGTGAGCTAATCCCCTCTCCAAATTTTTTCACCATTCCAACGCTAGAACTTTGAGCTTCATCATATTTATTGTGTGTCAACCTCTCTACATGGCAGGCCTTCAATAGCATCTGGACTGGCACCCATGATACAATAGAAACAACGCCGACCACGAGGTAGTGACCATAACTACTTAGCTACCGCGACGCATCTTATATATGTTGGATAGTAAGGTAATTGTATGTATTTCTTCATAATGAACTAAATCCTACCTGATAACGTCATCATTTTTTTTTGCTTTTATTTTAGAGTCTATACATAGTCTCTTATATGACAGAATTGAAAACTCTTTAATATATATTTTATACAGTTCATTTTCGAAACGTTTTCTTATCTTGCTGTTTGACAGGTAAAAATTCTGAATTTGAATTTATCGCAAAAGATCATGAAAAAGAGTTAAATGAAAAATGATGGATGATCGAAGAAACGTTATTAATACACGTGAGTAAAATGATATATAGACTTTTATTCAGATAAATTTGTAAAAGAATTGAGATTTTTCAAAAAAGGATGACAAAGTTGAAAAATTTAGATATCTTACCACTTTCTTATTCCTTTTAAAGAGACGACAAAAATCCAATTAAAGTAGTATGACAGTTTTTAAGCTACTGCAAGATGTGTGTATTTCACAAGTTTAAATAACGTCTTTGGTGCTTTGAATTAAACAGCACATAAAAGCCTCTCCTCTATTTTTGAAATATGATCCGTACAAAACATTTATTTCAAAACATTCAGATTCCTCCAAATATCCTGACGCCAGACAGAATTCATTTTTACTCACTACTCATCTTTCCTCAAACATGTCAAGAATAAATTAATTCCTATAGGATTTTCTTAAATCAAATCTTGTTGAATTCAATATTACGCAAGATTATTAATTCGACTATCACACACACACCTAAGACTTATTGACTGAAATTCCATTTCCAAATTATCAGGTCAAGTAACACATTTCCTTGTGTAATGATCTTCCCCCAGTAATTACAGTTATTAATTATGAATATATTCATAGGGCACACTCTCATCTAAAACGTAAGAACCACTCCATTTCCCCGATCACATACACACGCCGAGTTACTACTTTCAGATTATTGGATTATATGCATAGATCCACCTTAACGTATTACCATGGAAAAGGATTCAATCATCTTGTCATAAATGCTTACGTTTTCACTCCGGGCATTACGCAACCATTGCCTCCAGTTTTAAACCCATTCCGAAAAGTTGGTAGGAGGAACTGCACCAGACACGAAAGCCCAAGATAATAACCTTCCTCGCCCTCAGAGCACACCAAAGAAAGAGCGAAGCAGAGAATTAAAAAAAAATGGCAAAAATAATAAAAAGATTAAATCATTAATTACACCCCTAAAGAGCTGCGCTTTTAGCAAACAAAATAACCGGCAAGCCGTTTCATCACCAGCCTCACACCTCATCCTGTTCATCGCTCACTTTGGAGGAAGGTGGAAGGTTCATCAAAATGCTGGGCTAATGCTCCAGAAAATCTAACCTTTTCCAGCCTCTTTCCTATTGATTAATGTGCAGCCGCCGGACCAGGAAAGATTTCCACTGTCCCCCGATCCTCACACTCGGCGGGCTCGAGTGGTAATTAATGAGACATTTTTAGCCTCGATCCAGAGTTTAGCTTCATGAATGCGCAATCGATGGATGGATAGTCTTTGCCAGTAGAAAATGAAGCCTACCAATCAGACATCATTCTTCATGTGGTCAATTTTCTTTCTTCTTTTTTTTACACATCTATGTCGTCTTGGATGAGATTTGTGCTTAAGTGAGGTCTCATTTATTTCAAAAAAATAGATATTCTCTCAATTTAGATTTGATTTTGCAATCAATTTGATTTGTTTGTTTTTGATTTGTTTCATTAATTAACTCAATGGTTTTCAGTCTGAATGGAATCCTCAATGGGTTTGGTTATGTGGGACACAAAGCAACAAATGCTATTATATACCAATCGGTTTGTTGTAAGTTTTTTTTTTTTTTATTCAATAGTGTATTCCCGTAGCCACAACAAATATTGAACTTCAAGAAAATTCTCTTTACTTTATTTATAGCCTTTTTTATGTTGTAAAACTTTAGTTTTTATCTTAAAGGGTGGAAACAATATTTTTATTTAGCTTTATTTCTTTAATTGATTTACATTAGCTTACGATTTGATTAAATAGTGTATTTGTTGAATGGTGTATTCAACTAAAAGTGTTGAAGAAAATCACGCATTTGCGTTCCTTGCTCTTTGACTATAATGGAAGTCAGTGAGATTGTACGATTCTATATCTTCAGAGGATTTTCCTGCCTTCAGAACTGGAATAACTTTTACCTTCAGCCAGCTCTTTGGAAGATTTAGTTTTGCATTCCAAAATTTATTATAAATCATTAAAAGGAAATTCCTAACAGATTGTCCAAAATGTGTTGGGAATTCTGGGATTCTGGTCAAGATTGTTTTCCGTTTTGAATGTCTTTGATGGTCTTATTCAATTCATCCATTTAGAAATTTTCTGTAAAAAGTTTGTCTAAGTTCACTACCCTTGATTTAGTACTTCTTTCGTGTTTTCAGCATTTCTTTTCCTGCCTTTTTTGCACTTTACTGAGGAAGTACCGTTCAAGATAGAAGTTATTGAATATTTTAACAATCTGTCTTGGATAGCTGACATCTTTATTTCCGTTTTTGAAGGGGTGATTTGTTCTTCGTGTGATTTTATTTTTTAGTGAATTTACTATTTTGTAAGCCTTTTCTATCAATGAGAAAGGCAAACTATACTGGAATGCTTGAGCTTCTATGAACTTCTTATAAAGACTACATTTCTTATGTTCCTTTTCTTGCTTAAATTTTTAACTTTTTACTTTTTTTCCCTTGCTAATTTATCCTGTTTTTTACTTTAAATGTTTGTTCTTTTTTTTATTATTTATCTTGTGTGATACTTGAGCTGTTTGATATGTTTAAATTGATCCTTCCCATACAGCAACATATGTAACAACAGCAGCATTTGATATCTCAAAACCTTATAATCAATGTCTTATGGAAACAAATTCTAGTAGAGATTTTTATTTGCTTATTGATCTGTTAGTTATTAGTTTGGATGGATTCGTCAATTCGTGTATATTATTTTTAAATTAGTTCAGTGCTGAATTTATGTTTATACCATTTAATGCAACCATCAATTAATTTTTCGATCAATTGATACAACTGGATATGTTGTATATTGCTTTTAGAGCCATGCTGAGTTACCAACAAGACATCAATGTTTGTGTAGAGTGATAAATTGATAATTTAAAGATATTTCAATTCATTTCCTTTTGCTAGATCTGACTGGAATTCTCAAAGACCTTCCTGTTTTAGAAGAAGAAATGTCCATTGGCTCTAAATTTACCTTATTATCCTTAGGTTGTCAACTACCTTGATGTTTTAACAAAAAATTTATCAAACCATTTAATCATATTTTGATTTTTTTTGATAAATGATCTTAAATGCTAAAAGATGGAAACGATCACTGTAACAATTTTAAAATGTCGTTTGATCTGAAAGATGGGGGAAGGTTTATCCAACTGTTGAACAGATGTTTCAAGTTAAAATCTAAGTTTTGAAGGGTTCTTTTTCACTTTGATTAGTTTCGAGTTTCAGCAGAGTGATGTTCTTTTCCATTGATTTTATTGAAGAGGACTAGTTTAAGAAATAGAAATACCCGGTGTGGCGTTACTGAGCAGAACCTTTTAAGAATAACACATTTCGAAAGAATAACAATTGATGGCAGATTTAATTACGTTGTATACAATTTGTATTACTCTTACAAAGTATGGTATAAATTAGTATAAACTACTAATCAAGCAACACGCACATTGAAATAATCAGTTTTTAAAATGTTACAAAAGTTTTGGATCATGAAATCTCCCTCGATCTTGTGCTGTTGTATTACTCTTTTGACCATACTTTTTGACCATGAATACTTTACTTTTGACCATGAATAAACGCGTTCAACATTTTTTATAGAGTACGAAACACATTTTTCAGCATTAAAAGTAATTGACATTTTTTCACTGTAATGCGCAAATAAATAAAAACAAAAATTGACAAAAAAAAAAAAAAAAAAAAAAGGAAAACCCAATGACTTTTTAATATCGATCTCACTTTCAAAATAAATAAATAAAATGTAATTCTGTATATAGCGTTCAGCATCTCATCATTAAAAATGAATTATTTTATTTGTTTAAAAAAAATCCACAATTACTACAAGTGACGTCAAAAAAGATTCAATGTACAGATATAAGATACGACTTTCTACGTAACAATAAAAAAAAAGAAAGAAATACACATGTGTTAAATTACACACGTGAAAATGAAACCGTTGTATGTATTTCTTTTGTTAAATCCATAACCTTCACAATTGATCGATCAGTACATAGAACACACAAAAATAAGGGTACTTATCTGAACGAACATAATTTATGACAAAATTGAAATTGCGTCACACTTTACAAAGTATAAAAAAAATCCATGCGTCATTTAGACTGAAACTCCAAAGTCATTCCGTTTAATAAGAAAGGAAATTAGTTTTTTTATAATCAGAGAGATAACGATTTTTATTATTTAGTATTCAGCATGCATGGGTGCTACCGTCACTTAGAGCCTCAAATCTAACGATTTCCCTGTTCTTTTTACAATGCATCGAATGAGAAACCCTCTTGCTGTTTGTTTTGTGAAGTTAATAAGATTTATTAACCGAGGAAAGGTTTTTAACATAAGTATAAATGTTTCAATTCATAATAATATAAAGATGTCAGCTACAAATTTAAATAATTTCATATTCAGAATTCGGTAGCCTTGCATATAGATTTGGGGGAAAACTTTACAACAGAATTAATCATATTTTGAGCTTCAGTTTTGTAATATTTAGAATGTATTAAGGATAATAAACCTTTTAAGAGAATCTAGAAACCTTGTTTTTACCATTCATCATAGATTTCATCAAAATTGTAGGGGCAAATTGATGAGTTGGTAAAAATTGATGGGAATATTTTTTTTAATATAAATCCAAAAAGTAGTTAGTATTTGAGCATTGTTTTTTTTTATTATTATACGTAGTAGACAATATTTTAAAAGGAGAATATGATTTAGAATTGAATGACTGGTATCAATTTAACGAGTTTTTTTCTCTTACATAGTTGTATGAAAATAGAATGAATTTTTTATTTATTTACTGTTCGTACTTTTAACACTCATAATCTAAAATGTTTCCCCCTCAAATGTTTTGTTCGCTTGCTTCTGAAACACAAAAGGAAAATAAATGAATAATAGTAAAATATAGGTCTGCAAAAATTTCTGTTCTTTTTTTTTTTTTCAGATTAATTTTCAGAATTATGAAAGTATATTTGTACTTCAAGATAGGACTCACTTTAAACACTTTAAATTAAATAGTTCAGGTTATATTCAGATGCCAAGACAGTTGCAGCAAAAGTTTCCACAAGCAAATATTTATCTTGCAGTTAATTTTAAAAAAAAAATTACTTCTCTTTATCTTACTTTTCTAAATCTCTAGCGTTCTATGAGAATGTGATAGCCGATTAGTTATGGTCGACAAGTTGTGGCTGATATTATCGAGTCGTGAGTTCAAGTCCTGATGCCACTTAAAATCTCCTGTGTGAAAGTGTCATAATCCTAATACCGCAGGTGAATTTTGGGATTCCGAATGGACAGACATTGTTATAAAGATAACCAATTTTATCTGGTTCAAACAATTTACTATCAAGCAGGATTATTAACCGAGGGAGCCGTCAAATTAGATGGCTACCTTAAATTCTTATGATAAATAATTATGACACTTAACTGAGTGTGATCCGATGAAACCGCGCTCGTCAGGTTTGGCCCAGGTCAACTTGATATTCCGATCTAAAGTTTCTTAACAAAGAGCACCAGGGCTTTCGATAGCCTCTTCGTAAATTTTATTATAATAGCAGCCTAATGACTAACTCTAACACTCACCCTGCTAGGGTTTAAATAGCACTCAAATTAGCATAAAGTCAAGTTCTCTCTACAGAAGATAATTTTAAACTCAAGCAACAGTTAAAGAAGTATTTTTCCTTGAAGAGGATTAGTGAAAGGGCCCGAATAGGACCCGTTACGAAGGTAATGAAGTACGTTAAATCTGTCTAGGTTCAAAGTCCTCACAATAGTCTTCTGGGGAAAGTTTGGAATGTGGGGTGCCAATTCAAGTGTCGACTGTGACTCTAAATTATGAAGCCCACCACCAATAGCCCTAATGCAGTGCCATAAGCAAAAGTGGGGTTTGCAGGTCCTAACTCCTCCCATAGAGAAAAAGCTTTTTAATTTTCAGCATAAAAATTACATTACGGTGCTTTTCTGAACAATTTTTAAGTGTAACTACTTCCGCGAAAGAATGTGTACGCCACTGCGCTAGTGTACTTCAGACACCGGTAAACAATCAAACCAAATCAATCAAGTATCCCTTCCGAATAAAAAATATATCTGTAATATTTATCTAACTAATGCATTCATAATTATTTTTGTGATATATTTATTGTCTTTATTTATAACATTTTATATAATTAACGTATTTCATTACTAATTTGAAAATTGTCAGGTGACAACCTGTATGTCTTCTGAAACAATACACTTCATAGTTTAAAAAATATATAACGAAAATAATTGTAGAAATATGTAATTAATAAAAATCCGAGATTATATCAAAATTCTTCTTGATTTATCACGATTAATTTTATAAACCAAATATTGTTCGCTAAAAAGTTTCGTTTTAAATTAATTAGCAATCAAGAAAGGGTTTACTTGAACACACCAAATTTCTCAGATCATCCAAGCAGCATAAAATATTAACAAAACGGAATCAATTGCCTCATAAATGCGTCTAAAAAACCACCAACTCCTTTGAACGCTTCGGAATCGAGAAGGATAGATTCCTTGCCAATTCTCCAATCAAAAAATCTTCTAGGTTAACAGAACTAACGAGGCAGATCATTCCAACCAATCACTGAGATGCCATCTCTGCCTTCACCTGAAACTGATAGCAGCCGTATCTTCTTCATACTTTTGGGACTAGGGACAGAACAGAGCATCTACAGATTAGTTGGTTCCCGATATAGCTTGGCCCTATCTTCCAGTAAGTGTGTCCAACACTAAATATAGATAGTACCTCTATCTACCTTACAACTGAAGCAGCAAGAAGGTATTCACTGTTACCGATAACATGTCGCTTGCACAAGGTTAAACAGGATGTTGAACCTACTTCTTGTTGCTGAGGTAGAAGTTGGGGCAGCCAGCCAACATATCTTTAGAATTCTGTGTACACAACTTCCAGTTACGATGGAGAAAGAGGAATTTTTTATCTGTGGTAATGATATCTGGACTGTTATGTCACCTAGCTGTTGCGGTTAGAGATGCATTAGGTTAGATATAGTCCTGCTTGTTTGTTGCTGTTGTCTTTGATCACATTTCTGAAGCTAGATAATTGGACTTGATGATATGTCGAGACATAATTTTGTGCCACTTACTGATAAGTGCGGAAAAATGACTTTCAAAAATTTTATTGCAAAAAATGGTTGCTGAGTTTGATTTGTTAATAAAGATTTATCTGCTGTATATATGTTGTCATTAGCCTTAATAACTACGGTTGGGTAATAAAAAAATGTGTTGGCAGAAATTTTAGTTCGAAATTATGTCATTTGTTGAGCTCAGACTTCCCTTACAAATTTAGTATCAATGTAACATGTTTCATTCAACGCTTATTAAAATATTTCAGAGAAGTATTTTAATAAAAGGCTTTTGTGAAAATGCCTTGTATAATGCATAATATTAATCAATGAGACACTTTAGAGAAAACTATCTAAATATTTGCTTTCGATTATTTAACTAAACCTTAAATCAAAATGTTATTATAAGTTATTAAACCCAACTAAAATCTGTTAGGCTAAACTTTGCAACAATGATTTCTTAATTTTTGAAACAGCTAAAATTACTGATCGGCAAAGATGAGGATTGGAATGTTACGCATTTAACCCTTAAAAGTGGGATTTGTTTTGAGTTTAAAAAATTGTTTTTATAGATATATAGTCATATGTTGCGTAAAAAATAAATAAAAAAATCCAGGCAATAATATTGGGTATTTATTTCGAAAAACTTTGTGTGTAACCATTTGGCAACGTACAGTATTTAACAAAAATCTGGCATGTATCCAATAAAATTTTCAAATGCAACATCAAGCATAGATGGTTTACCAGACAACAAATAAGAAATGTTTTTTTTTTAACACAATTAGATAAATTACTCCTTTATAGGAATCTCGAAAATAATATATATATATCCAAGTAACACACGCTGAACTTTATCACCCAACACATTCAAATGTGAAATAAATAAATAAATTAATAAATATAACTGACACACATTTTCTTTCACATATAATTTATTGTCTATGGTTATCAACGTACGTTTGGAAACGCAGGCAGGTTTTTGAATAAAATTAAGTAGAACTAGAATGTAGACAATATATAAATAATTTTTCCTTATATGTAGATTTATTTAGAGATGCAAAAACTTCAATCTGAAATCCTCCTCTCTGATTATTTCTGATCATACTTTTAAATTATATCATTTGGAATACAGCTAAAAGATTTTTAATATGCAGATTAATGCTTGTATAATAAAACAAAATAGATAGCAAAATACAGGAGATTTCTCTGTAATTTTTTAAAAATTATACTGTCATGTTGATAAATTATTTTTTAAGCATTATCAGTATATTTCTTTATTCAGTAGTTTGTTATAACATATTCAAGTTTTAAATTACAGTGGAATTATTTTTAATCCAATTGAAATTTACAAAAGTGTTCTCTTATTACATTTCAGTTCATTTAATGATTTATCAGAAGTATTACTCACCAAAACAACGCGAATGAAAATATTCCATACTTTGCTGAGTAATCTCTTCCTGTACAATTTCACAATGACTCGACATTTTATTAAATTCTTCATGCTAATTTCTTTCAAACTATTACTACAGTAAATTGCATATGCATGAACATTGACTCATAACAAGATTAAGGAATCGAAATCTAGTAAAGAAATAGTTAAGACAAACAATTTAAATGAACAAACAAAGTTAGATAACAGATTGAGCTTATCTGCAGATAACGTTTATTTCATTTTATTTTTTTGACAAAATAGCTAACTAATTTTATTTTGAAATACATAGGTTGAATATATTTTTAATTATGTTAATGTTATACAGATTTATAGGGATTTTTTTGTACCCTACTTTCTTTTAAGTTTGTTTTTGCACTTATTCTTGCCAGTTATTGTGTAAATCGTGCTACACAATAACTGGCTTGTTACTATCAGAAGCAAGTGTCCACCATTTTACATATTAGTGAAGGCCCATGTAAGTAGTAACAAAAATTGCTTTATGTATTGTGCTTTACTTTGCATGTATGTGTAAAATTTGATTTGTGAACAATTATATCCCTATAGTGGGAATTTCAGTAAAATGTTTTTACTTTTTCCACCTTCCCCTTCATAACAAAATGCAGAAAGTGCTAAAAAAATCTTTTAGGCAATTTCTGCTGTAAGAAACTGCCTTGGTTTCTATATTCCCTAAAGTTCTCAAAGGGTAGAATTGGTTTTTAATACATTTTTTATTCAATAATTCTAATAACAGTCGCGTTTAATAACAAACAAAGATTCTTAATTATTAATTTCACTTACGTATACTTCTGCTGTGTATAGTACATTTGTTTCCTACACTCCTCACTTAACTGTAACTGCGCGCGCCATACTTTCCCGCCTTCCTACCCCAACTGAAACTTTTGAGCCCCGTACCGGGACAATTCTGTAACAGAAAGCGCAACGAACAGACGCAAGGTCTTATCCGCATCCATCCGCAGCATCTTCAAAGGTGTAATTTTCATTTAACCGCATTTCTACTTTTAAGTGTAAACTTTAACTGTAAATACTTATTTTCTTGTAATATAAACATATGTACTATCTCCATCTCTGGCTGTTTTTCGAACTCATCCAACGGCACCAACACTCTTCCCAAAAGAAGAGATTATTTATGGAAGGAAAACTTTACGCTTATTTTGTAGTTTGTGAATACTTTTTTTTTTTTGCCATTTTATTTCTGTAGACTCTCTACTTCAAATAATTGCATTCAAAGTACCAAAACGCAAAAATTTATTTTCGTAATTTTCACATTTCTTTAAATGCGAAACAAATCTAATTTTATAACTTACAATAAGCTTTTTTTCATTAGAAATATCTCTGTCGTCCTATTTTTAAATAGGAAAGTAAAATGTATAATGAAATCTTACTAGAGTTCAAAAACGCATGATATAACTTTATTGAATTCGCAAGCGAAAATACAAATCTACCTTATTTCAACATTTATTTTTGCTCTATCTTACTTGAATTCTAATTTGCAGACAACATTCAAAATCTTAAGTCAAATAATCATATAAATGTTATAAATAAAGAAAGGGGGAAACGACTTGCTTTGGATTGTAGAGATTTTTTCCCTTCCTTTTATTTTTTACTCAAGTGGGTGGATAGGGGTGGATCAGACGAAAACACAATGAGGGGTGGGGGGAAAGAACTTCAAACTGCGCAAACAAACTTCACCTGAAAACTACTTTTAATCTAAATACTTAACAAATGACCTCTTTCGTCGTTAAGCAACGCTGCCGCAACCGACAAAACCTTTAGATTACCACCAAACCAACGAACAAGAAAACGATAGCGAAAAACGTAAATTAAGATGCCAAACTAACTCCCAGATAAGAAAGTGCCTGTATCTGTAACTGGCAAAAAAAGGAATCCTTCCCCCTCCCTTCTAGATAGTCTACGTCACGTATCTTTAATTTTTTATCTGGAGTGTACATAAAAAAGATTAGCAAGGCAGAATGGGCTGGACTCTCAGAGTGAAAGGCAGGACTTTGCACTGAGGTGCCTGCCCTCGCCAGCCAAAAACAACCGTTCTAAACAAAGGCATACCCCAAATAATAATAAAAAAAAACACTGAAGAAAAAACTGCGCATAAAACCGCGTGAAGATTTAAGACTTCATCTTTTTTCTTAACGACTATCGCGCGGTCTGCTCTCCATAAATCAAAAAACTGCGTTGAAGCCACTCTCATCTGGATGGCCGAGAGTGAGCTCCGCCCCCCTTCTGTCCACAGATGGGGACGCCAGATTAAAAAAAAAAAATGTTTCAAACGTCATCGGTATGTGACCAATCGTAATGGAGAACATTCCAGCTTTTAGCAGTAACACAGACACGCCAATTGTCTGACGCGTGGAATAGATTCTGGTGTGTAGTGAATCGTGGGAAATAATTCTTTTTAGTATTCTTATTTTGTAACCATGGCACCATTGTAGCCGTCTACTATTAACGTTAATCGGAGGTTAATAATTTTGGCTGGAATCGGTACGGAGTTTCTTAATCCTCCATTAGACATGATTTGGAAAAATGTATGCAGATTTTTTGTGCAGATTACATACTTTTTAAGTTTTTGTTAATACAGAAAATGAGGCATTAAATGAGCTATTGGGTTCAAAAGTTTTGATTATTCTTAATGTTGGAATTTAACTAGTAGCATTTAAACTACTAATGCATGCAATTCAAATCTAAACTTTGGTTTTCATAGTTAATTTTTGCCAGAACTTATCGTAGTAAAGTTTTGAAAACAGTTTAAATATATTGAAGAGTAAATGAAAAGCGCACACCGATACATTGTTTGATAAATGATGATTCAGCTTTGAATATTAATGCTAAATTTAAGCCAAAAATTATTACTGAAAATGTTCTTTATAACAAGCTAATTATTTTTTTAAATTTAAAGAAGGAAAAAATGCTTCGAAACATTGTTTTTTAAACAGTTATTTGATTTAAAAGTAATTACCGTTGAAAGAGGTGATGAGACTTTATACTGTAGAGTTTTCCTGCGTGTTTTTCCTGAACTAACCTCTAGGGCAGTGATGGCGAACCTATGACCCGTGGGTCAGACACTGACCCACGCAAGCGTTTTAACTGATCCACGATTGCTAGGCAACCACTTGTTTGCTTACGAGGGTTTATAAAGATTTTCTAATTTGTGTGGACTATTTATATTCTATTTGAATTTTTCAAGCCCATTGACTGCTGTCTATAACCTTCGGTTTGATCATTACAGTTCCAAGCACTGGCGTAGCTAGTCCTAAGTGGACCCCGTATCCAAATTCTTTGGAGGCCCTTTTCGTTGGGCCCTCAATATTTTATGATCTCTTCTTACGTATTTTGGGGCTCCTGAAGCTTGAGAGGGCGCGGCGGCCGTATCATCGATACGGCGGTAGCTACACCGCTGGTTCCAAAGCTACGCAAATGACAACAAATGTATATGAAAGTAATCATTATTTGAAATAAAGCAAAAGTGTTTACAAAATATCAAATAAAGTGTATAATTTTGCTCACATTTTGTTTGTTGAAAAACAATAGAAAACCAAAGCAAAAAACCATATTTAAATCACTTTCTTCGGATAAAATGCACTTTAATTAGTTATGTTTGTAGAAAGAGACTTCCATAGCGCCCTTTTTTTCCCGTTATAAGCCAATTGAATTTAAAGATGTTTAGTTTTAAAAATACTCTGTTAAAATTTTTTAAACTTAACTCTGGTGCAAATGGGCATTAGTGACCCAGGAGGTAGTACTAAAAAAAATATGAACAAAATTTGACCCACGTCTCAAAAAGGTTCGCCATCCCTGCTCTAGGGTTTCTTTATGGCGTTGTTAAAATTGAGAATTTGGCCTTGTGAAAAAATCGTAATCAAACAGGCATTGCCATTTAAACTTAACAGAAAAGAGTGAACTCTACTAAACATCAATGTACGTTAGTAAAGCGCGTTGTGGCGGTTTTGAAATTATTAATAGTATTACATCCAAATGGACTTAGGAAAGGGCAGTGCCGTTTCCAGCGCATTTCGGGCCCTGGGCGCAGAAGATCTACAGGCCCTCTTGGCGCTGGAGGATTGGAATTTATAACCAGAAAATCTGGTTAAGTCCAGCTTATCTGGGCTCCTTCAGGTTCCTCCGGGCTCCTGGGCGCCTACCTCAAACGCCCAGTGGATAAACCGGCACTGGGAAAGGGTTTTGAGTAGGCCTGCTAGTGAATCCTTCAAGCTTAGGTATGTGGAGGCTTCATTTAAAGATAAGAAACTTTTATACATTTCATTAGGGTTCGGTTAGGTAAATTATTCCACATTTTTATAAGTAATTTTGATATAATTTACAAAAAATATTACGTAATAAAACTTCTGTAATTACTACTAATCTAACGATGTTTGAGTCCTAATCCTCCACACACAGTATATAATTTTGGAAAATTACGAAAGCAATACTTGAAGATTTTTACATATAAATGTTCAGAATTTTTAAAACAAGGAAAAATAGTCTCTATTTTGTAAGTAAAGTTATTCATTTCTAAATGTAGAGAAATCATTCATATTAAAATCACTCATCCTTAAAGTCACTCGGAAAAGTCTTGATGAAGCTTGTTTTTACTTTCTCGGTCTGTCTATTGAGTTAAAATAGATTGAAAATTTTATTTATCTTCCACTAAATCTTTGGGATGCATTCAGTAATAATGACATTCTAGCAGTTGGAAAAATGCATAGCATCAGTTGCAAAATTAAGTTACCATGCAAGCAAAAACATGCTCTCAGAAAGAGGTTATATGGATTCAAAATAGCTACTGAAGCAAAATGAGATATGATTGATTCAATTATTTTGACATGGATTCCCATAACAAAAACTGCAATGTGTTTGAAAACAATATCGTAAATCC
>BMAV01023121.1:294110-318590 GCA_019973955.1 Trichonephila inaurata madagascariensis | reverse complement strand
AAAAAAATGGTTAAAAGTATATTATTCAAGGTGTTCATAAAGGTATTCAAATTTCGGGTTATTTTTCAAATACATCTCCAAAATTACGAAGCCTGTAAACTTTATTTCGAGCCTCTGATTGCTCCAAATAGCTTAACAGAAAAATTCTTCCAGCGCGTGTGTAGAACATCATTAGCGTACAAAGACAAATGTCCTGTTTCTTTTGAAGCAAGTTTCTTCAGTGCATTGACACACAGAAATAGTGTAAATTCATACTGCAGCCAAGCCTTTTTTTCTCCCCTCCTGCCATCAAAAATTCTGATGGATGTCTATCAGGTTCCTTGCGTCTGTTTCTTCCCTCTTGCATATGATATCTATAATTGCTGTCAAAAGACTCGCGCCATTCAACCCCTTTTGCCAGAATCACTCATTCCCTTCTTGGCAAGTCGTGTTGATTTATCAGAAGTCGATCTCGGAGAAAGACACCGGCTGTTGTTTTCACCAACTGAATCGCACACCTTGTTAGCCCACACAACCCACCATTGTCTTCCATTTGACTCCCCAGAATAGGAGAGAAAAAAAAGCATCAACCCTATACCGTCCTCATCTGATCCAAATTAAACAACCGTGAGACGGCATAACCTTCAACCCTAACAGTGGATCCAGTAGCGGTTGCTACTTGTTTATCAATCCCAGGCACGTAGATCACGCTAGAGTTGAAACCTTAGGGCCCCCAACAGGGCAATTGCCTATATGCAATAGAGTTATTAGAAACTATATTTAGATCCATCGGATGTGGAGGGGGTAGCTTCCTCTTGCGCTGAGGAAGACTCGCTGTAGCGTGAAAAAAGTCGTATATCAATTCTTATGGATGGAAACGGACATCTTTATTTACATTAAAAAAAAAGAAGTCGTAAATCTGCTGGTTCAGTTATGAGAGAAGGTGTCGTGTTTATTAGCTACTGTGTTATGTTTTATTGTCGTGATGTTTCTGCGGATGTTATTGAACTGGTAGAACAATATGTTGTATCTATTTTCGAGCTTGGGGACGGAGATAAAATGGTGGATATTACATGGTTTTCTGATGCTGGGCTATCTTGATGGGTTATGAATTGATTATGAGGAGCAACCGTTTCTTTAGTTGCTGTATGAAATTGATTTTTTTTAAAATGTAAATCTTCTGTATGTGATATGCTAAATGAAGTGATTGTTGTATTGTTGCTTTCGGAATGTTCCGATGCAGAAAAGAATTTAGATTTTGAATTAAGTACGTTTTTTTAAAAAAAATATGGTTAAATAAGATTATTTTCAAACAATTTTCAAACTGAGATTGAAGCAAACATAATTGCTAAAAAGTTAAAAGGCTGTGGTGGCCTAGTGGTTAGGGTCTTGTGGCTGGCATATCATGAGTTAGTGCTTAGAGCCATGGGAGAGCCGTCGTTTAGAGGGGATAATGCACGTTTTATCAGTCGAGGCTAAAAGTCCTCTTATTGGCATAGTCTGGAAGTTCAGAGAGTGTGGTGCCAACTCAGGTGTCGTCCTCGCCACTTGACCCTAGTTCAAAATTATGAGGTCCGTCTCCAACAACTCTTGCTTTACAGTAAGACAGTGCTTCTCAAACTTTCAATACTTGCGACCCAATATTCAATCATCATTTTCATCGCGCCCCCCTCCATACAATAACAATGCATTGAATTCGATAATACGATACTTTGACGCAAAAGCTATTGTACAATTTTAACATATTAAGTGCTTCCGGCGTATATAAACGTCTCACTCAGACAGTGTGTAAATTGCCCCGGACGTAGATATACGTCTTTCCGAAAAACGATCTTTTCTGTTCACTGTTATCCATAAAATTATTCCAAAGGCTTTGGAATACAATAAAATGAACTTGACAGGGTTTGCAAAAGATTTACTTATTTCAGAGGATTTTCTTATTTATTCCCTGTCTCCTCCCTCCCCAATACACCACATACGTTTGTATACGTGTGAAACGGTGGCATTGGGGAGCGAATCGCGAAACTTTTAATCGGCAATTAAGGGATTAATTAGAAACCTTACAAATTATCAAGATAAGCGTTAATGTTCGCATATAATTTTATATATGAAAAGCCTGTGGCGTCACTGTAATTATTAAACTTGTTCTATACTTAGTATTTTTAAATTAACTATAAAATGCATTGTGCAGCACTTATACATTTATAAGTGTATTACATCAGTGCAAATGTTGTTTTTTTCATTATGTCAGAATGCATTTTGTTTACTTTCAATAAATTAATAATTTTTTTAAATAATCATCTGTTTTTTCAACTTTTTAATATGCTCGTGCCCCCTCCTAGGGTTATCTCGCCCCCTAGGGAGGCGCGCCCCACAGTTTGAGAAGCGCTGCAGTAAGAGGTTAATAAACACTCACTTATATTCAAGTTAGAAGTTCAAGAGGACATGATGTCCTTATACTAAAAGGGGAAGTAATTTAAAAATACACTTTTTGAGAAGGTTTTTTCTTTCAAAATAGTGGGGGACAACGTTTTTTTTAACTCTATATTCAAAGGTTAAACATACAGATTATTACTGCCATGGGTCTAAAATCTAGACCCAAAAGTCTTCTTGCCCTTAAAACAAGGTACATTATACAAGCTTCGGTTATAATGTAATTTTTGATGACATTGCATAGACAACATAGAAGCATAGTTCAATTTCGAATTGGGTTGTATAAGTGGCTTTTAAATATTTTTTATATGTAGCTGCAAAGAAGATGCTAATTTAAATATGAATGGATTTATTGTTGAAATAATGTGATCGACAGCAAAAATTACGAAGGCTTTTTGCGTTTTTAAATCGAACATTTGTTGCATTCTTGGATATGCTTAACATTAGCATACTTAACAAATGGAACATTTGGTATATTTGTTGCCTTCTTGGAGCATGCTTTATATTAGCATCCTTCCAGAAAATGGAACATTTGCTGCATTTGTTGCCTTCTCGGAACCTGCTTAGCAGTAGCATACTTAGTAAATTGAATATTTGTTGTATTTGTTGCGTTGTTGAAATTCTAATTCTACATATTCCAAACGAAACAACTCAATAATACCTTCATATAGCACGTTTCAATATATTGTATAAAAGATTTGCATACTTTGACAATCTTTTTGTAAAATGGTCAATATTTAAGGATTATCAGAATATTCTTAACGAAACAATACAAAAACAGTTAAATGCAGCATACTTCTTGTATAATGTTAAAGATTTACTTTAAATTGAAGTTTATATAACCTAATCAAATGGTCACTGTTCTGTCGGAACATTATAAAAACAGCATGCCACTTCATATAATACATGAATAGAAAATTTACTCTAAAAATAGCTATATTTACCAATTTTTTTTAATGAAGCATTCACTATTCAAAATTTACTTATACTTTTAAGTAGGAAAATATAATAACCACTCAAATAATTGATCTAACGTATTATATATATATAATTTGAGAAAATTCGTGATATAATTACAATGAAAAAAAACTGTATGAAACTATACGTCTGATTAAGATTGTAATAATTTATACATAAATAAAGAATATTTTAAGCAAAAATGTAAATTTCGACCAATATGAAAACATGTTTTTGATATTTTGGCTTCGCTATTCGTCAAAATTTGAATCGTATTTATAGACATTACAGGGAAGTTTGTTCGGGCTAGAAAAACTTTAATGGAATTCCTTACAGTCGAAACAAAAACATGTAGCTACTCCATTCGTACCATATGGATTATGCTAATTGCCCCTTTTAAGCAGCTTTGCTTAAAATACCTGTTAAGTGAGCTTTCAATTATTCAAATGAAAGGAGGCGTATCTGCTCGACTGCAATTGGTCACTTCCTTGAAACATTGAATAATTTTAAAAATGAAATGTACATGCCTAGATTCGCGATTGTATTTCCCTTAGGAAAATTGTCCTATAAAGCGACTATAACAAGAGTTGTTTTGTTTTTTCAACAAATTTTCCTTGCTAAATTCTCTTCGAAAAGTTATATTTTATTTTTTTTATCTCTAGATACTATCGGTTTTGTCAAGTAGAGATTTTTTAGAGCAATATGTTTCTAAGATTAATATCCGTTGTAATAATACATGGTATAGTTTGAGACACTGCCTGAAGGAGGCTAAGTCCTAAGTCCTAATTATCCTAAGTCCTAAAGTGTCCTAAAGATCAGAAACTCCTTCAAAATGTACGAATTCTCTTTATTTTATGTTAATAATAAAGGGCCGTTCATTTTTTTTCTTGGTGGGAATTTTATATCTAACAAAAAAAAAGGAGGGAATGTGTTGGCTACAGTACGAATCGCGCAAATGTAAAATCAAATGTTATTTCCCCTCGATCATTTTCAAGATTTATGTAACAAAAATTTAATCTCTTACAATAAATATTTATTTAGTTCTTTTATATATTTCTGAGATTATGAATTAAAAATTTTTGATATTTTTATTTTTCTCTAAGATGTAACGTAGAAAATACATACTTATTTTTGGAAAGAATATCAAAAATACGAATAATTATAGTATTCACATGATGTAGTTTAACAAGCGTTTCTCTCTCAAACTGTGGGGAGAGCCCCCTAGGGGGCGTGATAACTCTACGTGAAGGGTGCGGGCATATAAATGTCCAAAATAAAAATTTTAAAATAATTATCAAAAAAATTACTGAAAGGAAGCAAAACAAAATACATTCTAACATGATAAAAAAAAAAAAATACATATTTACAATACTATAATATACTTATAAATGTATCAGTACAGCCAAAAGTACTCGATAATTAATTTATCAATACTAAATTAAAAGCAAGTTTAGTAGACACTAGTGAATTCCGTGGGCTTGTAATATGCAAAATATAACACTTATCTTGATAATTTGTGCAGTTTATAATTAAAGTCGCATTGTGTAGCTTTAGCTTTGAAGTATATTATTATTGCACTCAATATATAGTTGTATGAGAGGGCGCGATGAAAATTATGACTGAAAATTGGGTGACAAATATGGAAAGTTTAAGAAGCACTGCAGTTTAACAATTAAAAGTTTTATGCGTTTTAATTAACTCATATAACTGTAGTACAACATCATAATGGATCTATGTTCAAAAATAAAAACTTGATATTTAATATACGGACAGTTATATTTGTTATTAGTATTATAATAACATATTTATTGCGTTATATTTTATAAATTATTTTACGGAATTATAATGAGTCTAAGTAATAAATTTTATATATTTTCTACGTAAAGTATATATAAATTTTATTTTTATATAATCATATCTTTTGCTTATATTATTAAATAACGTAAATCAATGATAACTTAATATTTGTGACTCCTTGTACGCAATTACAGTCATCACAATTATTGTTATTAAAAATTAATTGGGCAAACTTTGAAATATTGTCTTTTACGTTCATTGATACCATCTTTGCATACAATTTTTCAACGTTAGAAAACATATTCGAATTAAAGAACTAGAAAGAAAATAGTTGGAATTGAAGACAGCAATTTTGTAATAAACCTATAACAGAATATTTCATAATGAATAGAAATGTATTAAGTCTTAGGGTAAATCTATTTTCAATTCAAAATAAATTTCGTAATTGACAAAATTTTGCCATTTTTTTTTTTTTTTTTTTTTTTTTTTTTTTCGTTTTAATTCTGTTGCTTACCTTCACTTTCTGCTTTTACATAGAAGCATTTTAAATACGAGTGGAAACTATGCAATTGGTCCTTGGAAATAATCCAGAGTCTATTCCAGGTTATCCCGAGCTTTTACAATTCTGATTCGGCTGTAATTAACAAGACCCTAGAGCAACTGACATTTCCGTTGATGATTTCGAACATTTATAACATGAAATTCCGAGATGTACATTATTCTTTCATGGCTTACATTTATTTGTTTAATAATAAGTTATACTAAGATACTAATAGAATCTTAGAAAAAAATTATGGAATAAATTACTATTCTCTTTTGGTTGAAGAAGTAAAAAAAGAGTAATATTATAAACACTCAAACCAGCAATAGTATTTTTGGATCGCTTCAACAAAAGTACAACTTGTTTTTGTGTCAAACTTCGTGAAATTTGTGTGGAAAAGATTATGAATAAGATATAAATAATTATCTAAAACAGTGCTTCTTAAACTTTCAACATATGTGAACCTAATTTTCAATCATAATTTTCATCGCACCCCCTCCATATAATAATAATGCATTGAATGCAATAATAATGTATTTTGACGTAAATCTACAATACGATCTGTGATTATATACCGTATAAATTATCAAGATAAGTATTATAAATTTTGTATATAACTTAGTATATGACAAGCCAATGGAAGAGTCACAAGTAATTATTAAACTTGTTCTTAACTTATTATTGATAAATTACTATAATTATCACAAATACATTGAGCATTACTGGTACATTTACAAGTGTATTATATCAGTGTAAACGTGTATTTTATTTTTTATTATGTCAGAATGTTTTTTTTTTTGTTTGCTTCCTTTAAGTAATTTACTAATTTTTTAAACAATATTTTATTTTTGACTTTTAGATGTACTCCCCCCCCCCACGTAGGGTTATCACGCCCCCCTAGAGAAGCGTGCCCCACAGTTTGAGAAACGCTGGTCTAAAAAAGTTATTGTATTCTTAATAATGGAATTTGTAATCAAAACACGTTTTAGCAATATATTTGATCCGATATATTGAAAAAAATTAATAGGTAACTTTTTACAGATACTCACTAAAAAGTTATAAGGTAGTTTATACGTCATCTAATTTTAAAAATCGAATTATTTCATTGTTGTATTTGCTAGAACAGAGCTTCTTTATTAAAGGATTTGTCTTAGAAGCAATAACCACACATTTTTTCAGAAACATTGTGTACAATTTTTTAAACAGTCTCTAAAAATCCCATTTTAGTTATCGTCCAGTACCATTTGGGGGTTGTCTGTGGTTTTGGCATCGGAGACTGGTTTTTATCATTTTATTTTTACGTTAAAATTTTCAAAGTTTTTATTTTGCGATACCTAAAATCTTTTCCTCTTGTATTCCTTTTCTGAAGAATAATCAATAATTTAAACGAAATTAAAATTGAAAATAATGTTCTGATAGGTTGTGGAATTTTTTGAAACCTTTGCGCATTTTCATCGATTTTTTTAAATTTTTCATTGCGATTACCATAAAGATAATATCATGGCTAAATAATATGTTTAATGAGTGATATTTAAATATCAAAATTAGTTTTTTTTTCTTTTTTGGTAAAAAAAAAAGTGAATTATTAGCATTAAGATAAAAGAAATGTGCATTGGAAATTACATTGAAATATGAATATATTAATTCTTATAATTAATTTAAATTTGATATCACATTTTTGTTTCAACATGATCCTAATACATCTTTAAAGTGCGACGATAAAAAAAAATCAATCAATAATGCATTCTATTTCATTTTCTTTGGTGTGTTTTCAGTAATGAAAGAATCTTCACAACCATTAATCGAATATTCTTCTGAAAAAGAATTGAGTTAAATCTTCTAGAATTCTAATATAGTTTTGTCTATTATTCACAAGTTTGTTAATTTCATATTTAGGATAAGATTTTGAACATTTTTAATTTGAGTTTTGATACAGTATTTTGATGAAAATCGTTAAACCCATTTAAAAAAAAACTTTTCGAATAATGTTCCCTTTTGTTTCCTTTTTCTTAAAAAAATTGTTATGGATCTTTTCAACAAAATTCAATAACATGGAAAGTTGCAAAATACAAGTCAGCGTAATCCATTATTGAAAAGATTTTTTTTTAAAATTTCATGAAACAAAATGAAAATTTTGATAGCAAATAAAATTGTTGTTGTTTTTTTTTTTTACTCCGTCTAGTATAAACCGTTTAAAAAAATAATTAAAATCTGGTATAGCAACAAGACTAGAATTTTTATAAATCATTTTTTTACTTTTACAAGCTAATTTTTTTCCCCTTTGTATTTTTGTTATTTACATATTTTATAAAATTGTCTTATACAGGAATCACTTGTGTTATCAGGGGCGTGGTTACCACCGTACTAGGCGTATCAATGCTACGGGGTCCCCAGCATGTGTAATATTTGGAAACTTTCAAATAAATTCTATCAATGCAATCCTTTTTATTTTCGTAAAAAGGGCCCCCAGAGGAATTTTTTAAAACAGGGCCCACTTAGGACTAGCTACGCCAATGTGTATTATATACATATTTTTCCCCTACAGTAACTATTCATAAGATTGAGTCAATAAATATAATTAATGTTAGATTAGGCTTAAATTGAAGGTAGTGAAAGGTATCACATATGTGTGTGAGAAAAGTATATTATATTATAAAAAATTTAGTTGAGTAACTAAAATAAGAACAAAATCTCTATTTATTCTTAAAAATTAAATCTGTATGCCTAAAAGATTCCTTGCAATCAGATCCAATGCAATCTAATAAAATATCATCATACTCTTAAGAGGATTAAATACTCCTGTAAGTAAAATGCATCATATTCTAATTTTGTAACTTAGCAGTACCCTTGACAGTAGAATTTGCATAACATCCCTTAAATTCAGATGGAACACATCTTGTATTTTTCACTGTTCATAATTTCTCATTAGAGCGTGGAAACATTTTTGTTTCGATGTGCAATCCATCTTATATTTTATGAAGCATTGAAGGAATATCGTGAATTGAATTAAATAATAATATTTTGGAAAAGGCACTATATTTATTTCTTCCTGCATAGGGAATAACTCTTCTGCCTATTAAAAACCTATTTGTCAGATAAGTATTCAAATATGGGTTTCTCCAGTGATAAAAAAGGGATGTAATCCATCATTATGTCGTTTTTCTATATTTTGCTGTACATGTTCGTCTTCTAGAAACCTAATTTTAGGTAGAAGAAAAAACTGTTTTTTAGCAAAATTTTTAAAAATAAATTCGATTAGATTTTTTTTTTTCTAAACGAATAGAACAATTAGCATAGACAAATTTTTTTATCGTAAGAAAACTATGAGTTTTGTAAAATGCAAATGTTTAGATATTTTTTTCATTTTGAACAAGAAAAATGAGATAAATATTGATATATTACAACATTATAGAAAATAAAATATTAGTATTTAAAATCTTTCAACACAAAAATTTATACTAGGTTAGAATATGAAACAGAAGCTTAATTTCAATGTATTTTTATGCTTGATTTTAATGTAAATCTTATAGTAAAAGACAATTATTTTGAAAAAGAAAACTGCAGCTTTACTTTCGGTTCTTTACTATTCGTTTCTTTTTAATGAACTCGAAGAACAATGCATTTATACACGCACTTAGAGAAATGATTCGGCCTTCCCAGTTAAACTACAATAAATATATATTAAGTATTGTTTTTGTGTGTAATTTAAATAATTTTTTACAGAAAAACTACTTTAAATTTCTGTGAGTTTCAAAATGTAAGGCTAATATTGAGGAAATTGAAAATTTCAAGATATCAAGATTAAGTCATATTCCAAATGTTTATTTAATTGTATTAAATAGATTTTTTTTTTTTACAGAAAGTCAATGATTTAGAAATTTAATGTACTTAAATACAATTAAAATGACTTAATTGTAGCATATAACTTTTTTTAATTTGTAATTCCGATTCTAAGTTAAAAAGCACCTTACTTAAAATTAACTTATTTAAATAAACAAAATTACTCTCGAAGTTATCAAAATTGGTCGTCTTGTATTTAGATTTTGTTAAAGTTAAATGTATTTAAGCTCAAAAGTATAAAATACTTGATTAAATATTTTTAAAAATACTTGATAAATTTAAGAACATTCTTTGGGTTGTAAATATGAACGTAACAGTTTTGAATAATTTGGTATTTCGCGTGCGAATATTAATTAATCACAGATATACATTTTAATCAATTAAGAAATAAGAAATTTCTTATTAATAGTATTTTTCGTGTTTGTGAGAATTGTGATATACATGACAAAATGATTAATTATTATTACGCTCAATTATCATTTACCTTGAAAATGCGTTTGATATAAAGTTTATATTTGATTCTGAATCATAAATTTATAATGAATAAAAAAATTAGTTTTGATTTATAAAACTTTTTTACCTATATTTTTCTTTCAAAAATTTTATTAAATTTTTAAAAGAAGTTGGTATATAAATTAAGAAAAAGCTATCCAAACTTATCTCAATTTGATATTGTATAAAGATGGAAATATAAACATAATTGAGAAGTTATTAAATAACTTTTAAGAGTGTAAATAATATATTGGTTTCTCTGCTATGATTTTTTTTTAATAATATAAGCAGTTAAAATATGTTTTTTCATTTTAAAAATGTCTTATCTAACTATAATTTTAATGCTAAATGATAATAAAATCTTTGAATAATTCAAATAAACAATACTTTATTTTATGTTATGAAAATTGGTTAAGCTGCTTCTGTAATTATTTGTGTATAATTCCTCCGATCTTAATATTTTCAACTTTCCATTCCATATTTTTTCATTTTGTTTGTATTGTTCAATACATTTTCAATAGTTATATATATAAATATATGTAATCATTAATAATTTACTCTTAGGGGCTGTAACTCTAATGCTGAGCAATATGTAAGAATATAGCAAGACGGTACCCGTTAAAGTATAATATTCGCATTAAAATACAATAGCAAACTTTTAGCTGAGGACTATATATATATTACTTTTTAACGAAGAAATTTTGAATATTATAAGCAATTCTATTAAAAATATTTCATGATTTTTAGTAGTTATTTTTTATCTCTAGAATAATCCAATTAATGTTCACCCTTATTTTAAATACCATGATTATTTTAATTTTTGTACTTTTTCTCACTAAAAACTCCATGAAGATATTGCTTTAAAATCTATTTTTTTAAATACTTTATTATTTTTATTTGCTTTGATCTTATTTTTTTTTAAAAAAAAAATTAAGGCATTTTGCGGGTATCTATTTTCTGTATATTTACTCTTCAGCACCAATTTTTTTTAAAAAAAAATAGAGAAAACTTTTACTGAATTTAACACTTTAAAATGGCAACGAATCGTCACAGAACTTAGAAAAGAGTATTTCTGACATTGTTTGTTATTTAAAACAAAACTGAAACAATGTCATTAAACTCCGGGTTATGAAATAAAATACCTTTTCCCTCCAAGAATGTAACTAAGCCTATATTTATCAATCCCGAGAGAGAAATATTTATTAGTAATAGTTGTTTTTTTAGGTTAATCATTAGTTAGTCAAAATGATTAAGATAAATCGACATTATATATATAGTTTGTTAAACCAAGCGATTGAAATATGCTTATAACGAATTTTATCCACGATGACATGTACACGATTATTCTTATTTCTGACCTCAATGTTGGTATATCACAATACAGGCTGCAGATCACACACAAATTCAATGTTCTAAACCTCCTTCCTCAAGTATTGCGTTAGTGGTTGGGCTTTTTTGCATCAGTAACTCCCGACAGTCTATCTCCTCCCTTATTTCGTCTACAAAATTGATATTATTGGAACAATATTGTTTACGAGCTTACCAAAGACACATGATTTGCATAAGCTGCATGTTAAAGTGCTTTCGTTATTCCAACCGAGACTATCAAATGAGGTTGTGACACGTCTCTTTATTATGTCTGGGAGTGAGCACAGGAATTAATGGTAGAAAAATTTTGAATGTGACAGAGATTAAGAAAAAAATAGCTTTAAGACAACTCTTCGGCTTATTGGCATTGCCTTCGAAAATTCCTTTGTGGATAGTTGGGATGCAGACATATTTGGATGAATTGTTCCTTTTTCAAACGTTCAGGTTTCTGAATCTATTGCCTGAAAAAGGAGGAAATTAATATCCGGAAAATTTAGTACCGATTTTAATTTCTTTCATTTTTTTTGTGTGTTTTATTTCGTCAATCACTTACATATTTTGAAAATAAGTAACTCTTAATAGCTAAGTAATGATAATAATAAACAATTGAAAAGATTTCTGTCTTTTTTCTAAAAAAATTTTTGCATCATAAACGAATGTTTTCTCGATACATATTTTGTATGATTTGCATAAAAGCATATGCATATTAAGTATATTTTTTATATAATTATTACTTTTTTAATGCCCAATATATCATGTCAGATCACAGAAAGTTTGACTTTTTTTGTTGTTGCTCGCAACATGAGCGTATTAAATTTAGATACAGGTACTTTTTTTTTGTAAATTTTAAAATATTCATCTTAAAAATTGTGTTACTGCTTAAAAGTGTGTGAAAAATAAAAAACAAAATTTACTTCAGGATTTTAAACTATTTTATAATCCTTCCTCCCTAGTAAAGTTTAATATCATTAAATCTACTGCAGGTAAAATTGGGCATTGGAAGTAAGAAATGTAATTAATCTTTTCTGAAAAATACAATTTTTAAGAAAAAAAATCAAGTAATTAATAATAAAAAAAAGAATGTTAAAAAGCTAATATATAATTAAATGAATACGTTATGCTATTAGAATTTTATTATGTTATATTCTCATAATTTATTTTATACAAATTAAAATTATTCATTTTAAAGAACATTTCATAGATGTAATTACCGTACCTTATAATTTCCTTTACTTCATAAATTGTAAATATTAGAAATAATAATTCCCACAAAACATGCTTTATGGAATTTAAATGCACAAACTCATATATATATATATATCAGTGGCGAACACACAGGGATTTTTCAAGGGGGAGGAGGTCCAGGGTTGAAAGTCCACCATTCTCATATTATGCTCCAATACGCCACCCAACATGTTCTTTTGATTTTGTCAATTTTCAGGAACAAAAAACAGTCAAAAATTAACTAGTGAATAAATAATTAATATTGTTGTTATGTTGTTACTAATGCCACAGGATCGGCAAAGGCCAGATCAAGGCCCACGAAGTTCATCATGGTAAAGGGCTAAGTGACACCTGTCGTTAGCCGTAGCTTTAAGCACCATACGGTTGATAGAATGATTTAGCTCGGTTTCACCCCAATTTAAAGGGAGAACATCGTGGGGATAATTAACATTAATTAATATAAAAAATTATTAATAGCCAATCCTTGATTAAATTTTACGTACTATATACATAAGATTATAACTAATCGAAAAAAAAATCGAGCAATGGAGGAGGTCCAGACCCGTGATCCCCCCCTTGTGTGTGTGTGTGCGCGCCACTAATATCTACATATATAATATCATATAACAAAGGAAAGATTAATGTATTTTATCTAAAAAGAAAACGGTAAAATTTCTTGAACCCAAGTTTCTTTTCACGGTCTTGGGATTAAATTATGCACAAATATACGAATAACGATTATATTTACCCTTTTCAAATTTTAAGTTAAAACATATACCGTAAAATCCGGTGTATAGTGCGCACCGCCGTATAACGCGCACCTATACTTTCAAGCTGTAATTTTTAATTTTGAGGTATATTCGCCGTATAACGCGCACCCCCTTTTTTATGAAGAAACCTGAAATGTATATGCGCAATGCTCTAATGTTTTGAAATCATTTATTCGAGGTATTATTCCAAGTTTCAGGAAAAAAAAACAGTATATTTCTATAACTACAACCTTTGAAGTTCATAAGAAATGTCTCTCTCTCATTTCTTTTAAATAAACACTATTTCAATATATGCAGAAGCCTAATTTTTTTCTATGTCATCTTTTTTTATTTTAATTTTTAAGCTGTCGTTTTTATACCCGGCATACAACACGCACCCATAAATCTCGATGTCATTTTTGTGTATTAAAAGTGCGTGCTATACGACGGATTTTACGGTATTTATATATAACGTGTGTGTGTTCCAAGATGTTTGAATATATTTCATACGTAATTTTAGCATGCTTAAAAGATTGTTTTACGTTTTTCATAAAAAATGCGATTATGTATGTGTGTGATTTTATATTATATAACATTCAAATGAATCGTATTTTCTTTTCTTTTCAGGTAAGTTATATATTCCTGATGGATTATTATTGTCATTGCCTCTCACGTGAGTCATTTATTAGTCTTTTTCTCATTAGTTCTCATTTTTATACTCGGTGTATAACGCGCACCCGTTAATTTCGACCTTAATTGTTGTGTTAAAAGTGCGCGTTATACGCCGGATTTTACGGTATTTCTGTTTCAAACTGTGTAATGCGATTTCTTTTTTCATACGTGGCACAAAAAAAAACAGCTGTCACCACTGACCCAAATGATTTGGGTGCTCTCGTAAGAAAACCAATTTCAACACAAGTACAGCAAATCGGAATGTCGGTAGAAAAATTCTGCTGCAATTATTGCCTTAAAATCTGCATAAAATTATAAAAATCCTGAGTTTTGGGTGAATTTTATGACCGAAAAATCGCCTTTTGATTTGAAGTTATAGGTATATTATGTACATTTTTCCTTTTGTATTAGTATGCGTGTTATCACAAGTTTATTTTGTATCTCAGTCACGCAATCTTAAATGGGTTTATATTTAAATTAATATTTTTCACATAATTTAATCTGAAAATTTAGTTTGTTATATAACTTTATAAGGAAAAACCATACTGAGAAGTTTATTATTTTTAAAAAATAATTTATTCAAGTGATTTGTTTATACTTATGAAGTCATTTAAAATTTGGCACGTAATTTTTGGATAGAAAATTAAAATTTTTATCCATTTAGGGTTAAAGAAGTATAAAAATATCCATTTTCAATCACATAAATAATTTACCCGAGATAAAAAATACTTTTGTTTCTTACTTGGGAATAATCTATTCTAAGCAACTATTCACCATTGTTATTATTTGGCACTGAACTTTTTTACATAAATATGTACACTTTCTTTGGAACTATCGAAAACGTATAAATTCTTTTTTTAAAAGAAAAAAAAATATATAAACGTTAGAAGGTTTTAATAATACAATTTTTGATATAACATCTTGCACACAAATAACTTGCTTTAAAACCATACTTTTGCTTGAAAGGTCCCTTGATATTTCATGGGATGAACTTATAAAGTTTTTAATAAATAAGTAAAACGTAAAAACATTAGTTTTTAAGCAAATATTTTACTCAATGTTCATTTTTTTTCTTTTCTTATAGAAGCACATTACCATAAGCTTTCTGTCATTGTTAAGTTCTCTCTTTACCCCTTTTAATTTTTAATAAAATTTCATACTTTTTTCCCTTGGCAACTTACCAATAAATATATTTTCAAGTTCATTTTACTTTATTTTATTTTTTGCGTATAGTTTCAGATTTATTTTCAACATTTAAGAACATTTGAGTTTTCCCTGTTTATGCTTTTGAGTAAAATTCTTGAAATACTGTATTCAGTTTCAATTTATTTTAATAATAATTTTCACTTTTACTTTTACACTTGTTTCAATTAATATTCTGGAAATTATTATTGGCAACACATTTATTTGTTCTCAAAAATTCTGTTATTTTTTTTTTCCTTACATTTCAACATTGAAGTAAAAAATAGAATTATATTTATTTTTTAAATTAAATAAACTCCTCTTTCATCAAAACCATTAGTATTTTATTACCGTCAACGAGCAAGCGGAACCGGAAATACAAAGAACACGACGCTAAATACCCTTTTTCCTCAGAAAGCAGACCATTTCTCTTCAAATATGTGTTTCGCCACGACTTCCACTTTTGCTTTTTTCCAAATTTCTCTAATAGATTTCAATCGATGGTATCAGCGCGACACAGAAAATAGTCTTCTTTAAGTCAACAACGGGATCGATATTGAAGAAGTTCTCTATCCACCGTTAATACTGTGTGCGTGTTGCGATCATAAAAATTTATCGCACAAACTTCAATCCGGGAGCAGGACTCCAAGAGTGGACATCAAAATTTCTTATCTCTGAGACGAGAAAGGTAATTAACCACTTCTTCTTTCTGTTCTTTGAGAAGTTTTTACAGAGAAATATGTTTGTTATTTATTTTATTTACTCATGCACACAGACCCTCTTTTACAATTCGTCTGATTATAAAATAAGAAATATGGGTCTGTGTGTTTGTGTAGAAAAGTAAAATCAGGACACGTTTCTTTCAAAAAGCATTATTGTTACAATTTCATTTAGGAAAAGGTTAATAGTATTGAATTTATTACAAAATAATGGGTGTTTAACCGTGATTTTATAGCGAGATCGTAAAGTAGGATGATTTTTGGTTTGCTTATATTTTCTTAGGGTATCCGATTTACACGTATGACTAGAAACGATGAAAAGCTCGCACCAAAACAATAAAATTGAGTATCATATTCAAGATCCTACAATTTTACAACCTTATAAGAGTGTCATAATTTATATAATTGGTGTCTATGTTTACGGGCAACGTATGCATAAATTCCGTTTAACAACAAGAATCAAGATATTGATTTTTATTTCAAGTGTATTATTTTCTTGAATTTATGCAATTAAGAAAATAAAATGGCACTCGCTATCATCTTGCTGCTTTTCGAAACGAATCATTCCTGTGTTTTTAATTTTCAAAAACATAGTAAAAAATTACATTCATAAAACGTTGCCTTCATGAAAAAATATCTGTTTATGGTTTCGTAATTTTAATATTTCGATTTTCTTTTCTGATATGAAAGCCAATCATTTAATTTTGAAACGTTTTATATGTAGATATATATATATAGATATTTAAAGTGAAAACGTATGTCTTCTTTTAAGAAATGACATATTTTAAAAGCAATTTATTATTAAAGTAATTTGTTTAATAAGTAATTATTTGCTCGTATATTGGTTCGAGTAGTACGATATTTTGCATTTTATTTAAATAATTATTTTGAAATATATTTTAAACTATAATTATTGAGAAACTAAGATCTTGTGCTGTTGCAAAATGTAATGTTAATAAATAAGAAATGATAAGAAAATTAAACATCTTTAGTTAAAAAATATAAAAATTGACCTTAATTAATTATTCTACTTATTTTTAAACTCGTATTAAAACCAATTTGTCCATATGCAGAATTTGTAAATTTAAAAATTATCTCAAATCAATGACAGCATTTTGAATAAAATTACTTAACACGTGAAAAATATGGTTGAAATGTGTTATAATTTATCTAAAATTCAACACTAGTATTTTATTTTAAAGAACATCAAATAAATTTTAATAATTTTTTTATTAAGAGAGTTAAAAAAACATAATGTTAAAAAAGAAAAGTTATTAAAATGCTTTCATTCAAAATATTTTTGAATTTCTGCTTTCATCGAGCGCAGTTAACGTAATATTAACATGAAAATGTTCTCGAAATGAAGCTAAATTTGTTTAATTCCCTTGAATTCAACTGAATTTCATTTGTCGATCATGTTTCAATAACTTATTATTATTTCGTAGTTTATTGTCATTGCATTTTATTATAATTTAGACAATTATCTTTCATAAAAAATATCTTTGTATAATTTTTGCATTCAAAAACTTCTACTTTTTATTGACTAAAATTGACATAATTTACCTTCGTTTTTTTAACGTTATTATCAAAAATTCGAACATTTCATGTGTAAACTAATTGTTTATAAGTTTTTTAATACAAGTTTTTATAACATTATTTTTTATTTTTGCTTGTTTTTTTTAAGCCGAGAGAGTTTTAAAATTTACATCTTGGTTGTACTTATTTGCTCAAATGCAGAAATGAACTATGTAGTTGAATAAAAATAAAAGTAGAAATTATTATATGTATAATATCCTCGACCATTTCAAGAGAGGAGTATTTAAATATTTGTAATCCCCAGATTACTAAGAAAGGATTTCATGCAATCAAATGTAGTACATAACAATATATACAACACAGTGTTGTGAAAATCAATGAAACTAATTGAAATTTTTGAAAAAATAATGCTGTGTTCTAAAAAAAAACATTTTTGCTATTATTAATTAAAAGAATACATGAATTTATAGTATATACAGAAGAAATTTTAATAGATACCTGATAAAACTCCTGAATATGCTCTGGCATTTTTTATATACTGATGAACAGTAATAGATTTAAAGATTTAAATCATAAATACAATGAAATCCTTGCGCAATTAAACATTATTAAAATGATATTCTTAAATGTTTCCAAATATATTTTAAATAATGTGAATGATAAGAAAAAAATAATTTTACAATAATTCATTAAATACTTAAAAATATGCAATGTTATTTTTTTAAAAAAATTATTAGAAGTTTTTTTAAAAATCACTTGAAAATATAAGTAATAATACCATTTCAAGGAATGAAAATACTTAATTTAAAATGTTATTCAAAACACATTGCGATATAAATAAAACATGAATATTCTTAATAATGGATTGACAATCATACTTTAAAAATAAATCATATAATTTATAAAATACATAATAACATCTAACGATAATTTTCAATAGAAAAACACTTAAAAATATAAATCAGAATGTCAGTTTGAGATAGCAATAAAATAAAAATGCTTAGTTTAAACATTACATTATAAATAATGTAAATACAGTACAAAACATTTTTAAAAAGGCAATCTTTAAATACTATAAATTAATATCATAATATTGATTAATGCATTATAAAAACAAACCTATTACTTTCGTTTCTAAACTAACTTTACTAAACTTTAATATTGTTATACAAAGAAATGTCTTGAAAAATGCACACACACATTTATTGAAACAAAACTTAACTTCCCAGATAAAATAAATAAAACGTAAATACTTTGAAATAACTTTCTAAAAACATTTGATCAATAAATTCTATACTTTTTTCTCGTTAAAAACAGTTAATAAAGCTCTAAAATATAACTTAATACTTAGTAATATGGAATTTCATTGTAATATTTATTTTACGAAAGATATTAAGACAAATATAAGAGATATTCAGTTATTTCAAAAACACACATCATACAAAAATCAAGATACAACATTCACTCAAAATTTTGAATGCATATTTTTTCACCATAGTCAACTTATGAATGCTCTCATCCTTTTCAAAAAAAGCATTAATAGAAAGACCTAAATCGAATGAACATTTTAAGCAACATAAACGAAACATATAACATTCAAATAAGTATACAGATAAACAATATTACACTTTGAAAAATGGTATTTTAGCTAAATTTCTTCAGTAGAAATGATAAAAAGCATTTATACTTGCAAATAAAACATCACATCGAAAAACATTAAATACATATATCGATTTTTTTAATCCTTATAATATTATAGATAGATATGACACAAATAGAACATACTAAACAGCTATTTTAAACTCATACACAAAATGTGTACATTCACAATACAAAATCTACTCACCCACTATACAAAACTACTTCAATAAGAAGCTTCCACTTGTACTCGAACCACCTTGCTCGTTCGATCAACATGAAAGGTATCTAATAAAAGCACCAGGCCTACTGCATCGGATGCTGAAATTGTGGGAATAGGCTATTTTTACACATAATAATATAATATCGATGCTGAATACTAAACTGGCGCTCAAGGATGGGTTAGCACAAGCAAGTCAACGGAGCGTGGTTGAGCGGTTGTAACGCTTATAAGGACAAAAACCCCTTATGGTGAAGAAATATATAGACGACCTTTAATCAAAACAGGATGGCGAACGAGGGGGTACAATCTATTTTTAGAAATAATTTAGTTATTACAGTATTTGTGTTTGATAAATAACGATACGGTGTGGTGGATCTCTCGGAAAAAGATCGTTTAATTTTTTTTTCTCGTATTCTTTTTAGATAAGTGTATATATCATCCTTTGTCACAATTTTTCTGATAAAATGGAAATGAGATGGTTTACACGCTAAATGGAACCTGTGAACGTGATGGGTAGTGTAAGGGGTTGAATTAAAGAGGTGAGGCATCATCTTACGTAACAAATTGACGGAGCGTAAGATTTATTTTATCTTTTTTTTTAAATATAAATTGTATTTTATAACAAAGAGTATTAAATCGTGTTTTTCCTTCGTACTAGGCTTTGTGGTGTATTGATAAAAAGGGTTAAAAATAGAATATGAAAAGGACAATCAGATATCCTATCCAGAGAGATTATAGTAACAATGACCAAGGGATTTCCTTTACATGAGGGGTTATTTGAATTGTGTGAAATAGCTTAATTGACTTCGCATCAGAACTATTGGCGTCAGACCCTATTGTTAACGGTTCTGATACCCTTTTTTTTTTGGTTAAATTACGAATAAGTATCCTAAATCACAGTCTGAACAACCAGTCATCTTTGAGCGAAAACTTCTTAGCTGTATCTTTGATTCTATTAATGAGAAAGGATTGTAAAGACAACAACATAATTTTGAATTACATAAGCTATTTAAGGAAGCATATGTCATTAAATCCTTCAAGATTGGTCGTTTAAGGTTTGCAGGCTATATCGGCCGAATGAACCCTTCATCCTTGACGTTCAGAATTTTTAATTACAAACTTTTTGAAACAAGAATTAGGGGTAGATCCAAATTGAGATGGGCTGATTGTGTGGAGGACAATTTTACAGCTTTAAGAGTGAGGGATTGGAGAATTATTGCTAAGTTGAGATCGGAATGAAAGAGGGTTCTTGAGAAGGTTTTGGCCCACACCAGGGCTGTTGTCAGTGGCGTAACGGAGAGATCCCTGCAAAGTCAGGTTTTGGGCTCCAAGCCAGATCTTACTTGGCTTCAGTCAGATTGTTGGCCCCCTTGAACCCTAGGCCTCCACGATGCGGGGGTTTCGGAGGTGTACGTTACGCTACTGGCTGTTGTATCAATAGAAGAAAAAGAAATAAGTATCATAGAGATAGATTGGTTGATAATTTATGTCGCAATTAGGCGCAACACAAGTGGCCATGATAGCCAAGTGTTCATGATCTCGAGTTCGTGGCTGGTGTTATGGAGTTTCGTGTTCAAGTTCTTGGGCCATTGAAGACCTAACATATAGAGGACGTTAAATTTGTCGAGGCTCGAAAGTTAAGAGAGTGAGGTGCTAGCTCAGGTGTCGACCTTATCGCTTGAGCGTGGTTCAAAATGATGGGATCCATCGCCAATAGCCCTCCCATTGCTTTAGAATGTGACGTTATTTAAAATCATAGCAAATCAAACTAGAAACGAATATTATTGGCGGTGGACCTCGTGATTCTGAACCACGTGAAAAGCAGAGAAAAGGACGACGCCTGAGTGTAAGTGTCCAGTGATTGGAGCAGGCAGACACGCGAAAATTCGAAACGAAAATCTCGATAGTTTGACTTTATTTACAACTCATTGTTTGAGAAGAATAGCAAAAGTTAGGTTCTCTTAAAGAGAAATAGAAAATAGTTATTTATAAACAATAGAAAAATTACGTTGCCGTTATAAAGTTAATTAATGTCTAAATACATATCCAAACTTGGGCATCATGATCAACCAGCTACTAGACAACTAAGCAATTTCTCGTTCTCGACTCAACTTGACTAGACATCCTTGAATCGCTCCTCTCGATCACTTCAGAGAGGATTTTTATATAAGCATGAAGAGATAATTAATTACAATTCGAAATCTGTTGGTCTGTGTGAACGAGGGATTGTTAAAAATAGTAAATCGATAGAAAAGAATAATCAGTAATATAAAAAAAATTTTAAGTCAATTCCTACTTAGATCAACAAAGAAAATTTTTATTTTAGCTACTTTTTATTAAATAATTACAATTAGTATAAATATGTTTATACATATGATAGAATCACAACATTAAGTGGTAATTAGTTTTTATTAATTATCATTAAAGTATCGTATTGTCATCCAAAACAATCGTGTCTATAAAATTTCAGTTCGACTGAATGCTTTAAAACGTGCGAAAAAAAACTTTTCAAGTTTTGACACAAGTCTCCAAAAGGGTCGCTAAGTCGCCAAGAATGATGGCAACGTGGCTGTATTTGTAATTCCTTAAATAACTCGTTTTAATCAATTAATTTTTATTAATTATAATTAAATTATTGTATTGTCATCTAAAATAATCATGTATATAAAATTTCAGCTCAATTGAGTGCTTTAAAATGTATTTTATTAACGATTGAAAATTCCACCAAGATAAATAAATAAACAAATAAATAAATAAATATAAATGCATAGCAAGCTAATAGTAGGAATTGAAAAATAATGCAAAATTAAGAAAGAATCTCACAATCCTATTTCACTCTCATAGCTTCTCTGCATTTCACTGTGGTATGGAGAAAAGAACATAAATGGTTCCACCCAAGAACATAAATGGTTTTCACAGAAATTATTTTAAGAGCTATTCACGGAAATTATAACATCATTAGTAGGGTTAATTTCTCTCCTTTTTTCCCCTTTTCGAGAATTCCCAGAAACTGAGCATAATTTCCGGAATTACAAAACTTAAAAATTTTATTATTTCCTTAGAAAGAAACCTTAGTTAACAAGTTAAAGTGCTGTTTTCATTTAGACAACGACAGGGATGTCAAACTCGCGACCCGCAACGAACATTTTTGTGGCCCTGCCAATATATCTGTGCACACAATAATATATAATAAAAAAATATTTCTTCCGAAATTGGAGAGATTGTAGAAGAGATGAGATGTCGAATGATAGGACGTAAGCATTGCGTAATGTTTACGTCCTGATTAATAATATAATTACGTAATTACGGAAAAGTTTTACGTCAGAAAGGAAATTTTTTCTTGTTTTTTTATATATGTTTATTATAATGTATTATTTCAAATGACCCTATGTTTCTATAAATGTTGGGTAGTTTTTTTTTTCCCTTTGCAGCCCATCTTAAGTTAAAACTTGTTTGCTTGGCCCAAGTTAGTTTTTGAGTTAGACACCCCTAGTCTGTAATATCTCCGCGTTTCTTCGGAATGTGACATTAATAAACAATCAATCAATCAAGTTGCCTCTTTTATGCCTTTTCTGGTTGAATTTAATAAAAAATACCTCAATTTTTATTAATATATATAGCGGTCACTTAGATCTCAGATCTAGAGATCTCGACCTTCCTCACTGGTTACTGATCCATATGGTTGGATCCATATGGTTGAATTTGATCATATACAGGGGCGTAGCTACCTCCGTATCAGCCGTATCAATGATATGAGGCCCCCAATTTTTAGGGGCCCCAAAATCTGAAAGCAAGGAAATCGTTATATGATAAGAAGCCTGAAAAGAGGGCCCTCAAGGCATTTAGATACAGGGCCCATTCAGGATAAGCAACCCCAGTGATCATATATTAAAATAAATGATGGGTAGATTAAATATCCTGTAAACCTAAGAATGTTGAATTCTGAATTATAGAACAAGAAGCCAATAAATTAAGAAAAAGTAAATTGGCCAAAATGAAAAATCATTCTGTTTTCTTAAGCTCTCATTGACTTAGGGCTATAAGGTAGTTAAAATTGCATGTATATGCATGTGTGTGCATATATATATATATATAAACTAGAACGTATAATTAATTACGTCATCGAGGTATTCGATAAAAAAAGAAAACAAAAGATTTAATGATCTCTGCTTTGTAGAATAATGAATAATGGAGTCAAAGTTTAATGTTGGAACACTTTTCAAACTTGACAAATCTGTCTCATTTTGAGTCCAGTTCTTTAACAGGAAAAAGTTGCCGTAGAACAGGGATGAGAAACTCAAACAACCTAGCGGGCCACTTCGAAAAGACATTATAAGCCCATCGGTCGAACATAAAAAATACCTTTCTTTTTATTAGATTTGGATCCATTACAAGCATTTATTGTAGTGAAAATTTAAAACAGAAGCAATTATTATTGTTGTTTTTTCATTATATTTTTCATGTATACAAATATAGAAAATATTTTATTATTATTATTTTTTTAATAATAATAATGCAATGATCAAATATTGTTTAATTTATTTAATTAGTGAGATATTTGTTTCTCATCTCTTTCACTAAAATTTGCTAGTCTTTGACGGGTCTATCCGCGTTCTTTCAACTAATCTTCTTGGGAAATATTGGGTCTGTAAAATTTATTCTATTATATATATATATATGAAATATATTGAAGTAGTGTTGGCCGGTGTATGTGATTATCATTTTTGATGAAAACGACGTCTTCAGAATAGCTTTACCTCCTTTATTATGAGCACACATCAGTAGATTAAAGCACAATTATGTTACATGTTCACATTGAATAGACAGTGGCATTTTGGAGGACACAACACAAAGACAAAGAAAGCAGCAAGTATTTACAATCTTACATTATGGCGGCAAGCAGAGAAAAAAAGAGCGATTATATCAGATTTTTGTGTTTATATACCAACAGTGCACAAGCGCGTGACTATTACGTAATAGTAGTTCTGATTGGCTAGAATGCGCGGGATAGGGATTTCGGTTTAGCCGATTACGATTAAGATTACAATGTTTATTTTTAAAGCTATGAATTAAAGATTATTTATAGATCATTAAAAAGAGTTAATTAAAAGTATGTTAGAGGGAATTATT
>BMAV01023121.1:277013-289110 GCA_019973955.1 Trichonephila inaurata madagascariensis | reverse complement strand
CCCCAGCCCTTGATTTTTTTTTTTCAAATGATGATAATCCAATTTATATAGTACGTAAAATTTAATTAAGTATTTGTTATTACCAATTTATTTTATTAACCCCTTAATTATCACCGGCGTATCTAAGCTAGTGCGTTATCTGCTCCGGACGTATATATACGTCTTTGTGAAGTACAAATAAATTTTTCATTTGCTATCAGTAATAATTATTTGGAATGCAATACAATAACCCTGACAGTGTTTGAGAAGGACTTGCATCTTCAGAGAAGGATTTTCTTATTTTTGTTCCTTTACTTTCGTCCCTAATACACCACACGTGTGCACCTATGGGAAGAACGGTGGCATTGGGGAGTGAATCACGTAACTTTTAATCGGCAGTTAAGAGATTAATTAATGTTGTTGTCTCCTTCCCTTCGGGAAGGAATAAAAGTTGCCAGAGCCTGAGATAAAGTTGGACTTCTATATTCCACCCCAATTTTGAGGAAGAACACCCTAGGGGTGGTCAGAAGTCATCCACCTTTCTTCCCCTTCCACCAGCCTCACGAGAGGGCTTGCGGCTCGACGACTATTTAGAGTACCCCCATGCCGCAAAGACACTATACATTTACAAACATACATGACTTCTCCGGGATTCGAGCCCAGCCCTACGGCACAGCAGTCAGCGTCGCTAACCACTATTACCGGAGTGAGTGAATATTAACGTCGCACTGTTCAGCTACACGAGGGCTTTTGGCGACGGACCTCGTAATTTTGAACCATGGTCAAGCGACGAGGACGACACCTGAGCTGGCACCACCTCTCCTAACTACCACACCACACCAACGGGAGGATGTTTGAACTCTTGACATATTTAACGTACATCGCGCCCCTACACGGCGGGTCTTTAGTGGTACTGGGCTCGAAATCACATGACTTGCCTGCCATGATCCGATACCTTTACCACTGGGCTACCGCAGGCTCCCTCTATACCGAATAGGTGACTTATTAATTAATTTTAATTATTAATTAAATAATTTACTTTTTATTGTTTTTTGTTTCCAAAATTGACAAAATCAACAGAATATGTTGGATGGCGTATTAAGGTATGTAACAAGAATGCTGGACTTTCGACCCAGTACCAACCCCTCCCCCCTCCTTGAAAAATTTGTGATTGCGCCACTGCCGTGGCTTCATACTTCTCTACAAGAAAAGATGGAAAAATAACAATCCGAAATTAGTACTATTATTTTATTTTATTTATTTTATTTTTATTTATTTATTTTTTGGCAATACTAAGCAGAAATTCTGTAAAACAATTTTTGTTGCGTCTCATTTAATGCATTTAATTTAACTTTAATTGTACGTCTTTAATTACAAATTCATTGCTTTTAAACAAAAATGTTCCTTTAGTAATTTCTTTAACAGTTCTGAAAAGCACTTAAAACGGTTCCGGTTGAATGAAGCCATTCTTTCTGGCTTACACATTTCAGTTATGAAAGTTTTTTCCAATCCAATAGACCTTAAATAGACAGTTTGTAATGAAAATTAACTAATAGATGATACGCAATACATGTGTATGAAAAACGGGTTGCTTTTTTCGTAATACTGATAATCCCATTACAAAGTAATTGGTGGAAATAATAAGCAACAAATGAGTCAAGAAGTGATGAAGTAGGCTTAATGACTATAATAAATACTCGTCTGACCAACTCGATTTCCTGTGGAATATTTCCTATTGTATCTTTTAAATTATTATGCAGGAGCTTTTTGCACATTGCCGTCTATTGTGTGTAATCTTCTGCAAATTAGTATGCAATAAGTAAAACAAAGGGCTTCACAATCAGAAAAGTGTATAACAAATACTTTGATTATATGGGAACACACACATACATATTTGCAATGCAAAAAGTACACATTAAAAAGTAAAATAATAAATAAATTTTCAAGGGGAAAAAAACACGGAACAGAAGTAGGAAATTTATATATACTCTGAATATCCAATTGGAAAGATAACAAGTAGTACTGAGAATCGAAAGATTAAAAAATACTACAAAAATAAATAAATAAAATAAAATAAATCTACTAAATCACGTAATATATATTATCAAAATTATATTTTACATATACTAGGGGGGGGGGGGGTAATGTGGATCCTCTAGGTGGAACAACCCCCATGGTGCAAATTATGCAACTGTTCAAACTCAAAGTGTGAAGCTGTATTTTTCGTGTATTATGTAATTCTATTTTTTTTTCAATATTTTATAAGCAGGGGGAAAAAAATAAATTTATAGAGTTTTCATTTCCGCATTTTGATTTGCACTTCAATTTAGTGCCTCGTCAAACTCAACAATGGATCTGCATGGGGAAAGTTGAAATTCACAAATTCAGAATAGTGTTCGAATAAACTTGAGAATCAACCTTTCTTGTCGAAATGATAGTAGCTAATTCATTGCATTGTATTCTAGGAAGATCTTATAAAAACACAGACTAACCCTTGATCTTGGTTTTTATTTTGAATTTCATACGAAGTTCTGTATTTCTCTGCGTATGGATTTTTATTCATAATTGGCTGTACAATTTGCAATGTTGCCATTCCGGTATAGTAGTTAGTGACGCTGACTGCCGTGCCGTAGGGCTGGGGTTCGAATCCCGTAGAAGGCTTGGATGTTTGCAAATGTGTAGTGCCTTTGCAGCATTGGGGTACTCTAAATTGGCATCGAGCCACAAGTCCTCTCGTGAGACTGAGTGGTTGGAAAGAGATGTAGGAGGCCCTGCCCCAGGGTGTTCTCTCTCAAAATTGGGGTGGAATCCAGCTAATTCGTACTGTCACTTGCTAGTGCTCAAAGCCACAGATAACGACAGCCGTACAGCTAGTCCTTATGAATTTAGCCACGATGAATTTCGTGGACCTCGATCTGACGCCGTCAGAGACAGGTGACATTAATAATAGTAACATTTGCAATACATCGTCACGTTTAACTATTTTTGCATATTCTTGAAAAGCCTCACCATCCTCATAAATGTAAATTTATCCAAACTGCGGTGAATATAAATAAATTTATTACAGCATCACGAAAAACTTTTTTTTATTATATAGAGAGGTATTATTTGATAATAAGCTCGCATCTTTGCATTTACATAGCAGCATAGGGCTTTCGCCTTTTTAATAAAACTATCTTTATTATTATTGAATGTTTAAGGTGACTACGTCCGAAACCATGATTTTGAAAAAACATATAAATGAATAATTTTTGATATTTGGTGTCAGTTGAATTAGAGAAATGGTCTTGAAACTGAGTTCCATGGAACCCTGGGGTTCCATAAGACATAGCCAGGAGTTCCACGAGTCACAGTAAAAAAAAAAAAAGAATAGAAACTTATAAATATGTATGTAAATTTATTATTTCTATGAAGTTCGTTCACAATGAAGTTTGTATAATTACTAATATCTAAAACTCATCCTATTCCTTAAAACAGAAAATTTTATTTGTATATAATAACTTTCAGTGGCGCACACAAGGGAGGTGTCCTAGGGGTCCGGCCCCCCCCCCCCCCAAAGCCTTTGATTTTTTTTTTCAATTGATTATAATTCTAAGTATATAGTACGTAAAATTTAATTAAATATTTGTTATTAAGGATTAATTTTATTAATTAATGCTAGTTATTTATTCAATAATTAGTTTTTAACTGTTTTTTGTTCCCGAAAATCGACAAAATCAAAAGGAGCATGATACAAGAATGGTGGGCTTTCGACCATGGACCCCCCTCGAAAAATTCGTGTGCGCTACTGATAACTTTATTTTGCAACACTTTTTAGACTTTTATTATAATATAAAAAAGAGTATTGAAATGTGTATTTTATCGTTATATATATGCTTCCTACTACATGGTGAATATTCTATTGTTTAGTATCTTGGGTCACGACCCCGGGGTACCCCAGTGATCCTTCTCTATTTTCGACCCTCCATCTTGTCATCCAATTTCTTCTTTTCCCGTCCAGACCACAGACCTATGAATGTTTGGCGCAGTATAGCCAAAACTGGCTCTTGCGCCATAAAACACCAAACTCAACTCAACTTGGGTTCCCCGAGATAGTTGTATACTCGTTAATTAACATAATGTCTTGCATAACTAAAAAGTTTTCTAATGGAAAATGAACCATTTTGCAATTGTGGAAAGAAAAAAACACCATAATAAAGGAGAGCAAACAGTTCATCAACAGATTCGATGTTAAAATCTAAATTTAAGCAAGAACAGTTCCTAAATTTCATGTGCGCAAATTCTCTCATGAAAAATACACAGTATTTCTTACACAGCTATAAACATTTTAATGTGCTATTCAGAATATTGTGTTTAAATGAAATATGTTGTCAACGCGAGTGGCTACAAAAACAAAGTGTAAAAACAAATCAAACGCAAAATATGAAATGCAACTGCAGATCATTTCAATAGATATTGACTACGACAGAATTTGTATGAAAAAAACCAAGAGAGAGAGCACATATCCCACTGACTAAATATTATGCAGGGGTATAAGAGACATTTGGATTTCAAATTAATATTATATTAATGAGCAAATTATATTAAAAAATTATGTTAGAATTTTTTAATGTATTAAATTCCACACCTTTACATAAAGTACCTATAAAATGTTGATCTACTCTTTAAATATTACTTTGAGATATATTCTTCTAAGTATGCGTGTGGAATGAAGTTCCACGAAAACACTTTCTAGTTCTAGGGGTTCCACGAAAACTCCTTCAAGTTCTAGGGCAGGGATGGCGAACCAGTGGCACGTGTGCCATCAATGGCACGCGACACAATATTTTGGGAACGCCAGTGATCAAAATGGTTCGTATTTTATTTCAAAATAACGAAGTTCACTATGAAATATTACGAACAAACGCGAGTGATCGGTCATAGGGCGGCGTTTGTTATTGTCTCTTAGTTATTGCTACATAGTTACGTGTTGGACTACATTTCTCATATATGTGATGCAAAATTTATCTACGCATAGCATAGTCAGTTTCGTCGGCACAACTGTATTTTAAAGTTTATTTGTGTTATATTTACGTTTTTTATCTTTTATTTAACATAGCTAGTTCAATAAAAGAACAAAAAGTGCAAGATAGTACGTGTAACAGAAAATTTCAAACTTGGTGAATCTAGAAACATTGCATGATTCGTTAAGGCGACAAAACGGAGAATGTTTTATGTTCTGAAAAAGAGGTATGCAGAACATCGTCTGTAAAACGACATTTTGAGACACAAGTCAGAAATCCTCTTAAAAAAAGTGAACCACAGCAAAAATAATTCATTGCTTAGAAACCATTTGTGGCAGATGACTCCAATTCAGCATTCATTCTACTAAAATAACATCTTATAATCCTAATATAAGTTATTTGTCATCCACAATCTGCAGCAACAGAAGTTACACTAATGTTACTTTAATTTGAATTACACGTATTACTAAAACATTTACTTCTATACTGTGCAAAAATTGTATTTTTTCGTAGTAAATAAAGAGTTTTGAATTGTTAGTATTTAGTTTTTTATTACCTTCCCAATAATCCCGTCAAAATTATTTGACGTCCCGTCTATATCTTATTAAACATTTCTGTACAAAAAATGGCACGTTGATCCAAAAAGGTTCGCCACCCCTGTTCTAGGGGTTCCACAAAAACTCCTACAAATTCTATTGGTTCCTTGAGTTGAAAAAGTTTGAAGACCACTGTATTAGAGTATACATATAAAATTGATTTAAAAATGTTTTAAAAGAAAAAAAAAAATTACTTATAAATGCATTTTTTTTTTTTTTTTTTTGCAAAAATGGAAGATAGAATGACATATTTTCAAAACATTCTTCCCTTTATGAAAAATGCTTCTATAATAATAATATTTTGCCTTGCGGGGTGGCTCTAGCAGTTTTGCCGCCCCGGACAAAAATGGAAAATGCCGCTCCTCTCTCCAATGCCGCCCTTCTCTCTCTCTCTCTCTCTCTCTCTCTCTCTATATATATATATATATATTTTTTTTTATGTCTTAAAAAATTCAAAATAATTCGAAATTAATGATGTAATTATTTGTTATTATTTCAAACGAATGAAATGGAAGATAAGGAATCGTCTATTTAAGCAGTTCAATTTCTTCAAAAAATAGTCTACTAATGGTGGGGACCACGAGCACAATTTATAATAACTACACTCAAGACTAAAATAAAGCATCTCCTGCGACTCTGTATCTACCCAAACCTCTTATTACCCTTGTCCTCTTTTGGATAGCTGGAACCAGACATCATAAGGGTGAAAGGAATGTCGCTTGTGACCTCACTCCGGAATGGGTAGAAAGTTACTGGTTAAAGATGTGTCAACATATTAAACTTTATGCTTTAACATATGCTCCCGCCTCAAACCCTTTAAGTTTTAACATAAAAGAAAACTGTCATTAAATATATAGAGTAAAAAATAAAAAAATTTAGATACGTTAAATGAAAAACCAAATTCAGACCAATAACATTTAAAAAATATCAAATTTTTTGTAACAATAAAAAATATATTTTTCAAATTTGATCCAAATGTCCCCCTTAAAATTTGCCACCCCTGGCAAGGGTCCGGTTTGTCCGGCCCTAGAGCCGCTCCCGCCTATATATATAGCTAAGACTTCTGAACAGAGGCTGAACAAGGGTTTTTGAAAAATTCACATTATTTTCATCCTTACTATCGTTTAAAAAAATAATCGGGTTTTTTTTCTCTTAAAATTATTATACTCTGATGTATTAAACATGAATCTCATGTAAATCCACTTCTAAATAATATATTTCGAATTCACATCAGGTACCTTTAAGTGATGATATATCTGATATTTTCGTTTCGCGGGTTAGTATACTATTACTTAATTTATGTTTAACTAGTCAATTATTTAAAGTTCACACACAGTAGGAGCAATTTACCTAATATATCATCTAGATCAGTGATCCGCAACCCCCGGTCCATGGATCCAATGTGATGCCAGGCCGCCTAAAGAACATTAACCTATTGCCATTTTATTTAAAGTGGTGCATTTCTCTCGGATTTGCGTAACTTTCCACGGAAATCACTTTATATTCCACGTTAAATCACTTTTATTCATTTTTGGTGTAACTATATTTTATTCTGAAGGCATATTTAAATGTAACTAAATTAAAATTGTTAAATCAAAACAATCTAAAATATAAACAATCAGCGTGTTCCACCCTCAGCGGATCGCGGTAAAATTATCAAACGTTGACCGGTCCTCAGCGATAAAAAGGTTGCGGAGCACTGATCTAGATGACTTGATTCAGTTTTTTAAAATTTATCTCGCACTGAGATTAGCATCTCTTTGTGAAAGGGATAAAAACTAAGAAAAAAGATAAATGTTATATTTTGAAGATAAAATGGTAAAAAAAGTAACAGAAAAGTGCTGTCACGCAAAAAGTTCTTGAGTGATATACTTCACGATATGAATTTTAAATTCAATAAATTTCCGAATTTAAATTTAGAAAATTATTATAAATGAGAAAAAGATTAAAAATTTCTTTTTAGAATCCATTATTCATAAATCCTTCCTGCCTATGACCGTTTAAAATTCAAACTCTTCCAATCTTAAACTTTTAAAATTCACTTTAGATAAAAGATATAGTGCTAGATCCATTTGATAAATGTCATTTTTGTTAAACTAGGGAATCTTCGGAAATTAAAAAACATATTTTAGTGACGCCACCTGGTAATTGCATCCGGCATCTTTGCCCTGTACAAAGAAAGCACCGAAATGTAACTGACAAAATGTCAAATATGGTAATTTTTTTATAAATTTTTAAATAAATTCACTTCAGATGTTGGTTGAGATAGCAAAAGTAACATGCTTCACGAATTAACTATTTTGACACTCAAACATTGCACCTATTTTTTTTTTTTTTTTTAAAACCTAATAAGTAAATATTAGATATAATTATTGCTGAATGACTTTACACAAACAGTGAAAATCGCTTAACACGAAACTAAGGGAACTGAAATATTTTTTCGTGTTAAAGGGGAAAAAGCATATATTCGACCAAATTAGATGGAATTGTAAGTCTAAATAACTGTGCATTGGATTGTAAGTCTAAATAACTGTGCATACTTTTCATGATGTTCCTCATTTCAGATTATGTGGGGATAGGAGCTGTTTCATTCATTTCATTTAGGAGTGAGGAGTTTGTAGGGGATGGAGGTTGAAAGTAGCTTAGTTAAACCAAATTGGCATGTGCCAAAGGCTATATTCCGAGGGTATTTCAAAGCCAAGTTAGCCTCTTTTCTACGAAACGTGTGAAAACATTCTTTCATTTCACACCCGTCACAGTAAGTATTTGAAGTACATACCAGTCTACACGGACGGGTCGAAGACCGAAGGACATGTTGGGTGTGGTGTTTTTTTTTTTTAACAATACCATTCTAAATTTCACCTTACATAATTCTATGTCTGTCTTTAGTGCTGAATTAACTGCCATTCTTGTAGCTCTTCAACATATATTAGTTTCCAACCACCGTCATTTTTATGTGTACACTGACAGCATGAGTGCCCTAGAATCTTTACACTCTTTAACAGAACGTACACACCCCATTGTAATGGAAATACTTTTACTTCTGCGAAAATTAGAAAGAAAGGGTTTTGATATAATTTTTTCTTGGGTACCTGGATACGTGGGTATACTTGGTAATGAACAGGCTGATAACGCTGCACGATCCATGTCTGATCACATGCCGCAGCCTGTCTGTTACCAGGATTTAAGAACATTTATACAGCACTATATCCATCATATAAGGCAAGAGACTTGGGATCAACAGGTCATCAACAAACTACATAGTATTCACCCTTCCACTGCTCATTGGGCAGCGGTACCAGTACGAAGACAAGATGTCATCTTGACTCGTCTTCGTATCGGACACACTCGTCTAACGCATAGACATTTGCTGCTGGGAGAGAGTCCCCTAGTATGCGACTTTTGTCAATGTGACCTTTCCATTTTACACATTTTAATAGAATGTCCAAAATATTCATCTAAGAGAAACACCTTTTTTAAAACCAATCTTTTAACTTTGACTGATTTGGTTGGAGAAACTCCCCATCGAAACCGTTTTGCATTTTGACGCTCAATTAATGTTTTACATGAAATATAATTTTCTTAAGGATTTTATTGTACCATCGGATTTTCTTTTTTGAAAAAGATATATATCTATAAATTTTTACATTAAGGCATTTTTAAATACTTTGTTCAATTTTATATTTTTCTTCTGACATTTTAAAATACATTTTTATATTTATATATATATTTATTGTATGTTTATATTTTTAAAATTTTAATATACTAACGAATGTGTGGCGCAGTATAGCCAAACTTGGCTCTTGCGCCAAAAAAATCAAGAATCAATCAATCAATCACACCCGTCTTAAATCTCGTTTGCGTGGTTGCTGTTTTCCAGATTTTGTTCATTCCCAGAAGGAAAATCTTTTCGTGTTAAGAGAACAAAATGCCTGAAAATACATAGCAGTTTGTTGGAACCGTTATATATTGTTTTGTGTTAACCAATATTTCTCCTTCAGCGCTTTTGCGTTAAACTTTTTTCTTTATGTAACATTTTTCAAAATGCATTACTTGTAATTGACAGTCTAAAATAATATTTAGACAATGTGATACAGTTACATATTCGGCAGCAGGTCATGGAACGGGCTCACCCCTTTGATTTCAATATACACAATTCTTAAGGGCAAAAAGTAAAAATAATAATCAAAAAATATATCAAAATACAAAATTTCTCAATGATAATCAAAAAGTAAAATTAATAAAGCTTAAATTTAGTTCTAAAATGTGTAAATTAACCAAGTGCAACCCCTCTGACTTAGGGCCGAAAAGTAGGGTTAAACTTATCTTATGCTTCCATCTTTATAACCGGTTACCAACGGGTATAAATTAAAATTTGGCGTTTTTTTTCCTTTCTTTTTTTACTTGTTTCTCTGTTAGGCTTCATGATTCGATACTTACGTATTCGGTACTGTTGACCAATTTAGCAAATAAAAATAATTCGCCCCAAATGCTCTGCCATCTTTATAATTAAATTTGAATATGCACGGGAATCATTTTCCTCTATTTGGCAACGTTTTTTGATTTGGCGAATGGGTCGACGGTATAATACATAAGTACTCATGATTCTTATACCTATTAAGCTACCTGGACAACACATGGAAACTATCTGCTATTAATAAATCATCGATATTTAAAAATAGTGCCACATATTTTACATCAACGACAGGTATATGCTACGCGATATTTAAAAACATCGCCACCTATTCATAATGTTAGCAGCCGATATAAGTCAGAATTTGGCACGTTTTCCACGTGTTGCCGTTTTTGGTTTGATGATGGTGCCACTGAAGAGACCACCCATGTACAGGGGTCTGATGCACTCAAAGTCCTCCTGTTGGTGTGGTAGTTTGGAAGGGGGGATGCTAACAGCTCAGGTGTCGTCATTTAATCGAGGCTCAGTGTTACGAAGTGCATCACCAATAGTCCTCGGGTTGTTTTGTAGTGTAACAATAATATAACTCTGACACTCACTTTGGTTTCATGGGCACTATAATTCATATATAACGCTATTTTTCACATTAAAAGAGAGAGAAAAACTTCTGTTTTTCTCTCTCGCCCCCCCCGCCCCCCGAAACAATAATAAACTAAACTCAGTGACACAACATCCCAGGAAGGGTCAAGGCCTACTGTGCCTTAAGCAGATGTTCCGACCAGGTGGTCAGTCTCACGCGAAACCCTCATTGTTTAGTCCTAAGCACAAGCTTGGTATTCATTTCAACGGCCCACTAAAGGGATGAAAGGTTGAGTCGACTTTGCCCAGCCCGGGTTTTGAATCTCGGATCTGTGGCGTGGAAATGCGATACACTATCATTTTGGTAATTGCTAACCAAGGATCGTATATAGAGATTTAATGCAACAATGAATTCTGAATATAATAGATGAATATATGAACAAAATTTATATTCTATGAATTTAAATGTGCTGAGACGCGCGCGAGGTAAAAAAAAAAATGTTTCGTGATAAACAGTACATACATACTCGACTTATAAAAATTCAAGACCATATCGCAAACAATATGAGCTCATATTAAAATAAGCTTCATTTTTGACTGTTTTTGTAATAAGTAGGGATTAAAATCTTTGAAATTCTCATGTATCTCTAGATTAACTCTATTGATAAAAAAAAATAAAAAAAAGATTAAGATTTGCGCTAAACGTTATCGATTATAGACGGCTTAAAATTGGAATCATTACTTTTCATCTGATAATTTTAATTGGTAACACTTCATATCGCATAAAGCACTTGCACGCTCGACAACTAAAAAAAATTAAGGGGTTTTACTGAATACCTTTCATAGCTGAATTAATAATTTTAATTTTTGATTATCTCTTATATTTGTCGTCTAAGCGTAAATGCCGTTTTTTTTTTTAAAAAAAAAATTATTTGCAGAGATAATTTTAAATCTGCTGAATTCAATTGTTTTCTATCTTTTTCTATGTATTTTAATAGTTTGTTTTCGAGAATGTAAATGTTCTTACACTGGCGTAGCTAGCTTTGAATGGGCCCTGTATCAAATTTCCTTCAGGGCCCTATTTTAGATATGAAATCCATGTTAGTGGGACTGTAGCTACACATGTTGGGGCCCCAGTAGCTTGGGAGCCCCGTATCATTGATACGACTGATACGGCGGTAGCTACGCCCCTGTGTTCTTACAAATTTTCTTAAGCAACTCTCAATTAGGCTTAACTAACGGTTTTCTCGAAGACACGATAAACTCTTAAAATTGATACACATTTTTTCTTATTCATATTTTTATTAGTATTTCTGGAGAATACATTCATTCTATGCGTGAAAATAGCACTTTAATTTTACATAGTATAATTTTTTTTTGAGGATTCTTCCAATTACTTTAGTGTTCTTTTACAAAACTTTGATTGACAATGTCCCTCCCCCCCCAAAAAAAAAAGCATCACATTTTACATTTACTTCATTTCTCTTCACACTCACATTATTTCTTCTTTTGCAATAATAATTCCT
>BMAV01023121.1:204936-276613 GCA_019973955.1 Trichonephila inaurata madagascariensis | reverse complement strand
AAGTTCCATTTAGAAATGCTAACTTACAGAGAAAAATAATTTCGTTTAAGAAGAATTAGTTAATCCAAAATATGTTCTTATTGTATTGAAGTAGATAAGAGGCGACCAACCAGCGACACTCGTGCCACTGTATAGCACCGCTGAGTTGTAACGGTGCCACGCGAAGACATACTGAAAAATTAAAAAATTGAAAAGATAATAACCATTTTTTACAATTTTATTGGAGTAGGGTTGTCTCGGACAAAAAAACCCTCAAAATTTGGATCAAAATATGTTTATGAATAAATGCTTAATGTGCTTTGAACAATAGCGCACACAGGAATTTTTCAAGGAGGGGGGGGGGGGCCAGGGTCGAAAGTTAACTTTTCTTGTATCTTGCTCTTTTTAATTTTGTCGATGTTCGGGAACAAAACACAGTAAAGAACTAATTATTGAATAAATAACTAGCATTAATTAATAAAATTAATCATTAATAACAAATAATATTAAATTTTGCGTACTATATATTTAGAATTATAATCAAACGGAAAAAAATCAAGAACTTTGGGGGGTCCAGACCCCCAGGATCCCCCCCTTGTGTGCGCCACTGGCTTTGAACATAATAAAAAAATATATGTTTCACTCACATAAAACAAGCTGATATGCACCTTTAATAACCTAATTTTGTTAGCATCAGCAAGAGTTAATCCTAATATAGATGACTAAGTAAAAAAAAGTAGTAATTCAAAAGCCACATTAAGTAAGTACTGAGCGTTTGATAATTCTTTTAAATTAAATGGTTCAAGTTATTCATTTTTATTTTATACCTAACCTAATTGATTTAACTTGTAAAATGTTTAACAAAAAAAACAACCCCAAGTTTGTACCTTCGTCCTATTTATTACTTTATTTTTAAATTTCGACTTCATAGACTTGAAATTAAAAATTGTGCTATTTGTGTAAAAATCTCATAATAAGCCTATAAAGTAACATTTTTTCACTTTTCCATATTTGTTTGTTGGAAAAGTGGGAAATGGCATACATACTTATTTTTTTTAAACAAATAATGGCACTCTTCCCAAAAAGGTTGGCCATCCCTGATGTAAATATTCTTGTAGGGCACATTGTGAACTTTCCTGTTTTAAATAAACTTTTATCTATTCCCAATGTTACAGAATATCAAAAAATAATTTAATTAAAAATAAACATTTAGTTTTATGTGTGTGTGTTTATGACGGAAAATATTTTTTTTTTAAAAAAAAGGGGGGGGGGGACAAGCAGCAGAGTGAATATGTTATGGATGGATTCTTCAATTTGTCCCTGCCAGCTTTGTTGTGTAAACCTCCCAGTGGAGTTGTCAATGTGCCGCTAAGACATTTCAAAAACATTATCTCAATTTAAAAAAAAAACAATTTAACTTTTTTATTTAAAAAAAAAAAAAATAAAAATAAAAAAAAAAAAAAAGTAAATTTTTGTTGATGGATACATGAAATTCCATAACACAATCTGAAGCATATCTGAAAAGTCACGATCTTAATCACAACACATCCTTTTCATTTTCTAAAAGAATATGTGTTAAGATGTAGAAATTCAAAATGGATCTGCTGACCGAATCCATTTTACGACGATTCGTCCGTAAAACGAAGCAGGCTTCCCAACATCGCAATCCCAAAAATCCATATTCTAATGAGGGATAAGTTGTTACTTTGTCATTTCTCGCTCCGTCCCACGCTCTGTCGCACGCTCCGGGAGCTGGAAGTATCACTTCTGATCACGCTTGTCACCCTCTCCAGGAATATTTTAATCGGAACAGTGATTTTCTGAAGACAGAATCCCTTTAAACACGCATCCATTTGTGGCAATCACGGTTAATTATCGTTTCAACGTTGCTTGTTTTGCATTGCAAACAAAAAATAAATAATATTTACTCTGAGAACTAATGCCTTTTTAATGGAAAAATGTTGATTTAAAAAATAGATATTAATGTGTAACCATGTATTACACAGATCCGAGAAAAAGATCCATTTTGAATATATGAAGATTCGTAATTATCAGAATGAAGTGTGATGTTATCTGCCGTCAACAAGTTCCTTTGTATATTCTTCGGATGTAATTTCATAAAATTTGGTTACATGTGATTGATTATTGTTGATTGTCCAGCTTTTAAGCAAGTACGAGTAATCCTTATGCGGAATAAGATATGTTAAAACCTGTCGACCACCTGTGGAGAGGTGGTTTTTCGAATGCTTCGCACCAAAGAACAGCCAACATATTGCCACTGAATCCTTTCACTCTGAAGTGCTGTAATTTCCTGTGGTTAATATTTAGGTCATTGAACTTTTTTTTATCAACATAAAACTAATTTGAAGGCGGTATACAATGTTTTGAAGTCCTTCTGAATTTGACCGTCAGGTATAGATAAGGGATTCCACAAGGGAAAGAATTCTTGAAACCATTTCCCATAGAAGAACAGATAAGATTATTTTCCATGGGTAAAATGGGATTCGTCCACGTGGTGAAAGTAGGTTGGACAGTACCATAGTATTGGCCACTGTGATTTGATTTAAACTCGGTTGACAAACCTGATGCTTGTTATGTTCACGCTTGTCACAACATTAAACAGTATGGCTTCTTTACAGACTGGACTTTCCGAGATTTTAGACTTAATATGCTTTTTGGCCTAAAATTACTAATTTTTTTTCTTTCTGTGAATGATAGATTGTTTTGGAACGAGATCACTATTTAACTGATACTACAAATCGAAATTTACTAAACTTGTCAACCTTTTCATTACCTGGTATTACTTAGACATACAAAATCTGTATCTTCTCAAAAATTGTCAATAAATCAACAGCTTGCCTCAAGATTGTCAAAGACTTTTTTTAAATTCGACTTAGTAAAGACAGCAATTTTTACAAAAAAAAAAGTATTTCTGTTATTGTTAGAGTTGTTTTTCATTGTATGTTGAAAAAGGTAAGTTTACCATATTTCTATTATCACTGTTTTGTTTTCCTGTCCTTCTGAGCTTCTTAAATTTATTTTTTATGAGAAATTATTTAAAAATAGTACCATGACATGTATCTATCTCAAAGACATTTTTATCAATAATGGAGCATCTTTTGCTACAGACATAAAGTATTTATTTTGAAAATTCTTCTATCATGTATATTTTTTTCGTGAAAGAAAAAATACCATGCCCCAGTAATACGAGGAGCTGGTTAATTTTTTTCAATTAATTGTTTGTCCATAAACAAAATTCTCGTTTAATACTTCTGCAGCTGACAATAAAAACTTAAAAGTGACGATATTGTCTAATCTCTCTTTTGATTAACAAAGCGAACAAAACCCACCCTCCACGAAAACTGTTTATTTTTGTATTAAAACTATATTTTAATTAAATTTTTTATAATGATTGAAAAAATAATTTATGGTTAATCATTTTTAATTAAGTTAAATAAGCTTAAAATGTGCAACAGGGATGGATATTTATGTTTTTTTTTTTAAATCTATTTACGAAGAGGTAAATAGATTTCCAAGAAATGAAGCAAGAAATTCGCAAGAAAAAATGTTGAAACTCTTGGACTGTTAAAAATATTCAATTGGGGAAAAATAGCTTTATATAAGTTATAGATTTCATTAAATAAAATAAATTAGTGTTATTAGTGTTTTTACTTCAATATATTACAATTCGATTGGCTGGGGGTGGGGGTATTGATACCTTTACGCATGCATCAATAAAACGCTTTTGTTACCAAAACAAAAATTAAAATGATGGTTAGGAAAGGAATGTTTAATAGTTTTACAGTCAAATGAAAATGATGAAGCAGTAAAAACGCTAACACATAGAATAAGTTCAAGTATTACTTACACAACATTTAAAAACAAAACAAAACAAATGTAGTCTCTACTCAAGTTTTTTTTTTTTTTTAATCATCAAATATAACAGTTTTTACTTTTTTTCTCCCTTTAGAGAGTGCTTATGTGTATTCATAATTGTATTTATTTATATTTCCTTTCGCATTTAGTGTATACTACATATGAATGTCAATAGCGATTTTAAATTTGAGAAATGAGTCATTTTCTCTACATAACTTTCATGAAATATCTTTTTCTCTTTTCTCCATATGTATATATTTTTAATTATTTGAATATTTTGCCTTAATGTTAATCATATCCATGTCTAGAAATACTTCTATTCCACATGGTGGAAACTTAATTCTGAAGATTGTCAAATATATTTTGACAGGAAATAAATTTCTGAATATTATTGTTTCTCCCACACATATATATTACTGATTTATTTTAAGATGGATTATATAACTCTGAGAAAAATTTTGAGGAAGGGGAGGGGGGGGGGTTAACAAGAACATTTAGGTAGTGCAATGTTTTATTAATTTTTTTTTTATATGAATGTTTGAAGTGAAATGTTATATGTTTAATCTATTTTGAAGAAAATGTCAATTTGTCCTATATTCCCCAATAAATCATACATGTAGTGTATTACATATTGCATGTAGGGAGATTATCCAACAATTTTTGCTGTTTTGATCCTCCTTTTCATTTTTTAAGTTTCAGTAATTGTCTCAAAATCTGTTTCATGTTGAATATTTTATTGATTTCAAAGAAGAAAACAAAACCACAGGTGACATTCTTTAGGGAAAAATGGGTGTGGGAGGAGTATATGTCACTCCATACAAAGTAAAACAAAAATGTATGACCTAACTGAGCAGATTTTATTGTTTTAATGTATAAAAAGTTAAAAATGGGCACAAAATAAAATTGTATAGTAAAAGTTTCTTATTATTCTTTTAAATTTATAATTTATTACGCAACTTTTTTATGCTCGTGCTATGTTATTCAAAACACAAGAATCAAGAGCTAGATGTTAATTTATTTTTAAAAATCTGTTTATTAAGCACAGCAATTGATGTAGCCAATTTACTTACATTTTCTCTTAATTGATTTTAAAGTGCACATAATTTTTTATGCATTATGTTTGAATTATATTTTTACTATAGTCTACAATAATTGTATTATATGTTGTATCTATCTACGTAAAATGACTTATAATTAAATGATATTTAATTTTAATTTTATTTTTGAAGCACTGAAATACGCAGGAAAAAAATTCAAGTACAATGATTAAAATACAATTATCTCCTTTTGCAACACATTTTCGTGCTCCTTTCACATTTTGCAATATTTTCATACCTTGAACACAATAACAAACATCCCTACCGTATGAGAAAAATATACTTTCTTCCCTTTTTCGTAAGCTCAAAAAGAGATTCTAAATTTCTCATTTTATGCTATCTGATAACAATCAGAATTGTGTAAGCATCAAAAACACGACTGTGAGTGTTTATTTCAAAAATGTCCTATTATCATCCTTGACATTAATCTAAAAAATAAACAACTACAGAGAGAAACAGGCATGGAGTCCGAAAAGATCATAAAAACAATGCGATTTCTCATCCACGATTGAATTTCAAACTTTTTTCCCTCCCCCTCCATCGTTGTTATCCGTCTGTCACTTTTTGTATGACTCATCCCAGAACCTATCCTTCTACCAATCATCATCAACCTCTTGTGACTTTTTCATCGCTCGCTATCCTTCCGCTATTGGATAGAAGCGCTCTCGGAAGGAACGCCTTAATCCAACAAAGCTCTGTTGTCGAGCAGGCGTGGGCGGAGTTTGGGATCTGAACTCCTCCTTATCCGTGACGTTGCACGCCTAGGCCGGCCAGCTATCTTTGCAGTGTTGCTGCACTTTCAAAAGTGCTGTGTTGAGGCGAGAGTGTGGTAACCGTTTGCTAAACTGCGAGTTGTTTGTATTTGTGTATCTTCTGAGCAGTTTGTGTGTTTTGAGTTGATGGAGATGCAAACAACGCATTTTGATTGTTAAGCGCTGGATTCTTTAGTGTTCATAAGGAAGAGAAATAAAGTGGATCTATTCGACCGGGGAAACTTGATTATTGCGCCTTTATTGTGTGTGCATGTTTTTTTACGGAGAATTAAATCATAGCCGGCGTTAACGGACTTATCGCCGGGGAAAGCTTGGAGGCCTTGTCGTACAGTAAAGAGCATTCCTAGTCACAATTTTTGAAGCGATTATAAGCTTGCTCTTTTAGAATACAAGTCCATTTGCAAAATATGGTAAGAATTTATTTAAAATTATTCTTTAAAATAATTTTTTTTTCTAAATTGTATTTGTTTTAATTAAGTGATGACTTTTGTTCCAATTTTCTTGTTTATTTCGGTATTATAGAACATAATATTTGTGCGCGTTCGATTTCGATTAGAATTTATTTTAATTAAATTAAAAAAAAAAACCTACAGTTATGTATAGTGGAGTCTATTATTTTAAAGGAACATGTTAAGCTTTACTTTTCTATTCTGGAAAAAAAAAGGAACAAAAAATTTTAATTCCTCAATTTTAATTGTAAATTTTTAATATTCGTTTTGTGGTTTAAAGATTTAAATACACGTTTTTACACAAATAACGAAAATCTCATAAATTCATTACTCCAGTGAGAAAATTTTAAAATAATAAAACTAATATGAATTTTTTACATTATATACAAACAAGTTTTCACTCATTCATTATACTGAAAAGTAAAAGCATTAGAAAAAAAAAAACTAATCAAAACTTACAATAAAAGTATGATTCATAGTTTTGACTAATTTACGAAGTTTCAATTTACATTTGCAATTGACATATTGGATAACCTATCAAAATATACTTCTATGTCAAAATCATACCACTTTTTCCATAACATTTGGTTTTATAAAAGTTTTCTGGAAAAATAAAGTTTAATAGATCTTTTCCCCTGCTGATTATCCTGGATACTTCCATCTCAAAATCATACTGCATGTTCCATTATTTATGACTATATAAAATTATAGAGGAAAAAATAGAGTCGTTACCTCTTCTTTTTACTGTCTCTTTCAAATACTAATATCAAAAAAATTTAATACTAAATTTTTAAACTTTGGACATGGTAGTTCTTTATTTATAAGCAGTGTTAATTGGGAGATCCATTCACACACACACAATTGAAAAACGCATGGTATTGTCCTGATAAGGAATCGAGATGATTTCTTGTCAATTCTTACATCTTAATTTCTTAATTACATTAATGCATCTATACCCTACTAATTCTATGTTTATACTTACATTTTAATAGTTATAGTAAACCATACTATAAAAATTGTGAATTTATTAAACTCAATAAGTTTAGCAAACTAGTTTTAGAATCTGATAGTATCCCTATCTAATTGATCATTGGATTGATCAATACATAACTCAAACTATTCACAAATTTCTATTAGAACATTATGGATGTTATTGTTTCATTTTATCTACACGAATTTTTTAAAGCATTTATTCACTTAAAAATTATTTAACCCCTTTAAGAATTAAATATTCTGTTTGTCCCGTTTCATCTTATACATACTGTAGTGTAATTAGAGTCGATAAATGTTTTGTAAGAGTACTCGTCCAATGATATTTTTTGGGATATGTACAGTTTTCGTTTATTCATGTGAGATTAGTTTCTACTTATTAAGACTCGTATTAATTTGGTGATTGTATATCTATATCACACACAATGCATTTATTGGTAAAAACACTTAGATTACTTCATTATTTAGCATTGCAGATACTATTCACAAAGATTAAAATTATAAAACAGGAATGTAAATTAATGATATATTTGATAAATTACCAACATTCTGTTTTCTAAATCAGAATCTCTTCTTGAATTTTTCTAAACTAATCCGTTTTGATTGCAATTCATGTTACGAAATGCAATATTCCAAACATTTTATAAAACACATTTAAGCCTACATTAATATTTAAAATTTCCATATCGATTTACATTTTTTACTACACAGTCGAAAAATATACGTACATTTCACTTATACAGTAGATGTATAAAAGAATTCTGTCTAAAATCATGATAAATCATGATCAAAATAAATCATGAGAGTATTGTTTATACAGCAACCCAACCCAGTCTTTGAATAAACTTGGTGCTGAAGAAAATTGCTTTTAAAAGGGGGGAGTGACGGCTCAAAAACTTGACACTTCCCCACAGATGAATTAGACCCCTACCGTTACAGTCTGCGGTAGTCGGAAAGGAGGGTTGGATTTTCAGTTTTTATTAATCACAGTAAACCCTTGTCTGTACATGTCTTGCCAAGAATTCCAATTTTACAGTGGCAATTATTTCAGAAAATAGAATGGATAGTAAAAAAGTTTCTTCACCTTTTCAATTAACAATTGGTGCTTTGTTTTGATTTGTTGGGTTGTTGGGTTCTTTTGAGGAATCTTCTGGATTTCGAATTAAGTTTACAGGTTCACATTAAGAATTCGATTACAGTCACTAGAATTCAAGATTGCAGTAAATTTCAGTTGCCTCTTAAAAAGGGATTGTGGCTTTAATTGAACTCTATGATAGATTCATTCTCTCTCTCTCGCTAGCTTATTGGTTTTTAGTTCTTACGTTTGGAAAAATAGCACATTTTTTTAGTGATCTTTATTTGTATTAGTAACATTGTTGTTTAATTTATTAAACAACATTAGCACATTATTAGTCCATTAATTTCACTGTAAAAAATAAGGGATGAATCATTTCCTCTAGATTGGACAATGGATGAACTTTTACCGCATACAGTTACTTCAATAAGAATAGAAAAGATTTCGTTCATTATATCAAATGTATTTAATATTTATTATTTTAAAAAAAAAAGTGTTTTCTTCATTTTGTATTATATGGCATGTTACTTTCTATATCATACATTTCATATCTATAGTTTGACAGATCTCACACAAATTAATATCTTTTCTTGCATTCTATATTATGTTAACTAATATTTAGTATTGTATGCTAAGATTAAGATGAGATCATATTACAAATAAGTTGTGTGCTCTTTTAATATAAGAAACATTCTTCATACACTAAAAAGCTAAATTGAATATAGTCTAAAAAAAATCACTGTGAGCTTTTTAATAGAGAAAATATCTGTGTTCTGAACTGACTTTGAAAAAAAAAGAAATCCAGAGTGCTTTTTAGAATGAAAATAAAACGAAATACAAGCAGATTTACATTTATTTTTATCCTCTCATTCTTTAATATAATTACAATTCCATGAAAAAGGAAACATGATAAATTCTGTCGTAGAAATTAATGATTTTCTGTACGTTTAGGAGTGTTTTATAAGATTGGAGAGAAATATTAAGTTTTTAAAATAATATTAATAAGAGCACATTAGTTTGGAACTTTGTAAATAAACATGTACATACATAAAATTATTTTTTATTAATTTCTTGACATAAATTGCTGTGGGAACTTTTGTGTTAAATATTTTGTTAAGTATATTTCAGACTGTAAAATAATTAAGTATATGTGCAAAAAAATACTTTTTTTTTTGCTTATAAGATCGACTTAAAATCACCTATACCTATATGTATAATTTCATTTGTTGATGAAAAGGGCAATTAAAAAGACGTTGGTAATTTTTTTTAATTGGACTTTGAATTTTTAACTAGTTATTTTTTTTTATCACTGACTAATTTTGCGAGTTTTTATTATCTGTCAACTGCCAAAGAAATACAACAATGAAACTAATGTTTAAATTAATCGCATTATATAAGTTTGTGAGTAGTTATTTCCCTGAATAAGGTAAAACTGAACGATTTTACAGATTTAAATGAGTCAATTCAGAGCTATATATTTCTTTCCCCTTTCATAACCCATGCGAATCAAATCATTGTCAAAGCAATAAAAAAAGATTACTGAAAAGTTTCTAATGCTTATTATTTAATAATAAACTCACATAATTTCTTTTTAAAGTGTTCTACATTTTTCATAAAATAAAGATTTTTTTTTTTGATAAGATAGTGGTTTATTTTAAAAAGAGTCGAGTTCCCAAAGTTATGTTCTTCCTAGAACAGTGGCGTGCAGACTACATTCACGGGAAGGGTTATATTTAAAAAAAAACGTAGCGGAAAAAGTATAATTGAAAAATTTTAAAAAAAAACCCGTATACAATTTTTTATAAGTAAAACACATTTTCCGTTTACCTTTTCTTATTTGTTAACACTAACTAAATACATAAGCAAATAGAGTCAATTTTTTTTTCAAACAACAAGATGATGTAGCAATTTTACTAAACCGTTAAAAAACTTACGAAGTACTAGAATAAACAAAACCACATTCTATTATTTAAGGCTTTCTTCGCTTAATGTTAAATAATAGGACCCGAATTTGGAATATTTTTTCAGATATAAAAGAGAGCTCCAATATCAATATTACGTTTTTGCTTTGCTATCCTTTCGAGAATCCCTTATTTTAACATGCTTTGGATTTTTATCTGAATCGATACATTTTTCTGTCGTAAAATATGTTTCGCATATTTTCTCCTATACCGTATCCCTAAATGAGCTATCCCTTTACATGCGAAAAGAAAAAGAATTAATTATTTATGGAATATCTTTTAAATTTAAAATCGTTATACTACAAGCAAATTTATGCATTGTAATGCTGTAAATTTTCATAAAAATGGGGACAATTTTCTCTCTGAAAAGGTGCTTCACGTTTAGTTCAGGCTCTTTTGCATTTGGTGAAGGCAACCTTAAAAATAAATCGAAAATCTAAATATTCAAAGAATTATTTAAAAAGTTACCAAAAATTTAGACAGTTCTCGTATGACTTTCTTGGTTATCTTCGGTATCACTATACCCTTTAATGAATTCAACTTAATAATAATAATAAAAAAATCTAGACTCCAGACAGAAAGAAAATAGATATCCTCTTTATCTACTGGTTAATGGCCACAGTGTATCTTTTTATAAATGCTACACTAATCAAGCATTGTTAAATAATAGTTACATAGCTCATCCTACTTACCACACTCCCTTTGATATCGATCTTATCTTAAAACAACGACTCAAATTAAAAGACAAAACAAACGAAAAGAGATGCACGTGAAAAAAAAAAAGATTGTCCAATCTTCATTTGGGATGCACGAGCACTTTTGTACGAATCTAAAATTCTCCTTCGGACCGTAGTAGAAGGTGTGCTACAGAAAGAGAATTTTATGCTTCGGAAGATGTTTTCTTGCCGAACCTGTTCCTCCTGCATGTATGCACCTCGTTTTCGTTAATGAAATGCCTTCATTAACTCATGCCATTAAGTGATGCTTAATGACCTTATTGCATCAATTATATCGGCCTTAACGATCTTGGTCATTAAAAGTCAGTACAGAGTGTATAAATATGCTTTTTGAAGCAGTGATAGTGCAGTTTTGGGATCGGTTTCCTCAAAATGAAAGTGCATTGCTGTTGTTTTTTCCTTTGGAATTTAATTTTTAGATATTTATTTATTCAATAAACATGTAATAATTATTGATATTTGTAGTGCGTAAATAGAGAATCAGAGTTCGGATTTTTATTTATATCCTGTAAAATGGTTAATTATTTTCCTCTTCTAGTCTCTCATTTCAACTTTTACCCATCCTACAAGTTGTTTTAAACGCAGTACAGAATTTAGTGTCTATTGAAACATTATTTAAATACTGAATAAAATAATGGATAAGGTAAAATTTTGTTAAATGGACACTTAAGCACATACCTCATAGAATTCCGAGATTTCTCATTATTGGTATTTTGATTTTAGCTTTATTTACATACAAATAGGTTTGAAAGTACCCCTTATCCCGAAAGGAAGTATTCTTGAATATTCCCTTATGTTCACGTTTCACCTTATGATACGATTTTTTTCTTTTACTGCATGCAAATAAATTTAAAAGCACCTCTTATCCTCAAGGAAAGTATTTTGAAACATCACGTTAAGGCATAATATCCAAAATCATAACTTTTTAAATTGAAAAAAGTTTGATACTGGCGTAAGTTTCACTTTGGTGTAGGACAATAAGGTGCGGTGGTACCCTTGTGGTTATGGTCACGAACTCGTGGCCGGCGTGTCATAAGTTCGAGCTCTACTGCCATCGAAGACTCACCGTGTAGAGGTGCTGATCCTCTTCAAACATGTCATTCCTCAAAGTCCTCCCATTGGTGTGGTGGAGTAGTATGAAGAAGGGTGGCCAGCGCTGGTGTCGTTCCTTGTCACTTGACCATGGCTGAAATTAACGAGGTCTGTAGTCAATAACCCTCGTATATTTTTATAGGGTGACGTATATAAGCACTCACTCATTCACGTACATTTATTATGCATCTTTCTTAAATATTAAAGATATTTAACAAATGTGAAATATTTTTTACTGATGGAATTAGGACTTTAATAAAAGGCAATAAAATATAAAAAGCAGAATATGTATCGTGTCATATTTAAGGAAATATTGAGTTATTCAAGTATGATTATGAGTACCAGTACATGATTTTACTATAGATAAATTTTTTCATTTGCGATAAAAAAAAGTTTCGATTTCATTTATTTAATTCTTAAGTATCTGTGTAATATTAAGAACAAAGGTTAATAAATGAAAATAAAAATCTTGAAGAATTACGTAAATGCAGCATTAAATGTGGCAAAATTTAATCTTAAGAACGTATCCTTCCATATACATTCCCCAGACGAAAAATATTGAATTTTTATTTAAAGCGTGAAATTTATTGCCCATCATTGAATTCTATGCATAAAGTAAAAATTCCGCATAATGTATATCATCTGAGGACATACATAATGTATTACATATCTTCGGATACAATATATTACACCCAGAAACGCATTTATGCATATAATATATTGAAAAGACAAAACCATATATTTATGCTTGTTATATACTACCGCAGCACACTCTTTTTTAATCCTTAATATATGGGTTCACGCCTCAACAAAAATGACAAGCTCCTACAAGTGTCATCCGCGCTAAATCTCATTAAAATTCCTATCTCCTTCCCTCAAACAACTAATCTCGATATATTCCCGAATAGTTACTGCTGAACTTTAATCCATTCATGTAATTTGGACTCTTAAGTTGAAACTTTTAAGTAGATAAGTAAAGTAAAAAAAAATGTAAATGTATCTTTATAATCTATTGATTAGAGTTTAACAACGTCTTATCAATGGATTTATTAATGGGAACTTAGAAAATTGTTAAATGTAATTTAAAGTATAAGCGTCACTTTAAAGAAAAAAAGATTTGCCTAAATCATCGCAGATATGAAAATTAGCAAGTTATTTATGTAATATATTTTTTTTAATGATTTTGTCGCTCGATTTGTTAGTATTATGTGTGTATATTCCTTCCTTTTGAAGATAGTTTTATAAATCAACTTTTACTTCTCTTGTGTATGTCATTCAGAATTTTTCACTTTTTTTAAATATTGATAGCTTTTTTGATACAAGATTACATTAATGTGGATTCAACATTATTGAAATATTGATTAACAGTTTTTTTTTTAAAACCGTGTAAAGAAGACTAAAATTTTTTTTAAAAAAATTTCAAAGTGATGTTACGATGTTCAAAAAGAAATTATTTTATTTTAAGGATTGTAAATCGTTATTGTAAAGTGCCATATGAATAAAAAACTTTCATATGTTTTTCATTTACGATTGCTGCCAGTTAGATTTCATAATATTTATGTGAACTATAATGCATTTCAGAATATATATTCATCTGTTTGAAGAGAAGAAAATTGCCAAAAATATCAGATCTTTAATTTTCCATGCCCTAAAACTGTTTTTTTTTTTAATAAAATCAGATTGTGAAAAAAAAATTAAACTTTCCAATAGCAAACAAATATTTATGTTTTTTTTTTTTTTTCTTTAAGTTATTCACCCAATTTAATGCCAAATACATAATTAATTGTTGATAAAAAAAATAATAAAAATCACACATTATTTAAAAATTTATTAAAAATAAAGCTGATCGTTTTTCTTTCAGTTATTTCATCTGAATAAAACTATAAACAATTCCGATAACATGCAGCTGAAAAAGAATATCGTAATTTTAAAATTAAACTTTATAAAAAAACGGTTTGTATAAAAGGCATCAAAACTTATTCCCTTAATTTTTCCAACGCAGAGATTCATTCGATTACAAAAATGCAATTACAAACACTGTTCGAACAATGACAGGGAATTAAAATATAAAAATAATAAATAATCCTGCAAGAATTCTTTTTTTTTTTTTTCAATTTATTTATGTAATCATCGTTAAATCTCGAAAGATTGGGCGATTCATAAACAAACAGATTTTACTGAAAAAAAAAAATGAATTTATAATTAGATACTTGTAAGAACGTTTTCATATGTCAGATAAAAATGATTGATTTGGGATTGTATCGAATGGATTAAAAATTATTATAGAATACCGTTCAATTTTAGCCGGCTGCTTAAGAATAAAAAGAACAAGAATCATGCTTTCCCTTTCACATTGAGGTTGTTTTTTTCCGGGTGCACAGAGCGAAACTGATCCCAAACTGCATTACCCCAAAAAATCTGCCTTTTTAAGGAAATCCCAAAGCAATAACAGTCACTCTTGGCTGAAAAATTAAATCCTCCTTATGTAGAACGTGTCAAAAACGGACGGTCAAAGCTATTGTACCCAACGAACCAACGTCTGCGATTTTGAAACAACAACAACGAAATGTCACTCATTTTGAAGTTTTTAAGAATATTTAAGAAGGAAAAAGAAAAAAAAAATTTTTTTTCCACCAGTTGACGTGTTTTTTTTTTATCTTATTATTGAATCAAAGGAGTTGAATTTAATTATTTTACTTCCGATTGTATTAAAGAAGCTCTGTAGGATATTGTTCAAGAAGACCGCGGGGGAAGATAGAAACGATACGTTTTTTTTTTTAGGCCTTGAGCTTAAAGTTTTGTAATGATATTTGTAAAATGCTGTATAAATTATAATAAGAGGCGTAGTTTTTGATAATTGTTTTGAGATTAATGGGTTTTAAGTTTTTAATGTGCGGGAAAAATATCGTTTTAGAGAAAAACAAAACTTTTATTCGATGAACTCATCCTTATTATTGTGCAAAAAGGAATTAATATTGCATATCTTAGTTTCTTATTCTAAATTTTCTTATGAATTGCTTTTCAGGGGACCTGTCGAAATTTTAAATTTAGATTTATTTAGGTTTAGATTTGTTTGTTTATTTATTTTAGAAATCGAAATTCTTGTAGCGTAATTAAAAAGAGAAACATGTATTTTTAGATAGAGTTTATTAATAATGTAGCAAATTTTTATTTGGTTATATATATATGCATATTAAAAGCTTTTCCATGTGTTTATGAAAATGAGAATCTACGTTTTGTAAAATAATGCATAAATGAGGGGAAAAAAATTTTTTTTTCTTAACTTGTAATATTTATTAGATGTAATGAAATTATTTCAGCTGTATTTAGTGTAACATAAACTATGGATTTCAGATAATTGGTATATTATTAAAAAGTTTACTATGTTTAAATAATTTAATAGTAATATTTAAATAACTATTTTTGGAAGAAATTAATGAATTCGAAATAAAGTATTTTTACATTTGAGAAAAAGAGAAATCGAAAAATGATGTAAATGTCCTTTCCACTTAAAAAATACAATGAAAAATTAAAAAACTATAAGCAATGTATTTATTTTCCCTCCTAGTTACAATTATCAATATTATAATATTAAAACTTTATTTTTAACTGTCAGAGAAGGTTTGAAATAAGGCCTAAGAGGTTTTTTTAGAGGACATTAATAATATAATATATGTGTATAGTTTCTTTTCAATACATTATTTATAGGATAAAATATATTTCATATAATAATAAAGTCACAATATTTATCAACTAATAGAATCCAAAAATTAGAAAATCGTTCGATTTTTAGTAATGTGTTTCTTACTATATTTTTTTCATATTAAAAATAGAAAAATCTCAACTTTAGTATTTCAGTTGATAAAATAATTTTTTAATAACACTTATTTTTTACTGAATTTGTCAATTCTAGAAATTTTTGCCAAGTGTCCTGTGAAAAGGTTCTTATTTAAACCAATTTTGTATGCGTTATTTATGCTTACCGATTTATTCCGTTATTTATTAGTTTATAGCTATTTTTGAGTCTTATTTCTAACCACGTACTTTACGCATAAAATGTAGTCAATGATTTTTAAAAAAAAAAACAGAGTAAACAATCCTTGATAGTTATCATTGAAAATAGCGTTAAAAAAATAAGGAATTCGTGGAACATTATTTTAAAAAAAAAATCTTGACGCTAGTTAATCTGAAATAAATACTTTAAACAAGATAAGGAGGGAAAAAATTAAAGCAGACGGTTTAATCCAGTGATAAATTAGATAAAAAAAAATAATCCTTTAGAGCGACATCTGGTGGTAAGTCGGATAAGTATCTTTAGATTTTCCTCTCAATAAATAAAAGTGCTCCTTCAGAGTAAAATTTCTAATTTACCAATTAAATTCATTCTTACATTGATAATAAATATCTCAATTTTGAAGACTTCTTTTTTTGTTTGTAAAATCGAAATACATTGGAAGTTGATTTTTGAAAAAAGAAAAAAAAAGAAAAATCAAACATTTTCAACGTAGAATTTCTATAGAATCCCTGTAAAACTAATTTCTTTGCTGAGCTCTCTTCACAATGAATGATGTGATGGCTTATCTCATCTTTCTCATTGTTTCAATCGGGAATGTTGCATTCCTGCTGCAGAAGGAAAAAAACGGGATATAAAAACAATATTTTGTATTGTCCATTCTGTTGTAAGAAGTTCCTAAGAATTTTTGTTCTTTCTTCTTTGATTTCGGCTTTCTTTGTTCAAAAATGTATATTTTTTTCCATTCAAAATACTTAAATAGTATAATATTTATGACAGGAAAAAATGTCACTCCATAACTTATTTTTGCTGATTGCTCTAGAAAAAAAAGTTAATCTAGTTTTTAATAGCTGTAAAAGTTAGATCTCGGCTTGTATTACTCATTTTTAACATTTATTTTTCGAAAATTGATTAAAATATTTCTTGATGGTTTTTTTTAAAAAAATTCATTAATTATTGATTGGAGTTTCATTTAGAATTTTTAGTAATCTAATGAAGAAGATTTGGCTGTAATCCCTATCCTTTTTTTTTTAATGCTTTAGTTTTAGTTTCAATAACTATTTTAAGTAGTACAAGAAATCAGTTCGTTAAAGAAAATTTCTCACAATTAATACAAATTTTAACTTACTTTTTTACTAGCTTGTATAGTACACATCCCTATTTCCAATGATTGTCGTAATCCGTTTATCCTCCCATTCCGGGGTCGTGGTGATCAAGTAGTCATGGTCACGCTTTCATTGCCACCGTTTTTTCTGTCGAATCATGCGTTCAAGTCCTGGTGCCACTAAAATCCAGCCGTGTAGCAAAAGAAAGAAAAGTATAGCTTTGAAAGATATAATTAATAATTCAGAAATGGCATATGCACAGATGCTGCTCAATGTCTTCACATTAGTGAATATTGGGGGGCTTGTTCAAGTATAGTCTTGGTCAGTTGATTGTGGCTTAAAATTACAAAGTCCATCGCCAATAGCCGTCGTGTTGATTCATAGAGCGACATTAATCAAGAATCAAACAATCCTTTTATTATTGTGAATGCAACTTAGGATTAAATTTCAATTCTTCCTTCCCTTATATGCAGATTCTATTCTCATCAAATTCAAGCATTTTTTATATGTGTGACCAGTAGCGCACACAGGAATTTTTCAAGGGGGGGGGGGGCGGGGGCCAGGGTGGAAAGTCCACCATTCTTGTATCATGTTCCTTTTGATTTTGACGATTTTCGGGAACAAAAAACAGTAAAAACTAATTACTAAATAAGTAATTAGCATTAATTAATACAATTAATCATTAATAAGAAATACTTAATTAAATTTTACGTACTATATGCTTAGAATTATAATCAATCGGAAAAAAAATCAAGGGGGCTTTGGCAGGGGATCGGACCCCTAGGATACCCCCCTTGGGTGTGCCACTGTGTGTGACACATTTTTCTAAGTGGGGTCAAAAATCTGTAGTTTCCTTAAAAAAAGTATGCCAATATTTAAAATATGCCTTTCATTTTCATTTGAACATTAGTGTACTTAATATACGGGTTTCGAAATTATTTCTCGTGTAGTGATTCGTTTTCTTGTAAAATTTGTGCTCTTCTAAGAAAAATTACATTTTAAAATCTGTAAATAACGCAATATAAATCCCAGGCATTTCAGTTCATTTTATTATTCTAAATTCTAACATTTAACTTAAAACATTTTGTATTAATTTCTTTGTGGTTAGTTTTTCTCGCGTTAAGGGCGTAAAAAATGTCTGCATAAAAATTATTAACTACTTCCTGAAAATAGGACAGCAAAAATAATTCATTCCTTTTATTTATTAATTTGATATAATCTAACAAAACAGTATAATTAGAAATTTCTAAAAATTAGAAAATGATATCAAGATTTCTAAAATAATATCATTTTTGCGTATCACAAATCTGATTTTGGTTTGTATAAAACAACTTTAAATGGCAATTTCTTGATCCATCTTTTGATTACTGTTTCCATAGAAACGGACAAATCTTTCTTTTAGCGCGAAAGAAGCTGTTAAGATCGATCAGCTAAAACAAATTTTAAGCAGAGTTTCTGAGTAAAAGCAATATTGCAGATGAAATTCAATTAAAATTTCAACGATAAAAAAAAATCAGGAGTACAGCTATGTATCTTTCAATGAAAACTATTCTTAGAATTACTACATTTATCGGGATGATAATTTTAGAAATGATTTCCGACTGTGCGATGACAGTCACAATGGGTTGAAATTCATAATCGAATTGCAAACAGCCGTTACACTTGGGTCATTGACTCTATGTATATTTGACTCTGGAATGAAGTAATGGGAATCGTGATTTTTTTTCAAGTCAAGAAATGATGGAATCTTGACATAAGCTGGATTATTTGCTGGAGCTTACGATAGAAGAATTTTTTTCCCTTAAAGATACTTCGATTTTTCTACTGTTATAAATATTTTTTTTCTTTTAATGTAAGTTTTTGAAATTTGGAGTTATATGAAGAGGAACTGTTAACTGAGGGATATCTCCAAATGAAAGGTTAGAACTTTAATATTGGCCTACAAGATGTGATGGGAAATTCGCGAAAATGTTAATACAAATGCTAGTTATATATGTTATATATAAAGTTATTTAAATGTGATGAATGAGGAAGAAAATCTTACAAGTTTGATCGTGTATTTAGATTGGAATACTTGTCTGACTTTTGTTATAAAAATGTTATACAAAAGTTCAATTTTCTGAAATTTTTAAGACCTATGGCTAGTTTTTAGGGACAGATTTTGATTCTTTTTACGTTAATATAATTAAATTTTTGAATAAAAATAAAAGGAAAAATTTAAAGGAAAATTTCTCTTACTAATAAACTTAGAAAATCAAAATACCTGCTAAAACTAGAAACATTCTGTTTCTGTCCTAATTAACATGCGATTCTGCTAATTTATTAATTCAGGCTAAGTTTTCCGCAAAAATAATTTTGTGAGTTTCCTTTTTATCGGCAGACCAGCTGTTAAATCTATTTTTTCATTCTACGTATATAAATTGTTGATTATAATAAATTTGAAACAAGATTCAGACTATGTCAATAAACGTAGTCAATTTTCTTCAGTTAACAGTTAAATACGTCAGAAAATTAGCATCAGTTGATTTTGCTGGTTTTATCTCATTTTAAGTTATCCGATTTTGCGGAATTGCTCTTTTGTTTGAAATGCACGAAAGAATTCTTAAAATTAAAATATAGATTCATGATTTTAAAATTTATTTTATTTTGACCTATTCACGTATAAAACTTGATCACAGAAGGACTTTGAACTGTTGAAGTTTATTGCTTCTAGTTCATTTTGAAAAAAAATAGTACAAGAAATAAAAAATCGTGACTTTTAATATTTTTTGCTGAGCAATGAAATATTACGCATTTATTTTATTTCTTTCTAAAGATAAATAATGCATTATTCAGGCTTATGTCTGTATCAAAAGTTAATGTATTACTTTTTTTGAAATATTTTTTTGCTCATTTCGAAACTTTCCACAAATAGAATTAAGTCTTTTGAAATTTTTTGCACGGCAATCGTTAAAAACGAAGAAGAGACAAACTTTGCTTTTTGAATTCTGCATTTATTAGAAAACAAGTTATGTGTAATGTATTTGGTAAAGCAAAAATGTACTAAAACTAATTCCATGTTAACTTATTGACTGAGTCCTATTTCATTTTTTGAAAGTTATTTGGTCTTTTAAATTAATTATTAAAGGTATGTGTATTATTAGATATATTACCCAAACTATTAAGTAAAAAGTATAAATGATTACGATATAAAGGTATTATAAATTATTTATGTATCTTAGCAAGTGAATAAGAATGTTAATGTTAAATCAGTTCATTTTATGATCATATATTTGTAAAATATATGTAATATATGTATTAGTAGTAGAACTTACTCTTTTTCATTTAAAATTTAAGAAATTTTTCTCCCCATATCACTTTTTCTCCTAATGGTATTAATTTCCCCTTACTCTTTATAATAAGCAAAAAATATGACAGTTTTATTTTAATATTAAAGGAATTTTATCTTTTTAAATGTGTATTATGTTAACTTTTTATACAAGACTGCAATGAAAAGACTTTTTTTGTTGAAGCAGTTTTTAAAAAATTTTAAACCTTTTTTTTTTCTCTACTGAGTGCAGCAGATGTTATAAGTTGCGCTGCATATCCCAGAAGTTTTTAGCATTAAATTATGCGTTTCGACTGAGACTGGGAAATTTTACTTTTTTAAACCCCATACAGTTTTAAATAATGCATATCTTTTTTATTAAAAGAAAATCCCATGTCCTTCATTTTCAGAAACATAAATGACAGAAGAATAGATGCAAAGTCCATTAATATTCAAGCATTTTATATTGGAAGAGAAAACTACTGCTATTTTAGTAATTTATCAAAAGAAGATTTGATACATTGTATTTACAATGCATAGTAATTTCCCAGACTACTTCTATAGCATCCCATGCAAGGGAACCTGACTATCAAAAATATAATTGGATAACTCCGGCTGATAAAAATAATATAGTTAAACAAAGGTTATACCGCAGACTATGTATGTAAAACCATTCACTTAAAATTCATGGTAGAATAACAAGAAGTTATACTCCATCGATTTCGTCTACTCTTTCGTTGAAAATTCATCTATCTGAAAATGAATACTTGAGTTGTGTCCCTGCTGCATGCAGCATAAATCAAAATTGTTTTTTTGCATAATGATGCACTTTCGCTGTGAAATTAGTGCTTATCAGAAAATAGTCAACGTATTAAAGATAACGTGTACGAAAAAAGACCCAAGCGTGCTGTCGTGAATGATAACATCAGTTTCTGTTGCATATTGTATGTTGTATACCTATATATTACATGAAGAAATCTGGTAAACAAAATTCTGCCAGCCAGAAAAGGAAATCCGATATTCTATTAGATTGAATGCTATCTTTCAAAAGTTTAGTAGGGTTGATGTATCTTGACGAATGTTTGGATAAACTGATAAAAAATGATAAAGTGATTGATAGAAACAGAATGTAGCATTATATAGTGAATCATTTTTTATATGGTATAAAAGAGAGAGGGAAAGTTTAAAAAAATGGATGTTTAATTTTAGGAAAAAGATTGACGACAAAGAAGCTACTGATTCTTTTTAAGAAAGATACCAATAGAAATATACTCTAATTGTTATTGAATACGTTTTACTATTTTATATTTCATATTAACGAAAAATTCGACATCCAAATATGTTTGATTTATTAAAGAGAAAAAAATGTTATTACAAAATATATTGCTTCATGTCGAGGTTTGTCACAAATTATTAATGGAGTTATTAGTATGATTGGAATCACATTATAACGGCCGATGAGATAACGCAAATGTATTTCACATCACTTTTGAGAAAGTTTTCGTATTAATTTATAAAAATAATTATAGAAATCTATTTTTAAATACTTTATACATTGAAATGAAGTTATATTTTATTATTCTTTTAGTTCAATTAGTTTTGTCCATTAAAATAATAGATTATGTAAACACTTATTTTTTTTCAGTGTTTTTGAGTGTTCTACGATTTTGTTGTTTTGATAGATGTAAAAATGTTTACTAAGTATTTAATGTTAACAACTTGATAGAAGTCTAAAGGTTTAACTGTGCCATGTTATTACAATGTATAACTGTTTGCTTTTGCTTTTCATTACATAACTTAGGCATTAACAGAAACTCGTTTTTTCTGTGAAAAACGAAGCTTTGATCATCAGTTTAACTTTAGTTTTAAAGTTAGAAAAGTAATGGTATAATCTATAGGAATAAGAAACGTCTATCAAACAGTAAGGCCATTTTATTTTATAATTAGGATATATTCCTAGGATTAATAAATGTTTTTTCAAAAAAAAAAAGTCAAGTTATGAATTCCTTAATTAGAATTACAGGTTACCTTTATCCGTAATGTTTAAATCAGAAAATTCCATGTATTTGATTTCTGATTCATTAACTTTAATTTCCTTCGACACGACAAAAATATTACGCTAAAGGCCTCTCATTAAAAAAAAAAAAAAAAAACCGAGAAAAACTTGCTCTTTTTTATTCACAATGTGAGTTGCAATAATTAAAACCAAAATATGAAACTTAGTTTCAGTGGGGGAAATATTTCCTATTTTAGGGCAAGAATAAGGCACCTGATTCAAAACGCATTTTCGCATTGAAAATATCCTATATAAATGTGTGCACTTGTTATGTATATTTATAAATCCATTTATAATATTGTACTTGTAAAGTTTACAAACTTTCAATAAATATGCAATTTTGCATACATAAGAGTAGAATTTAAAACCTTCATAAGAATGAAATAATTTTTTCCATGTAGAAAAAAATCTGTTGAATAAAATGGAACTGAATAATATATCATATATAACTGGATATAGTTTTTATGCTTTCTGAAGTAAAGTCAGGAAAATAACATAACATTCTTAAGTCTAAAAAAAAATTACTCAGAACTTAGTTCCTATATATATAATTCTTTACCATTATATATGAGTAAATTAAGTCTTGGAATGGTTATATATTCAAATATTTTTGTGTTAGACATATGCTTATAATCTACAATACATATCAATCACAGGATTAGTTAGCGAACAAATAATAATAATAATTAAATTTAAAATGTTATTCACTTAATATTCAGAACTCCTTATGTTCTGTAAGTGAGAAGTAACCTTCAAACTACCATTAAAAATTATTTCCATATTCGTTTTCTTTTTCATGTATTTTAGAGTAAGGTCATGAGCAATCATGCAGTAACAAAAAGTTAAAAATATATTTAATTATTGAGAATAATTAGAATATAAAAAAAATTTTACTTATAAAATATTTCGCATACTTTTTAGACTTTTTTTTATTAACCTATTTCATTGTTGAAGTTCGATATTCAATGATTTCTAAATTATGAATTACGTAATTTTACTGCTTATAAATCATCATGATTAATCGTGCATATCAAAATTAAGTAATTAAATCTTTTTGTTTTCCTTATTAAAGTTTTTCAATCTCATTCTCTCTTATTTCATTTAAACCATTTAGATTTTGCTACTTTAATGTTATGTTTGTCTAATTAAAACGAATTATTTTATTCATTAGGGAATCAACAATTTTTTTATTATTATTACACTTTAAAGATTATTCTTATTTGTATTTATTTATTTTTGCTGCAAATCAAAGGAAAAATTCTTAAAGAATTGTAAATAGATAGATAGCTCAAATATCTTTTTTTATGATTATATCATAAGATTGTGAAACATATTTTAACATGTTGTAATGTAATATATTGTATCAATATAACAGAATATATACTTTTTTATGAATGATTATAATACATAACGATGAATGCATCTCACGATTTACGATCTAAGATAGATATATAAATTAACCTATAAAAATCGATCATGGGCTTATTATTCAATACTGTTATCCCCATATAACAAGAATACTATTTAAACATTTCCATTTAGGAGTAATTTTTCCCTCGGTTAAATCTTTAGATTGCTATTACAAATCCAATACACACAATGCTCATGAGTAATAATACAATTAGGGAAAAATGGAAATCTTTTCAACTTTGTAAAGCTTTTGAATTTTATACGAACATAAAGAGTTTTCTTTATTAGTTACCCTATAATGGAACGATCCTTCTGTTCAACACTTTTTAAGGAGAAGTTTGTCATTTTTCTTAAAGAAAATCCACCAACAACCCTATTATATTAAAGTAGGGTACATGGACTTCTGTGCTATCTGATATATTATATGATTAAAATAGCTTAAGGCTGTTTTTGCCGTTTGTAATACAGTGTGAACTTAACGCGGAGCACATTTTCGGACAGAAAAAATGCCTCAATTTTTATAAAAAATTGTGATATTATAACTGATGCATTTTTTTAAAGTATAGTGTTTATAAAATTTCAAAATGTTTCGTAAATTATCCGTTTCTCCTTTTAACGTATAAAGGGATAGCTCATTTAGCATTACGGTATAGGAGAAAAAATACGAGACACATTTTATAAAAGAAAAAAAAAATGTATCAAAACTCGGGTAAAAATGAGTAGTATGATAAAATAAGTGATTCTCTCTACAGGATAGTGAAGCCAGAATATAGTATTAATGTTTGAGTACTTTTTATCTGAAAAAATATTCCGAATTTGGGGTTCCTATTCTTTAACATTAGCCGAAGACAGCCTTAAGCAACACGATTTCTTACACATACATAGCCTTAAGGCTTTGTTTTCTAGTACTAAAAAAAAATTGAACTAACAAATTTTCAATGAAAGAAAATGTGTCAAACATATGTGCTAAATTTTATATAAAACTAGGACGTTTTACACATATATCCTTTTAGTCTTCCCCTGAATATTAGAATCAAGAAGGGAAAAAAAATCTCTCAATATGCAGTTCCCCCTTCCCCTAACTTTTAAAGTGAACAATGAATTTACCATTGTGTGGAATCAGAGAAGACATATTGAACACATTTTACACTGGGAAAAACGGTGGGATTCTTACTCGGATAAGTTGTGTTATAAAATACACTCTATTCTCTAAAAGACATCCACCTCAGAATACAATGTTAATGTTCGAACGTAAGTTTTTTACTATCCAGAAACATTTTATTGACAGTTTTTTTTCCAATTTATTAACCATATTAATGAGTTTGCATTAATACGCATGCTATTTTAGAGTAGCAATGAACATATGCATTTTTTGTTCTTCCTTCTATGAGTGGTTTCTATTCTTCGTTCACGTGTAAATGATTCTTCTTTTGGTTACAGGTCGAAGGTGTATCTGTTGCCACGTGGATGGTCTCTTGCTGAAGCAATGGATGTTGCGGGCGAGCAGGGGCAGGGCCACCGTTGGCCCTATGAGGGACCCCGCATGGGCGACGCGAACCTTCTCGCGTCCGAAGACGTCGACGTCTTCTTTCACTCCCTCGATAGCAACGGAAACCCCGTCAACCCGGCCACCTACTACGCGAGCCCGGCAGCAGCCAGGGCAGTGCACAGCTACAGGCCGACACACGGTGAGTACCTTTATTACTGTTATTTCAACACATCCCCTTGTAAGGCGCATCGGTACGCATCTTACAATGCTACGTGTAAGACTTTCCTCTAAAGAACAGAATACCGTTTCATTTTGGAAGCCCCAAAGTGTTTAATGTCTATTTATAAAGCGTTAAAATTCAATTTGTCAGTTGGGCCCCCCCCCCCTGTTTGTTTTCCTGATTACGATATTGTTTCTCTTGATGCGTAATGGAGTAGTAAAGATAGCTATTATAAATTTCCCTGGGTTTTGTGGAGGTAGCTCTTTTCTGTTTTAGCAGTTTGCCTTTATTATTTCAGTCATAAATGTAATAATGCGATATTTAGTTTGTTTTAAACCGTATTCGTAATTTTTTACTGCATTTTATTGCGAAGCATACATTTCTGGCAATATTTTTGCAATTATATTTAAGCTTTGAAATAAAATCTTCTTTTCTACAGCTATCAATTATAAGGTTGTCAATGTAGAGAATGAGTATTTTCTAATTGAATACAAAAGTGAATTTATAAGAAAAAATCTTTCATATATTTTTTTTCATACTTATAATCACTTGGTTATATATTCTAAATATTTATTTTATTATATTGTACTTTCTGCACGCTTGTTTTAAGTAAGACTTTATAAGACTTTTTAAGGCTTCTTTTATCCATCACTACCACCTGAACAAAATTTTATACAAGACACTGAAAAATATAAATTACATAAAAAATATCTTATTCTTCAAAATTTTATTCAAAAAGACTACTTGGTTTTTTTTTTTTATTCTTTGGTACTAGCCTTGAAGGTGTACTACATTCTGTTAATATCTGTATTTTGTACTAGACAGTGTGGAAATGTCATTTACAGTGCTGATGTAAATAAGCATTTAAATAGTTTTCTTCTGTGTCTACTTTGAGATTTTACAAGAGAAAAAATATTATTTGTAGAAAATACTCATGGGAAAAGTTTTGGCGATTGTTCTTGCGGGATCTTTCAAATCCCCCTTTTGTTCATGGAGTTCTTGAAAAGCTATTTGAGAATGATTGTTGATTTACATCCAGGAATTCTCCTTCTATATATGTATAGATAATTTATATATACCCTAAATAGGTGAGAAAAATTATTTTGAAATATGCAACCGATTTCACCCACTTCTGAGTTCTAGTTGAAATAAAATAGTTTTGCGCTCCCAAATAGAATGTTAATCTTAATGCGCAATTAAATATACTGACCATTTTATTTATTTATTTACTTTTTGCAAAATAATGCAATTCAAAATTGAATGCAGACTTTGAAAAGCTCTTAATTTTAAATATTTGGCTGGTTGGTTATTTCTTCTTGACTATGCTGCTTGTGATTGCTACAACCTTAAGCTTTGGCTCAGATTAAGTATATAGAAAACCCAGCCCTCAAAGTACAGCATATACTTGGAAACATTTTCCCTCTATTCTTTTAAAAAATATTAGTTTTTACAATAAAAAAAAAACTACATCGTATTATTTTTTAATTAAATTGTAACAAAAGGCTATCATTTATCACTAAATATACCACATTATAACGTTATGAATTAATTTGGATCTGTGTTTGTGCTAATCGGTGAAAAGTGTGCACCAATTGAAAAGCAGAACTTTGAAAAAAAAATGAAGAAAAGGGAACCACACCTAAAAACTTTTAGAATGAGAATAAAGACCATTTGCGTTTGTTACAATGCTTTGCTTTTTTAAAAACAATTAAATTAACCACTTAGGCAATAGAAAGAGATCAATTGATCTTTTTCCTATAATTAGTCGTGATAAAAACAAATCGCGCTTGCTTGTATTTGAGTGTTAAAAATTTTCATATTGACTTTTTTAACATGTTACATTCTAAAAACACGTATCATTTGTGAAATTTCTCATTAACAGAATCTTTTAAGTTAAACATGTGAAATGATATTTTTACTAGTAGTTAAAAATAGATGCTTTTATGCATGTTTATTGTAATATAGACTATTGTGTTTCGTTTTGACATTGATACGTTCCTGGATTCATAGTTTTTTAAACAAGTATTTTTAGAATTAATAAAGATTTTCTCTGTTTCATTTATAAAAAAGTAGCATGTGTAATGCTGTAAATGATTCGATTAAACTCGCCTGGAAAGCATCCTTATAATCAAAAAACACTTTCTACCATTGAAATGAAGAATTCTAAAATTATTTATTTTTTTAAATATATCTTCAAAAAATTTTAAAAAAGTTATTATTAAGTCAAATATCACCGATTGCAGTTTCGGTATGCAAAGAAATTGTTCGGAACAAAACTTAAAAATACGCCCGTAATTGAATAGTTATTGTTGAAAAATTTATTTAGGAAGTTACAAACCAATGTCATGAATGATATTTTTTCTTTAAGATAAAAGATTGCGGTAGCCTAAGTGGTCGTGATAGCGAATTGGGGATGGTGTTGTTTCTTTCAAATCAAAAGTTCATTTTATTCCCACTGAAGACTCCCCGTTTTAAGGGGCTTCTGTCGAGGCTCAAAGTCCTCACGTTAGCGTGGTGTAGAAGTTTGGAGAGAGGATTCTCATTTTAGGCATCATCCTTGTCACTTGTCTGAAGTTAAAAATTGTAAGACAGAATGCGATATTATAAAAAATAAAATTATTAGCGTAAATATTTCAAGTAGTTGTAAAATTAAGGTTATTTATATCAAAAAATTATACAAATAACTTTTTATATTAATAAAGAGCTTATATGTAATTTATATACTAAGTACATAAAACTAATTTTTCTTTTTAAAAGAAACAATATTTAAAAGTAAATATTTTTATTCCATTTGATAGTTTAGAATAGCAACTAAAATACATCTAAAGAAATATAACATTCTGACTGTCTATTTGCTGTTCACCAAGAGAAATAATATTCCAAACAACTAAAAAATAGCCCCTGCCTCGAATAGAATTCTCCTATTTTTGCATTTCTTTTTTTTTTTTTTTTTGTCTAGTTTCATGTTTCTAAGTCGAATTTCATATAAACGCTATCATTTTTCGAGATGTAGCTTAGAATTTATTTCAGCGCAACAAACTCTTTCTTTCAAATAGCATAAACTTCTCTTCGGGTTGTGTGTTATTTGAAACATCAAAGGAAATACTCCATAGATATTCTGCGGGGAATAGATTTTAAACTGGAAAATACAGTTTTTTTTTATCTCTGTTTTTATAAGCTTTAAAATATTTTCACTGAATATTAAAAGTTATTAATAACATATCCGTTATTTTTTTCCTTTGAAAGTTATTCTGAAAAAGCTTTTTTTTTTGAATAGGTGAACGCTTTTTAAACGTCGGTATATTACTAAAAAGGATTAAAACTACGAATAAATTATAGTATTCTTTAGAATGATATATTTAAAAATTTTGAATAAATTTTTTTCTCAGATATAATTAAGACTATACAGTATCTTTTGTTTCTCACAAAAAAAAAGTAAAGACAATCATACTAAAAGTAATTATCAATTTTTAAAGACTATATATTATTAAAATTGATTCTGAAAAAATAAAACCAGTTTGGCAAGACATTATCTTTTACTCTTTTAAAGTACAATTAAAAAAAAAAACTAATTTTTTTCTGGCTATTTCAAGTGAGATATATTTCTTGGATTTTTATTAACAAAACTAGCATGGAATTAAAAATCTTAATGTTCAATTTTAATAATTATTTTCTCTCTCTCTGTGTGAGCGCTAATCCCTTGTAATCCCTCCCAAAACACAAAAACTCCGAAAATATCAGCTTTGACATTTTTAAAAATATAACTACAGAACTTTCAGACCTAAATCCATATTAACTTATATATAGCGCATATATATGTCAGTATCTACAAAAAATTCTCCGATTTCATCTTGAACTGAAGAAAAAAAGCCTTAAAGAATAGAATATAATGTCGTCAACAAAAAGAAAAGTCTAAGCAAAACGCAATTAAAGTTTGTAAAAGCATAGATTTTCATATTGACATTACTTCAAATATTTCTAAGCTAATTCTACAGGGAATTTTAAATTTGGATACAAACTTCTTAACCGGATTAGCCACAAAAAATGCAATATATGAATATAATATATGTAATTTCTAGTGTACTGCATAGTTTTAAATGAAGTGTAACCAAAAGTTAAAAATCTTTGTAAGGTCACGGAACCTTTGGGGAGAAATAAAACACCTTTAGGGGCGCACACAGGGGGGGTCCCCGGGGGCCGGGGCCCCCCCCCCCCCATATCCCTTGGATTTTTTTTCGATTGGCTATAATCCTATGTATATATTACGTAAAATTTAATTATGTATTTGTTATTAATAATTAATTTTATGAATTAATGCTAATTATTTATTCAATAATTAATTTTGTATTGTTTTTGTTCCCGAAAATCGACAAAATCAAAAGAATATGTTGGACGGCGTATTGGAGCATGATACCAAAATGGTGGATTTTCGACGCTGGGTACCCCCTAGAAAAATTTTTGTGTAGTGAACACCTTGATGCACAATTTAATTTAAATTATTTTTATATCTATTATGAGTGAATTAAAGTAATCTATAAGTTTAGTGTAATATTTAATAGTTTTTTTTTATCATAACGATTATAGTCGTCGCTATATATTTTGACCTTGTCATGTTAAGTCTCATTCCTCTTTTGAGACAAAGGGATTAACTATATTTCCTTCACAAAAAAACCCCAAAAGTAATAATAAACGTTCTTTTAAAAACGAACGTGGTATTTAAATACAAACATTCCACAAATTTCAATTTTAATTGACCAATCAATCCAGATGTCAACAGAGTGATCAAAAAGTTTCAATTCCCGATTGTATTTTGAATTTAAAGGAAAAAGTACGCAAACACACACTTCAAACACATCACATCAAACCGAATCATTAAATCTCGATTTCCAATCGCCAATCAATCTTCAACATCACAATTTTTTTTTTGAAAATCCGAGCCATCTAATCCTTATCCATTGTCTTTTTTTCTACATCCGAAAAAACGCTTTCAGGCTCGGAGAGTCCACTTCTTCGGTTGTCAATGTTGTCAAACGGAGTTCCAAATGACTGATAGGTCAATTGTTTGCAGTCGGCCTTCTCGTTAACTGTAGTTGGCATTGAGCGGCACAATACGCCACAATTAGCCGTGCGTGGTCTGCAATTAAACACTTGTTGAGTGGCACGCAAAAAGAATATCTGAAAGGGGGAAAAAAAGTGTCTAGAGAATATACCTGGACACGTTCCGATATTTCTTTCTTGTTCTTTAATGAACAGGGTGGTGTCGGTAAAGCTTTATTATCTCTTTATTCTGGCTTGGATTGGGATTCAATTCTTCCACAGTTTGGTATCGGGTTATTATTTTCCTTAAGCCAGGTTGTGGACTTTTGATTACCAAGGTATGCTGGACAAACCATTTTGGAGGTCTTTGCAGGAGGAAGTGTCGTAGTGTAATGTTAGGTTTTCTTAAAAAATGATATCCCCATGTTTCTTATGTTGTAAGTTATACACAGGACATTTTTAAATACATAACATTTGATGTATGAGTCTTGTTTTGGATTTTCCCCTTCACTTTAAATATATATACTTCTCTCAAAAGAATATTTTTCTACTTTTGAAAGTGTTTTGCATTTTAAGGCTGTTTTCGGTTAATGTTAAAGAATAGGACCCGAATTCGGAACATTTTTTCAGATATAAAAGAAATGAAAAATTAATATGATATTCTGGTTTCAATATCCTTTAGAGAGCAGCATTTTTTTTATCGTACTTCCCATTTTTAACCGAGTTGATTCATTTTTTTCTGGTATGAAATGTGTGTCGCATTTTTTATCCTATAACGTAATGTTAAATGGGCTTTGCCTTCACGTGTTAAAACAAAAAAAAAAAAGTATTCATGGAATATTTTGAAATTTTTAAGAACACTATATTGTTAACAGAGGTATGAGTTATAATATTGCAAATTTCCATGGGAATTGGGTTATTTTTCTGTCTGAAAATGTGCTTCGCGTTTAGTTAAGGCTCTCGTACTTTTACCGAAGACAGCCTTAAGTAAGAAATAAGGTTAAACGATTCACACACACACAGCGAAAAGTTGCAGTGAATACGTCATTTCCGTTGTGAATTTTTTACTTATTTAAGTGCATTTTGTGTTATATTAAGGGGATAATTTTCAATGGTCTGGTGAAAGTATAGTGGTCTTATAGTCATTGACTTATGAGTAATATGTCTATGATCTTGTCATGTTTGAAAAAGTAGGCATCACCTCTGACTCTTTGAGTAGATAGAACATAGCTTACGTTATCAAACATTTGTTCAAATGGTAACCCGTAACAAATAAATGTGCGTGACACACAATCTCACAAATCGACCTGTTCGACTGCTGATTTTGGCCTAGACAGGGTTTAATACCACTGTTGCCAGTTGGCACTTTGTTTGAAATTCCCAGTTTTATGGAGAATATGCCCGGGAATAACATTTGACGATTAATACAGCATGTTTTAATGTATTTTAGTTGATAAGATTATTCGGAGCATGATCTTATTAAGAGGTTGAATCGAGGACCATATACTGACGTCGAAGCCTGGGCTCAGGCCAGTTGGCCCACACATTAAACCTTCCATGTTCAATAACTAAAAGTAAAAGACCTTGTCCCGAGTCGCCTCCGATAGGTAATAGTGAATATTTGAAGTAGCTATAAGTTAAAATGAACAAGTCTTCAAAAGCCTCTGAGGAGGTTATGAAAAGAATGATTTGGAGAATGAGATGCAATCTTAAGATCACCCTAGATGACTACCTTGATTCAAAACTATACGGTGCATTTTTAATTGTTCATTTCATTTTCTAGCTACCGTACAAAGTTAATAAAATCGTTCTATCATGTTACATAGTACTCGAACTTCCTTTTAGAAAAGTAAAGTGACAAATGTATGTTTGATGTGAAATAATAACCGATACAGAAGGCTCAGAGAATTTAGACATTTCGCATTAACTCTTTCTTAAAGCACATCTCTTTTCAATAATAATATGCTTATGTCTGCCATATGTACTAGAGCCTGAACCAAACGCGAAGCCCATTTTCAAACAGAAAAATGTCTCAATTTTCGAGAAAATGTGCAACTTTATAATTCATACATCTGTTTATAATGTAGAATTTTTTTAAATATTCCGTAAGTAATTATTTTTTTCATTTTAACATCTAATTATAGACAGCTGTTTTAGCATTATAGTATAGGAAGAAAAATACGAAAAACATTTTATACTTGAAAAAAAAAAGATTTATTCGGATTAAAATGATTAGTATCATCATATATAATGTTCTATATGGAATACCGAATTCAAAGTTAAAATATTATTAATGTTTCAGCTCTTTTATACATGAAAAAATATTCCAAAATCGGGTCCTATTCTATAATATTGACAGCTTAAGTAAAAGCTCTTCAAAACATAATCTCTGTACTTCATCTGTTTCATAAAGAAAGTGAATTATATCTCCTCTCTCTCATTATATTACGACGTTCACCCATGATGTGAGATATGAACAACCCTGTACCTCGCACGGCAATCACTACGCAAGTTACATATATAAATAAGATTAGTAACATCTCTTATACCATTCGGGTCCAGCAAGAAATTACTGATTGACCCTTCGATTAAAGGTTCCATTAAACGCTGCTCATCTCGATTCAAAAGACACAACACACCATTCATCGCAGCCTACGGTTGAACTGCTGTTGGTGTAAAAAAAAAGTGAACCGTTCCATCAGATGAGTGCGAACAATACTGATCATATCCAATAACGATGAGCATGGCGATAGCTTCATCAAAAGAAGTCTTTCGGCTAATAATGCATACCTAATTGGACAAGGGGGGGGGGAAGTAAATAGAAACCACTAGATAAACAAATATGCTATTTATACTTGGGAAATAAGTCATCACTGTTACAAATCAATACAGTTTTATCATTAAGAATTCAACTCGCGGGGTCTCCAAGATAAACAGGAAAGAGTTGGAGGTGGTATTTGAACAAAGGTCCTGGCAACCTACATACATCAAGAGAGTTGTATTTCTGGAAACACTAATTGCAGAATTCAAACTCCGGAACGGTCTTCGGAGGTAGAAAGGTTGAGATACAATAACCCTACCACCCCCACCAATAATATCGTTTGGAATGTATTATTTCTTGCACACACACTCACAAGTTCTATTTCCTCAATTGGAGTGCTAACCTTTTCTGACAATGGTAATGGTATTTCTGTGTGGTGTTTTGCATTTTGAAGAGGTTGTTGTGTTTGGAATTGATAAACTTGAATGGGTGAATTCCTTAAGGCTGGATACAGTTAGGTGATGGTGGATTGATAAATGATGAATCTAAAAACGCCACCACAGCGGCAGTAAATGGAATTTTAACAAATGTAAAATAATTGATGCCAGCAATAGATAGTTAAAATGGGAAACAGGATGAGGAAAATAACCTGACAATTATTTGCTTTTTCCTAGTTTCAATAAGGTTTTGATTGTGTGAAGGAGTTTTTTCAAACGAAATAAAAAATCTAAATAAATTAACTATTTTAAATTTGGCCGTATTTTTAAGCTTTTTTTTCTTTGTAGTTGAATTTGAAACTTTTTTTTTTGTAGTTTTTAAAAAGTAATTTTAAAAATTCATCATTAAATTCTTATTAATTAATAAAATATTTTTGTTTTGTTATCTTAGTATATCTTAAAAGTTTTAGCAATACGTCCATGCAATATTTTAACAAAATAAAGAAACAATAAATTTATATTCTTACGTTTATTGAATTTAGTTTTTTTATCCATTAAAAATAATTGTGATTTTATAAATCAGAGAGCATTTTCCACAGATAAGAAATTAATCCCATAAAAGAAAAAAAGTACAAAATACTTTATTTTCTTTTTACTTAAAAAATTAACATTGGTTTTAGGAAATTGAGAAATAATACTTAAAAAAAAAAAAACCCAGCTAAATTTACATTTGTGAAATGTTAAAATGCGTCCTAATTATTGAATTTTAAAAAATTAAATTATAATCCCACAATAAAATATATTTACTTAAAAATGTAACGTTTAATACTTCTCAAGCATTTTCAATTCTGAAAAAATTTAAAATTGACAGAATTCTTAATAAAAACTATTACGTTTTCTCGTGTTTTCCTTTTCTAGCAATGGCAGCTCCTTTCAACAATTTTAATCAAATTGTTTTTATAACTTAAAAATAAAATTACAAAATTATTCTCGATTGATAGTTTGGCATTTATAAATCACAATAACAACAGGATTTATTTGTCCATAATTTTAAATCCATAATTTGAACAGTAATTTTATTTCGGAAAGAAGAAAGTAAAAAGTGCTGACGAAAATCCATAACAAAACTTTGTGATTTCATGGATTTATATCCCGAAAAGAGCTCGCCTTCGGCCCTTGTTTAAAATCCATTTCAATTTGAACTCCAAACGGAGAGGTACGTAAATCCATTAAATAAATGTAACACATGTTTTGTATCGGAAAAGATGCCAGGAGCCATTACTCTCTGTTCGTTCCAATGTCAAAAACGATCGAAAGGCCATTCTGCGAACCCCCCACTGACCGCTACCATCGATAGGAACCATCGTCGATTTTAAAATATATGGAAAAGGTTATCGTGTTTTCGATATATTTGGCTTTATTGTTTCGGTTTAAATGTTTGGTTTTCGAGAATCTAGTGTGTGAGTGGTTTATTAATGTTTCATCTCAAATTTAGTTTTTACGTTTATGATATACATATTCTTAATATAAGATTTGTGTTTTTAAGACATGCATTTCAATGCAGAGAACCGATGTAACTATTTTCAAAGCGTGACCTTAATAGAGTATATAAAATGATTAAGAATAATCCTGTAAATTTTTATGATGGTATTAAAATAAATATTTTGTTTTTTTTTCTTAAAGTTGCGGCCAGAACGATTGGCGTAATTTAGCCCCCTCCCTTTTCACGATGAATTTCGTGGTCCAGATCTGAAGGTACTGTCAATTGGGTGGGATACTTAACAACAACATAGCACAACAAATAAAAGTTTGAATGCAGAAAAGAAAACTTGTGCAGTGTAATAATCGTACTCAAGTTTTAAAATTATAATTGTAGTCTTAGAAGAGTTTGCGAATAAAATCATGTAGAATGAAATGGAAAACTAGAAATTGTTATATGGTACATTTGTGCTAATACATTTTGACACTTAAAAAAATCTTCTGTTGAGCTGTGCTTATTTCTAAATAACTTTTCTGGCTATATCTGTGGTATGAAGCAATGGCTTTTTTATAATTTATTTAGGAAATTACACATTGCGTACTTTTTTAAAACATCATATGTTGTACAATCACCTCTTATAATTAAAAATAATGATTTTCAATCTTTCTTAGTAGACAAAACTAAATTATTCGTATGTTAATAAAATTAAGATGCGATTAAACGCCCTTTTTATTCAAATAATTCCAAATAATTTTTTTTTCTCTCAAAATACGAGGAAATCGCTTTAAGCCGACAAATTCATAGGTATCTGGTCATTTTCTTTTAGTTCTTTAATTTCTACCAGGTCATCCGATGTACTATATAAATGCTTCATTTTTCTTAAAATAGTATTGTTTACTAATAATAGCGCCTGGCAAAATGTTTTGAATATGATGTTCCATTTTTTCGCGTGCCTTGACACTTCCCTTTATTGTTCAGCAGACAAGTTGAGCACGGAAAATCATGGCTATCTTTAAATCTCTCTTAATTTCCGCGGTTAGCATGTGATTGACCGGCGTTAAAGAAACTAGATTAAGATTGTCACACAAGTGATTGATACGCTTCTTTTTTTCGCAAGTATGTCAGACTAGATTCATTTGACAATTTAATTGTATGTAAATTTTAATGTGTAATGTGAGTGCAATGTGTATTGTATACCTTATATTAATGAGTTTGTTAAAATGCCGCAACGAGATTTTGCATGTAGGAGAATCGGTTAAAATAGAATGTGGTACTTCTGTTTTGACTAGTGTATTTAATTGAGTTGGTAGTTTTCTTAAGAACTTCTTGATGAACTTGTAGATGAAATTATCACAAGTTTATTTGACAATTTTTGTATTTATGTAGAATTAAGTTGTGTTTTGATTGATTTGGTTGGTTGATTGATTGCTTATTAACACTGCACATTGAAGATTGACGAGGAATAGTGGTTGGATACTTACGTATTATCGCAACGTTCGCCAACTCTATTATTAACTCGCCAAGTTGGCATCCTCGATTTCTAATGTGTTGTACGCCCTGAATTGTCATCCAGGTGCTTCGTTCCATTAAATGTCGCCAATAGGTTGCGATAATACGTAAGTGCCATTGGTTGATTGGTTGGATTGCATTTGGAGCATTGAGTCCTCTTGGAACATATTGAGCATAATACATGTTTAAAGAGATTATTCATATAATAAATCAAAAATATAATTTGTGTAATGTTTTCGAACATTACATAACAGCGGAACATCATATCAAAATGGGTCTCAGGCGGTGAATGAACCCAGGCCCCCCCCCCCCCCTCAAAATGAGAAAAGCTATTGGCGGTGGACCTTGTAATTTTGAATCGCAGTCAAGTGACGAGGATAACACGAGTTTTGATAGTAGTACAATAATTTATCTTTTTCACATTATATAAGGAAATTTCACAGAACTTAAATCATGTTTCTTTAGAATATTTACCACTTTTAAACTGATAATATCGTAATTTTAATAAACAATTTTTTGAGATAAAAGATGATAACAATTATCTTTTTGCATATTGCAGGAATTTCTTAAATAATCACAAGATTAAATAAGTTCCCAAATTTCTGTAAAGTGTATGCAAGTATTTTTTTTATTTTATTTAGATAATTTTTTTTATAAGGTGGAATTATTGCTCACCCCAGCATGAAATTTCTTGCTATATCACTTTCAACCTTCTTAAAATATGTGAGGAAATATATATATATATAACTGTATTCACCACACAATGTGCTTTGTTTTAATAACTCACAATAATTTAATTATTTATATTAGTGTTAAATATCAAATAACTGCATCTTTCTGTTTAATTTTTTTTTTCTTTCCAAGCCTTTATAAATCCCAAATGAAATTAAAAATCAATACACATGCAGTAAAAACTACAAGTAATTTCAAAGAAAATCAATTTAAACATACCTTTGCACCCATAAAAAAAATAATCCTTATGACTTAATGCATGTTTTGAGCAGATTAGAAAATTTTCGTTCTTGCCCTGGCAATGAGAAGAACCCCTCAAATGAAGCAGACGGTGGAAAGATAAGGCTTATTGTAATGGAAACTAAATTTTAATTTTTCTCGCTTGTTTCACTGTTTTTTTCCCCCTCATCTTATATTTATTATTTCATTATTGTGTTTTCTTCGGCCTGTTCTATTTGGTGGGGGTGTTTTTTTTTTCTTCTCTTCCTCTCCTTCTTCCTATTATTTTCCCAATGGAGTTAGCTCCATGATAATAGCTGGCATATTTCGACTAAGTTTTCTGTTCTATTAAAATGATGATTACTCAGCGTTAACGGAGCCAACACAGAAAAACCGAAACAAGAATGAAAAAAAAAAAAGTAATAATAATCCAGCAAATGAACGAAATTTTTGGGAAAAATAATGAAGTAAAGAATATGAGAGAATTATTATATATATATAAAAAAAATATTCCGATGGAAGGAGTTGATATGAGTTTATGCAGCGTTAAGCTGTTCGCTTTTGGAATGTTGTTATTTTTTTCTTCTCTTTCTCACACCCCCCTTCGCCGTTTCACTTTGTTGTTTCCCGTGTTAATTTTTAGGGTGAAACAGTCCAGAAACTTTCTAAAAATGAGTTTCCACACGTTCTAGAGTTTCGGGAGGAATGTTATTAATCTGCATTTCCTTTCATTTTCTCCTCGCCTTTGCATTTTTGCACCACCAGATGCGAGAAAAATACTTTTATTTTTTCCTCTTTTTCGTCTCAGGAATTCAGTTTTAAATGAAATACGAGTTACTTCTTTCTCCTCTTCCCTCGAAATAATATACGGCATAGTTTTAAACGAATAAAATATCTTTTTTTTTAAATGAAAAAAAAAAAATTTTTTTTTTAAGAAATAAATTAATTTACTGCATAAAAACTGATTTTTTTTTCATATATTAATCTTTGGTTTTTAATGAAATTTTAAGTAAGACTCTTTATTTTTCTTTGATTTAATTTTTGTTTTATATTGCGCAATTGTTTTTTGATAAGGGGGGTGTCAAACAGTTAAAACACAAAAAAACTTTTGTAAAAGTATATTACTTTAAAGATTATTTAAACTTGAACCATTTCGAAGTTACTTTGACAGTATTATAAATCATTTGCAAGCCTAAAAAGCGATTTTAAAACTTTTCTCAAGATATCTTCTCTAAAGATTGATATTTTGCTAAGTTGCATTGTTTGAAAATATTCGAGGAACTATATGAAAGAGTATACATTAAAAAAATTTCAAAAACCATATACAAATTACTGACATTTTATTTATATCTATGATATTGTGCACTAAGTATATATGCACAAAATACGTGCTGATATTCGAAATTTTTCTAAGTGGATGAATTTATTTTTCCAAAATTAATTAGCTCCGTAATGACCGCACTTTGAAATTTTGTTATCTTTGAACTTCATATTCTAAAGCATTGTCATTAATCTCGTACCCAAAATCATTTACAATAATTTGTCTTATTAGCAGATTATTTTAATTTTATTTCACCATCAGACATTTGTAAGAGTAAGAAAACTTAAATTTTATGAAACCTTGAAAAGTATTAAAGTTTGAAAGATGAAAAGGACTATTTTTCTGCGAAATTCAAACTTATTATTTTTACTCCTTCCTAATATAACGTGATTTTATCCTGTTTTCTATCTATTTCACTTTTACAATCAATTACTACCATCGATTGTATTTTTAAAGTTGATGCTTCGTTTAAAAAGATACTTTAATAATGAATATTTGTAATTAAATTAAGAAAGAGTTTAACTCTACAATACTGTTGCATAAAGGGCAAAATATTTGTTTTTCATAAATTTTCTTTTCACAATTTCCACCTCCAATAAGACAAACCGGTCTTTTTTTAAGTACAGCAAAATGGTGCAGATAAAATAAGGGGGCTTTCGGGGGAGGGGGGGTTAAATTTTTTTTATCCTTTACAGTGTTGCACATAGGAATTTTTCAGGGGGGAGGGGGACAGGGTCGAATGTCTACCATTCTCGTACCATGCTCCAATACGCCGCCCAACATATTCTTTAGATTTTCTCGATTTTCGGGAAGAAAAACAGTAAAAAAAAAAAATAATTAGTGAATAAATAATTAGCATTAATTCATAAAATTTATTATTAATAACAAATACTTTCATTTTACGTACTTTTTCATAGGATTATAATCAATAACAAGTAATATAAAAAAAAAATTAAGTCAACTACTTAGATCAACAAAGAAAAAATTTATTTTAGCTACTTTTTATTAAATAGTTACAATTAATATAAATATGTATATACATAGGACAGAATCACAACGTTAAGAGGTCCTTAACTTTTTATTCATTATCATTAAGTATCGTATTGTCATACAAAACAATCGTGTATATAAATTTCTTTTCAACTGAATACTTTAACTCGTGAGAAAAAAAACCTTTTCAAGTTTTGACACAAGTCGCCAATAGGGGTCACTAAGTCACCCAAAATGATGCCAACGTAGTTGTGTGTATTTGTAATTCTTTAAATAATTAGTTTTAATCAATTAACTTTAATTAATTATTATTATATTATTGTATTGTCATCCAATATAAATTTCAGTACTGTTGAATACTTTATCACGTGAGAAAAAAACCTTTTCAAGTTTTGACACAAGTCGCCAAAAATGATGCCAACGTGGTTGTATTTGTAATTCTTTAAATAATTAGTTTTAATCAATTAAAATTTTTATTAATTATTATTATATTATTGTATTGTTATCCAAAATAATCCTGTATATAAAATTTCAGCTCAATGGAGCGCTTTAAAATGTATTTTATTAACGATTGAAAATTCCACCAAGATAAATAAATAAATATATAGAGATTGTGAGCTAATAGTAGGAATTGAAAAAAAAACAAGAAAAAAAACAAGGGATGGGGGGGGGGGGGGCCGGACCTGGCGACCCCCCCCCCTCTTGTAGGTGCCACTGATCCTTTATGTCGGAACCATAACGTTTATTTTCAACCAAAGTTTCACCACTCACTTCTTTCACCATTGACAAATTCACGCTTTGAAACACCACACAACTGCCAAATTTTGAGTCTGATCATTCCGATATCTTGTCACCAGAACGAATGATAAACAGTTCAATTTATTTCAACCATTCTGACAAATTTTATATTTTGCGCAGCAACACATCAAAGGGGGGGGGCAGGGCACGTCAACTAAAGATTAACACCTCGAATCGATCAGTGGAACCGTAGTGTGTCCCTGAGGAAGAGCCTCGATTCGGTGCCATCTATCTAGGGTTCCAACCGAGTGTGACGAGGGATTAGGAGGCGAGGGTTGAAGGTCGAATCGGGCCACTTTGTCGATGTCTGCCTCCTTTCCAACTTCGGTTTCAAGGAAAATAAGCGGAGGATTTAACGGGCCTTCTGTCTAGGAGCAGTTCGTTTGGGGTACAAGTTGTTTCACGGGCAAGAGCTTTAAATTTCTTGTCGCTTTTTCCTTCTTATTCGGTTAACAGACAAAAGAATAGAGGTTTTGGAAAATCAAAGCGATTTGTGGCTGTAAAAGGATAGTTGTTTGAAAATATTTCGTGGCATGTTTCATGTATTTTTTTGGGAATGTAATTCAAAATTGATATGTTTGTAATTGTATTGAATGATAGAGGTTTCTCTTTTATCTCTTTTATGTTTTCCAAAATTATATCCTCTCATCATTATTTTTCTTTCTTTTTTTTAAAAAAAGAAAAGGTTTTTATTTAAAAAAATAATTGAAGAAATCTTAATTTCTTTATTTACATTATAATCCCTCTTAAGGTATCCGACTACGTTCGAAACCGTGATTTTAAAAAAAACGTATAAATGGATAATTTTCATGATATTTAGTGTCACTTAGATTAGACTACATTTATAAAATTGTTTTAAGAACATTTTGACAAAAAAAAATTTGTTTAAGAACAGTATTTCGGCAAAAAATTAACTTAGAATAACCTTTTTCAAAATGTTCTCCTTTTAAGAAAAATGCTTCTATTATAGTAATATTTTGCCTGTATATAGCTCAGACCTCTGTACAGAGGCTCAATTATGGTTTTCGAAAAATTCACATTATTTTCAGAGTTACAACCCATTGAAATAACTATCGGCGTTTTTTTCTTAAAATTTTTCTTTGTTGTCGTAAAACATGGATAAACCCACTTCTAAGTTATATATTTCAAAAATTCTAGTTGAGCCTCTGTACAAAGTTCTGAGCTATATACAGGCAAAATATTATTATAATAGAAGCATTTTTCACAAAAGGAGAATAGTTTAAAAAATGGTTCATTCTATGTTCATTTTTTGTCAAAATATTGTACTTAAATAATTCTTTATTGTAATACTATTCTTAAAACAATTTTGTATACATTTTCTAATCTAAGTGACACTAAATATCATAAATATTGTCCATTTATATGCTTTTGCAAAATCACGGTTCCGAACGTAGTTGGATACCTTAAAGTAAGTAACCCAAGGGAAAATATTTAAAAACTAGCAAGGAGGGGGGTCGAAAAATGAAAGTTATTAAAACATGTCATAAATACCGTATTTATTAGCATCTAAGCCGCACTTTTTTCCCAATGTTAATGCAACTGAAAATCGGGGGGGGGGGGGGCTTAAGATCGAAGGCGGGAATTGAACATCATACTGACGGTTAGAGCAATTACAGATTCGTGTATGTATTTAAAACTTTTCATACTGGAAAGATTAATTAATTAATCACTCCTTATTCTCATTTTAAATTTTCTTGAATATCATAAATATCGGATATGGATAAATCATTTCACACTACATTTCTTTTTACTAAAACGTGTTGGAAATTTTGGGTACGGCTTTAAATCAATGGCGAACGGGCGCTCTGAACCCCAGTTTCCGAAGAGCCACGCTATATATCCTAACTTTACTCTTTTTTTTAAAATTAAAATGACAGTTAATATGGAAGAAAATTAGTGTTTTAAAATACTACATTACATTTCTCTTTCAAAACCTAGTTAGCATGCATTTAATTTTTCCTGATTCCCTTTTTAAAAGAGCCCATAATTTTTTCTGCATCCAGACTTCAATCGGTATTAATCCGCAACTATTAATGTCCCTTATGTGCTTAAAGAACAGAAAGTAATTATCAAATGCTTATGAAACTTATGAACACTATTCAACAAATCAGTACGTCTGATGCTTCGCTTGGAATGACAGATTTTTCATTGTATTTCAAAGCAATTTATATATATATACACACACACAAATCGGAAAAAAATTGGTTGAATATAAATTAAGACAATAATAAGATACATTAAGCAGAAAAAAGTGTTGAATAGTTCATAGAAAATGAATTTTATGTACAATTTTGGATTTTTACTCCCTTTCTGTTAAAAAACGCTAATGTTCCTTTTAAATTTCCTGGGTTTTTTAAATCCCATTTTCATTCCAAATTTTTTTTCGAAGTCTAACCTGCTTAGTCCTTAGATCCTTTTGGTTATGATTAATATTGTTTATTTCTGTGTTACTGAAGTGTGGTTAAAATATATTTTCATTTTATGAGACATAGGATGTCCATTTCTTCAACTTACGCATACTACGCTTTTTCACACTTTTAAATTAACCAAAACAATTTTTTCTTAATCTAATAATAACTATATAAAATAATGAACATTCAAATAACATTGAATATCACTCGAACATATTATTTTTTGGGAAAATAAAAATTCACTAAAATTTAACACCCACGACTCATCTTATTATTTCATCGTATGTAACCGTCCTCTCAGAGATCCACCCCTCACCTGTATTCCGAGGTAGTGTGCAAATTACGAAACGGATGCGTCTCTATTGATATGAATAATTTCCTTTGGCGGTGGCAAGGAAGGATAGCGAAGATTTCCTCGTCATCAATTACTCCCACAACCTGCGCTCATTAACAAACTGGATTCCAGCTGGCGTTTCATTGGTCAATTGCTGCGTATGCTGGCCATCATCAATTGCCTTGTAATGAAACCATAAGTTGAGGATCATTCAAAGTTACTTGAAGCTATCAAATTTCATTCTATGATTCGTCTTATTTAGACGTTTTTGAGAAAGATATTTTTTTTTAAAAGTGTTTGCTTTACTCGGCTGAGGTCTTGATGTAAGATCTTTAAGGTTAATATAATGAAACGTTATGCTAAGTAAAACTATTTCAGATAAAAAAAAATATATTCCATATTTAATATATTTTGGCTTAACTAAGTTTCGAAAAAAATAATTCTGATAGAAATATCTTCATATTTTGACGGAAAATTATTTCCACCTTACAAAATACTCCACAATTAATATACTTTGACATTGAGAGAAAGAAATTTCAGACCGGTCTTCTGAAAAAAATCTTTATCGTATTCTAATTAAAGAAAGTTCAGGTAGAAAAATATCCGTTATTTTCTTATTCTGATTTCAATAGCAAGTAGACATAATTTTTCAGACATAATTTCTCACTATATCGTCTCACGAAAACATTGAATGGATTAATAAATTTAGACATTTAATTAAAAAATGGACATTAAAATTTTTTAAGCCATAACAGTACGATAAATTAGTATATGCGTTATAATGACTCATAATTAGGAAATATTTCCGTCCGAGAAAAATTGTTTGAAATTTGGTTATTGATTGCTATTAAAGTCCCATTTCTCTCTCTCTCTCGTAACTATAATACAGTATTGGCGACGGAACACGGGTTTTTGAACCTCAGTTAAGTACCGAGATCAATCTGAGCTTCCACTTCACCCTCCGAACTTACACACCACAACCACGTAAGCACTTTTAAGTATGAATGGATTAAATGTGCATTGTCCCCTGTAGAATGTGGCTCATTTTCAGTTTGGATTTTTTCTTTAACAGTAGATGAAAATAGTTTTAAATTATCTACTAGAACAAAAGCTGTAAAATTGAGTGCAAATTTGGATCTTTGTACGAAACAATAACTTTTTAGCACTTGGTTTTATTATGTTGTACTGAATGTTATGTTGTACGAATGTTATGTTGTTATGTTGTACGAATCAATCAGATTTTTTCGTGCAAAAACATTTTCTTTATATCATTTCTTTACTCTATAATATCAGAGGAATTTTTAACTTTACAGAGAAATCAAAAGAATTTTTAACTTTGAGTAATCCCGCATGAGAGAGAAATGAGTGTATCCAAATTTTAAGAACAAGGTGCTGAAAAACGAATATCCGACCCAAAAAATTATTTTTTAATATTAGGACAGTTGTTTACTTAAGAATTTTCAAGTAGTTTAATATTTTTTCCTAGTTTAATTTTAATATTTTTACACTTAATGATAGTACTACGTTTTTGTATATTACGGAATTATTTAAAAGAATTTTCAAAACAAGCAAAAAAAAAGTTCTTTATGAAATTTTACGGTACTTTTGAGCAATTTACCACTTTTTAGAAAATTGAAAATTTAACATTGTCGTAAACTGTTCGGATTGCGATTCAAGACTATTGTTAAATCTGTAATTTTTCTCAATTCCAGAATGTACTATTTTAGACAATTCCAGAATATATGCAAAGATGACAGAAAACCAAAATCTTGTTGTTGGATTAAAATAACAATGGCTCTTGAAAAACTGAAGAGGGGGGGAAGGGTAGCGCGAATTTTAAGCACCTGTTCAAAAAACTAAAATTATTTCAAAAATTGAATACTGAATCGAAAGAATTACCCTCATATGTATGAAAATTAGTGCTAATTTATGTTTTTCCCTTTGGACTGCTGGCTTTTTTAATGGAATTACATACAGCAAAGAAGCATTGGGAGTCGGTATAAAACACCATAATCATCTTCTTGCAGCCAATGCAAATTAATAACCGTGCATTGTCTGGTGAAAAGCCGACGTAAAATACGACTTCGTCTCCACATTTAACCGAAAATTGGTCACCGAAATAGGAAAAGGGTATCATATTAAGAATGTAATTCAAGCTCGACCGCCAAATTTACTACTTGAGGAAGCATTCAGTGCTGCACCCACGCCATAAAGATACTCTTTGCATACCTTTTCTGGTGTTTAAGTACTTGGTGATGATAACACAGTCGCATAAAAGGGATGAACCTCTCAGAAACAACACTTGTCGTGTGCATTTTATTGCAGACCGTGTTTACAATGCATAATGCGGAGTCACAGTTTGTAAGTAATTGCTCGTCGGGCATGGACAGTTTTTTATTCTAATTTATTTCATTGTGTTGCTGCTCCCTTCACAAAAGGCAGGGTTCGGCAAAAGGTTCGACCTTGACTTTACCGAAGACATAACTGGTAAAAAATACAGTCATGCGCATCTAATAACCGGGCTGCTTTGGTTATGGGCACTCATTGTTCGTGTCACATTAGCGTGAGCTATGCCCCGGTTTGATGAGAGCTGTTTCCATGGGCAGAAAATAACAATTCTGGAGGCCCTTGATGGAATATTAAAGGGTGGTTAAAGGGATGTGGACATCCCCCTCTCTCGCGCACAGTAGACGTCTGGTTACAGGCTGAAGGCACCTGTCAGAAATTTCCGTTTTTGGAAGTTGGATGACACTTTTCGAACGGATGGGATGATGTGTGAATGGTGGTTTATCGTACATTCAGGTCATTCGAGAAAAAAATTTGGATGTATTAAAAAAACTTTAAAACTTTTTTTATTATTTTTTTTATTTATTAATAGTATTTATAGCAGTGCTTCTCAAACTTTCAATATTTGCGATATAATTTTCAATCAAAATTTTCATCGCCCCCCCCCCCTGTCCGTACAAATAACAATGCATTGAATTCAATAATAATGTACTTTGACGCACTAAAACTGCAATGTTATTTTAATTATAAACCGCACAAATTATCAAATTTTGTGTATAATTTTATATATGACAAACCCATGGGAGTCACTAGTGATTATTAATCTTGTTCTTAATTTAGTATTAATAAATTAATTATCAAATACATTATGCACTACTGATATATTTATAAGTATATTATATCAGGATAAATGTGTACTTAATTTTTATTAGGTCTATGTTTTTTTGTTTGTTTGTTTGTTTGTTTTTTTGCTTCCTTTCAGTAAATTTGTAAATTCTTTTATTTTCAACTTTTCCATATGCTCGTGCCTCCCTCGTAGGATTATCACGCACCCTCTAGGAGGCATGCCCCACAATTTGAAAAACTCTGATTAGTTGTTATTTATATATATATATATATATAGAAACATTGAAGTTACGCTACAGATTTTTGTCCATAATTTTCACTATAGCCAAATGACAAGTGCTGTATTTGAATAGATATCTGTTTGTATCTGAACTTTTATGCTATAGCTCAAGGAATTTTTGATACCACCCAAAAGTTTTAAGTGTGCAGTATCTATTCAAAAGTCTTTCAAATACCCAAAATATAAGAAGCAAACTATAAAGCTGTAGAGATGTTCATTTATATTCTATTGAATAAGAATTTCTTAGATAGTAATATCAACAAATATGAATCTCTAAATTTGAAATAATGGCATTTCAGTGTGATCACGGTAGCCTTGTGGTCATGGTCACGAACTCTTGGCTGGTGTTATAGAATCGTGGGTTCGAAACCTACTGCTGCTGAAGATCCGCCGTGTAGAAGATTTTAGCTCAGTTATCGTCTTCGTCACTTGACTATGGTTCAAAATGATGAGGTTCGCCGCCAATAGCTCTCGTGTTGCTTCATAGTGTGACGTAAATTTAAATCTAATCAAGAAACTTCTTTAGAAATTGACTCATGCATTTACAATTTTTGAAATGAATCAGCAATTTTTTTAAGAACCACTATCCTTTTTTTTATGAAAACCATTTTCACATTCCTTCAAGAGCATTTCAGTTAAAAGATACGTATTCTCCGTAAAAGTATCTTTAAAATTCAGCTCTATTCCATTGAAATTCAAGTCTTTCTGAAGATTTTTTCCTATTTCTTTTAGGTACCTTTTATTAGTAGGAATGTGTGTCATATTCTGCTGTTATTCAAGCTATCAAATTTTAAGGATTAAATACATATCAGATTTAATACAAAATGTAATCAGCTGTTTGCTTTAATACAAAAAAAAAAAAAAACCTATGAAATGCAAATAACTTTCTTTAGATTAGGATTCTCAAATTTAAAATTTTCAAATATAAATTAAAAAATTAATAAAATAGATTATACGATAATAGTGAAATACATGAAAATCGATTGTATATCAATGTCTGTATATAGCAATACTTAGTGCCAAAAAAAAAAAATTTTTTTATCATGTTTGAAAACATTTTAAATTAAAAGCAAACGAAGAATTTTTTTTTCCAGTTTATCGAAAGAGAAACTAAGTTCTTATACGAATAAAAAAAAAATCTCTCAACTTCAAGCACAATTTTACATTTTCATGTAACATCTTACCACATTAAAATCGAATTAATACTTTCCGAAACTGATTATCCATTATTCTTCCCAACACAGTGAAAGTTCCCTGGCAACGGCAGTTACAAGCATTATATAAAACGAAAAAGAGTAACAATAAAATCAATTACGAAAACAGAACAGAAGAGAATCGGGAAATCACGATACCACATCGGCAACTCCTACCGAATGTAGGACTGACATGTGTAGAAAAAAGGTGATAATTTTTATGCCTTTTCTCTCTCCCTTGGCTTTTTTAATCACCCATGTCACTTTAATCTCCATAAAATTATCATTTTTATGCCTCATTACCTAGTTTCATCTCGAGCTCAGATGAGAGCTAATTTCGTAACAAGGCAACACGTCTTTTAATCTCACTTCTCATCTTCACGACACCTAATCAAGTAAAAATCGGTAATAGCTTTAAATCGTCGTCCGTCCCTTCAGTACAGAGACTGAGAGAGAAAAGGGGGGGGGGGGCAGGCGGACGACCCACCCCTTAATCCTGCGCACGCACCTGTAGAAGCAAGATCGCTGACGCAAAATGTGATAAGTGGTCTATCATTAAGTATTTGAGAGAAACTGTTGTTTGCTGAGTGTAGTCGTGGCTGTAATACAGCGATGACATAATAACATCTGATTCCCATCTGCGATGATTTCTTTTTTTTCCCCCCCCCCCCTCTTCTGTTTACGTAGGGGCTTGCGTAAAAGGGGGGGGGGTATACCTAACTCTTGCGGGAGATCTTTGGTGTCAGGAGTGGACGATCCTGGCATGTTAGAAGAAACAGCAATTTAGTTAGGCCTCTAACCTTAAAATTTAGTCATCTCAGAATAATTTCCTGGAATGTGATTTTTTTTTTATTTCCTGTAGAACGTTTTCTCCAAAGTTCGAAATGATTGCCGACATCAAAAAGTGAATTTTTTTTTCAAAGATCGTTCCAAATTCGAAGCATTATTATTTTTTTTTTTCAGATAGGAAAATGCTCCAAAATTAATATTATTCACTGGCTTGTTGAAGAGGGAGCAACATATTTTATTTTACTATATATTTCTATTTTAAATAATTCATTTTCACCCCTGGTATAAAATGTACTCCATATTTCATCACCTATACCGTAATGCTAAATGAGTTTTCATTTTAAATATAAAAAGGTAAGAAAAATGTTTATTTTTAGAATGTTTTCAAATTTCTAAACACACGACATTAGATGTATTAATTACATCTCAAATTTTCAAGTAAATTGAAGCATTTTCTGTCTAAAATCGTGTATCTGGTTTTGTTAAGGCTCATTTACATTTGACGGAGACAGCTTTGTAGGGTTTTACTGTGCAGTTGACCGGGCAGTTTGATGTTTAACTATTTAAAAAGTTTATTTTTTAATTCTTGAAATTTATTTAAGTATTGTTGATTGTTTTCGCGATATAAACAGCTTTTTTTTAATTATGTTGAAATTTTAAGGGCATTCAATCATATTTTAAGCTTGTCATTGTTGAGTGTTCAAAGACAGCCCTTATATACACTGAAATAAATATTGCTTTATTAATTATATTAATTTCCTATTTCCTATCAGAAAATTGTCTTAAAATTAGTATAAGTGCTCTCTGATCAGATCTGTCTTACCGTTTCCTTAAAATTTAGTAGGTTTAATAATTAATGAAGTTTTTATTTTAATAAACAATGTGAATTGTTACCTTTTAAGTATTAAAATTTAAGCCACAAGTTATGAGATAAAGCTGATAAACAAGACTAAGTAATATATAAAAATATACTCTTTGAAATTAATAATTTGCAATTAAATTTTGTTTTGAATTGTTTTAAATGTCATCTGAATGTATAGAAAACTTAATCTAAAATAAATAGTTTATTGCTAAATTTATTATAGAGTGCCATTGATTATTTAAAATTTTATGTGTGTGTGTGTGAGAGAGACGTGTTAGTAATACTCTATTCAATATTTCAGAGTTATAGAATTAAGATTGAAATTTCAATTAAATTGGATAACCAAGTTATATTTAATTTATGTTTAATGCAATAATGAGCTTCTAAGTATTTAATTCAAACTAGCTAGATAATTTCACAAAATATTTCAATATATATAACATTTACAAAATATCTTTAGAAATTTACTGTTTAAAATTTACTGTGTTATATCTTTAGAAATTTATTATTACCTTAATTTGAAAAGAAAAAAGTAGATTTCAAACTAATCCAAAATAAAATAAACTATTTCATTGAAAATCCAGCAACAAATTCTGTTCCTCTGACAATAACATTTCTTTGAAATACAGAAGCATACATAGATACGCATGGTTTAATTCGAGCTAAATCAACTTTTAAAATTATTCGAAAAATGTTTTCAAACTTATTTTGTGATTTGCTTTTTATAATTTTTAGTCTGCATATTCAATAAAAACATTCTTGGTGCTCTTTAAACTTCAATTCAGTGTAGTTTACTTGTTTATTAAGAACATTACCATAAGGTTATTGCTCTGTATATATTCCTGAATATTTGCCTAGACAATGTCTTCTGATTTTGTTTTGATACACGAGTCCTTTCACTTCATTTTATTTATTAATGACTGTATTCCATTCGATTTATAATTCCTATATATACATACTTAAAAAAAAGCATTCAAATTTCTGAAATTAATTTTTATCGTCTAAAGTGTAATACGCAATAGAATGAACTAGTATTTAAAATCTTAGTTTCTGATTGTGATTATGCTGACTGTTCTTTCTCTATCATAGCTACATATCACTTTCCCATCCCTGTTGTCGTACATATACATCAATAAATTATGTTACATTATGTATAACTTAAAGTAAATTTATAATACATAACACTTAAGATTCGAAAGATACAGTTGTCTATTGGTGGTATTGTAATTTTGGCACTCGAGTTTTCACCAGAGGGCCAGCATTATTTCTATCAACTGGTGCTACTAAAAGTCTTTCGTGTAAAAGGGGAGGGGGCTGATGTACGATAAATCTATTAAAGTTCAAAGTCCTCACGCGTTAGCTAAGTGGGGAAACTTGAAGAGTAGAGTGAGAGCTTAGACTTCTTCCTCGTCATCTGACCCTGGTTCAAAATTACGAGAGTGTTCACTAAAAGCTCTGATGTTGCCTTAAAATGCAATGTTAATATTCAGTCAAACAATACAATTTTGAACTGGAAGGTCATATGATTACTGCACATTTGACTCTTCATAATTCTTTTTTATGTCAAAATTGAATTAGAAGTTTCGAACAAATTTAATGTCAATACACCTATTATTGTGCGGTATAATCTTTAATATCGAGCTAGTAGTTTTTTAATTAACAAACTAAGATATAAAATTTCAAGTCCTTGTTATTATATTTAAGATAGATTTCAGATTATTAAAAATTTCCTCCCCAACTCTCCCTCAAATGATTAGTGTGGTGTGGTAGTTAGGAGAGGGGGTGCCAGCACAGGTGTCATCCACGTCACTTGACCATGGTTCAAAATTACGTGGTCCGTCGCCAAGAGCCCTCGTGTAGCTGAACAGTGCGACGTTAATATTCAATCATTCAATCTCCCTCAAATGAATTTGAGAAAGGTATTGAAATTAATATAGAAGGATCTCCCTTACAGAGGCAAAAGCGTTCAGGTTAGTTGGGCCTCCTCTTTATGTTTCTATTATCAAATTATAATAACATGTTCAACAAAAGCAACTAACAGGCCCTTGAATTTTTGAAGCATCTAGATATTAAACCAATGAACATTGTGGATAAATCGATTCAGGTTGGAGTTAGGGATCTTTATTTAGGAACTTTAATGTTTAGTTTACATTTATTGTATAAAAAAAACGTGTGAAATTTTTCACCGAATGGCTTAGTATTTCGGAACTCTTCTAATTCTATATGCTTGATAACTGATCAATTTGGTCTTAGGATAAAAGGCCGAATCATCAATAAAAACAAAATATAATCTTCAGCAATTTAAAATATTTTCACCTCAAATACGGGTTTGGAGATTTCCCTCAAAAGAAGACCTGAAATTTTAACTCCAGACATTTTCTGTTATTTTCAGTCTGTCTACCAGCAGACTAACACATCACCCATCCATTAAACTTCAGACACTATTCTCACTTTTCCTTCCCACCTAACCGTAACGAAACTATAAATAAAAACACGTGAAAATCCCCCTTTCCCCTCCACGACACTTAAAAATATAAAATCGTGTGATGATGCTGCGGAAAATTAAAACTCGCAAACACCAATTTGTAGGTTACCAGTGGCTTCTGAATACCGTAACGCCTGGCTGAAAGCTCTGTCGTGCGTCTACAGGCAGCAATCTTGCAAAAAAGAAGTATTTAAAAAAAGCCCCATAAACCACACTGTATAACTCGTCACATTTCAAGTTCCTTTATTTTCTAAGTTATTATTTATTTTTTGTTTCGAAACTGGCCTGTGAAATGGTCCGATGGACCGCACGCAAGTATGGATGTATACCACTATGTCTTTGGTGCTTTTCTGTATTGTGTACTCTGCATGGTTTGTGTGTTCATTGGCCGATGGATGCACAGTTTTATGGTGACCTCGTCCACAAGTGTCAGCGTTACAGATGCTTTTATGATTTAGTCACGATATCTACCAAATGCTGATGACACTGCAGTTTCTGAGTGTTTTGTTGGCTTGTAAAATAGTGGGGATGTAACAAGAGTTTGACGAATTATTCCCAACAGTTAGTGATATATAAATAGAGATGGTTTCACATTCTTTTAAAAATCATTCTTTTTTTCCCTTCAAATCCCTTAATGGTGTCATGTCCTTGAAGTCCCTCTTTAAATTTCTTCAAATAATTTAATTTTAATTATTTGCAAGAATAACAGATGGCTTAGCTCTTCATTTAGAGTGCGTGACTGCGGTTGCCGAGTATTATTGGTCGCACACTTGTGGCTGAAGCACTGGCTCAAGTCTTGGGTGCCAGACAAATCGTGTAGAAGCTGATGCTCGTGAAATTTGAAAAGGTTAAAAGTCCTCGAGTATCATAGTGCAAATGATTGGAAAACACGGGGCCACAACTTGTGGTATTGTCCTCAACAACTGACTATGGCTTCAAATTACGAGGTCTGTCGCTATTAGTCTGTGAGTTGCTGTGAAGTGTGACGTCCATAAACAATCTTTTCTGTGCATAGCTCAAGGGTGATAGCTACCACCACCGTATCAGCCGTATCAATGATACAGGGCCCCCAAGCTACAAGGGCCTCAAAATGTGTAAGCAAACATTTAGGGGTCCCAAAAAGGAACCTTCAAGGAATTTTAATACAGGCCCACTAAGGATTAGCTACGCCAGTGGCATGGCTGTTTTGTTTTTTTTTATTTTGTATTATACTTATCCTGGTCACTTTAACGAATTTTGTACTGCTATGCATTTGGTTTTCCATACCAACGTATTTTGCTCCAATGTATCTACTCTCCCCATCACTTAAAAGTAAAATAACATTATTTGTCTCACAGTTTTTTAAAGAATGTATCCATTTTAAGCAAAAAGTTAGACTGTTATTTAACATGGTTGGCTCATGGGTCATCAAATCAGTACAAATAGAATTTTTTTATATTAGTTTTCAATTCTTCTATTTTTAGGTTTCACTTTAATTATGTTTGTTGTCTGTATTCGTCTCAAAGTCTATAGAAACGATTCTGAAATTTTATTTTTTCCCCCCTTACTCTTTAAATCAAATTTTCTAAATCCTAAATTATATATATATATATTTATATATATATATATATATATATATACGAAAATGACTGCAAATTGAATCTAATATTTATATCATTTTCTTACTTCGTAAAAAAAATTATGATTCTTTCTTCAACGAAAAACATCACAAAAAAAAACTTCGGAACTTTTCTAAATTTTAATTTTATTTGTTCGATGTAAAGTTTTCAGGCCATAATTAAAGTGGAAAAAATATTGCATATCTTACAAAAGATGTTTCTTTTTTTATAATCGTTCCCCTCAATCAATCAAAGATCTTTTTTTAAGGGAACTGGAGAAAGGTGTGGTTTTATGAAGAAGCCTTTTGTGTGTGAATTGCATATTTTCTAAAAATAGTTTTCAAGTCTTCAAAAATGAAGTATAGTATAAATGAAGAATCATAATGGGATGCAATTCGTGACTGACTGACTCTTTATGATAAGGCATGGATATTTTTTACTCCCTAGATCGCTACCATAACTTTCACAAACATTTTTTAAAAATATATAAAATAATACTTCCTTTTTTTCTAAATCAATCAATATTAACTTAAACATAAAAGAGAATAATATCTTAAAATTATAGCTCTTGAAGGATCATTCTTAATACTGAGCATTGAGAAGATTATTTCTTTATTTGAGACTTGAAAAACTGTAATCAGACACACATACACATGTTTTCTAAAGAAGAATAAAAGTTCAGATTCTTTTTTTTTTTTAATTCATGGTAAGGAAATCGTCTGCCACTATTCACAACAGGTGCATAATGTCCACTTAAAAGATTAATGCCCGTTGTGAGCTTGGGAAAACCCCTAATTTCGCAAAAAAAAAAATGACACCCCAGGCAAAATATTCTTATCCAGGCTAGCCAATTTTCTTCTGACATCTTCATTTACTGGCTAAAACAATAAGCAAATGAAGAGAAAAAAAATATTTGTTCGGTAAGCTAACACAATTTGCATAATTTCTTTACAATGGGTACCAAAAGTCATATACTCCCTGCAAAACCTAAACGTACAACTGTATAAACATATGAACCATAATAAAGGGTTGTTGCAGATAACAACCAGATAAAAAGTTAACAGGTGCACATTTTTAAAGGGAGGGGTGGGTATATGAATAATATTTAGGAGGATACTTAGAAGTTGTAGTGGCTAAAAAAAAAAATCGTCTGATCATTTAAATGGCAAACAATTTCGGTTCAAATTGGATTCGATATACCCAAGCGCACGATTTTTCGTCTACTATTTTCGTGTTTAGCGATCATTAAGAAGCTTTAAAGTAATCATGTAAAAACTCGTGCTGACCAAATTGCGTCCAGTTGCACCACATATCCATTTTTAGTTTTGATTTAAAAGATTAAACAAAATTTCGAATGACTTTTTTTTTTCCAAAATGGACTGGCGATATTGCATGAGAAATACGTGTTCCACCGCGATTCGCGCACAAACAGAATTCGTATTTTGTGTAGCTGAAAATTGGCAATAGTGTCTACGTACGTTCTTTGTCACGTACGGGAAGAATGTATTCCATTCTTATTTGTATGATTCGAACGTAGTATGAAAGGCGGGAGGAGCGTCACGTTTTTAGGATGCGCTACTGCTGTGTGCACTTATTAATGGTTTTTCTTTCCAGACTTCCAGCTAAAACGGAAAAGGATTTTTTTTTTCTAGTTCTTTGTTTCTTCTCGTTTCCTTTTGGTGTTTGCTTTTCTCAGGGTAGTAATGCGCACACGATGAGTTATTCGATGTCGTGTCGAAAGCATGCTGCTGTTCCGAATTTTATTTCAATTGTAAATTTCTTTTACCTTTTTTTCCCCTGTTATTATAAAGTTGCTTGGTAATTTCTGTTTAATTGGATTAAATATGTGCAGCTTTGTTCAGCACCTTATATAAGAATCAAGATCGTAAAAAGGTGAATAACATTATTTGAAAAACGATGTTCGTTCTAAGTAAATTTGAGGGGAAGAGGTAGTTCACCCTCTCCGGTTTTCTTTTCAAACTGACATATTGTATCTTTTTGCTTATTCTAACTAAAACCTATTTAATACAGAATAATTGTTTTTAAAAAAAATGTATATTTTCTAAAAAGGTTTTCAAAAGCTTTTTCAGTTAAATAATCGAATAAAAAAAAAGCAAGTATATTTATTATACAAAACATTTAAAAAACATTTTGTGCTTTTCCTTGGATTTTGCATGTTATGTATTACCTCACAAAGTATTAATTTTTTATAAATTACAAAATTAACTTTTTAAATACAAATGGGAACTAGTTTCTCTTGCGAAAGTTCCCCAGAATGTTCAGTTCTTTCATACGTATGCGTCTGAATCTAGGAGACACCACAGCTAATTATTGTACAATATTAGTTTTAACTGTAATGAGATGTTTAAGAATGCTAAATAATTCCAGAAATTCCTTCTTGATTCTTAAGGCTGTTTTCGGTAAAAGTACGAGAGCTTTAACTAAACGCGAAGCTCATTTTCAGACTGAAAAATGACCCAATTTCCATGTAAATTTGCAGTATTTTAACTCGTACCTCTGTTAACAATATAGTGTTTTTAAAAATTTCAAAATATTCCGTGAATACTTTCATTTTTGTTTTAATACGTGAAGGCAAAACCCATTTAACATTACGGTATAGGATAAAAAATGCGAGACACATTTTATACCAGAAAAAAAAATGAATCATCTCGGTTAAAAATGGGAAGTATGATAAAAAATGCTGCTCTCTAAAGGATAGTGAAGCCAGAATATCATATTAATGTTTCATTTCTTTTATATCTGAAAAAAATGTTCCAAATTCGGGTCCTATTCTTTAACATTAACCGAAAACAGCCTTAAATAGAATTTTATTGTAAGTATTGTAAATATTTCAACTGATTCAAATGCTGCTAATGAATCAGTGACACGCATATGGGATATATCAAATGCTTTAATAAGTGTAAAGTTAATAAATTATGAAGCAATGCTTAACTAGCAGGGCAGAGTAGCTTCACCGAAGCTCAAACAAAGACCATAAAGAGGTATGCATATATAGCGTTCACTAATCGCTCGGTGAAATTGGGAAAGGAATATACCAACCACGGCACACTGGCACTGACAACTGAAAGTCTATGAGAAAAAAAGAAACCAATGAACCACATACGAACCCATCTCATTCTGAGCTATGAACTTGCCTTTGAATTTGTTGAAAAATCAACAGGAAATGGCTCCCCCTGAAGTTGCTAAAATAGTTCGTTTGGCGCTGTTCATTGGCCGAACTGTATGTGAGATGCTGAACCTGCAATAAGCATTGGTGGCTAACAAAAGACTGCTGGTTCGTTCATTGCCCATGGATTCTGAAAGTTTATTATGTAAATAATTTTAACGAATGGGTAGCGAAACTTTCTACTCTGTTCAGCAGTGATGTAGTTCTGTTAAGTACAATGCTTTAATCATTTGATATCGATTTACTTGATGTAATAATTACAGGCATCACCTTGTTCTTTACATTCAGTGGTGATCCGGCTTATACCATTTCGCAATCGAAAAATTTGCCCAGTTTAGTTCCTATGTGATTTTGCCGTAAGTTAAACAAGAAACATTAATACAAGCATACTTTTCCTGAAATTTTTGAAGGTGATAAAGGTGAGTGATTAAGTGTTAGTGATTATTTACAAGTGTTTTTAGCCGCCAAATCTTGAACGTTCTTTCCCTCCCAACACTTCCGAAGTCCAACTTTTCTTTAGCAGCCAACATAATTCGAAACACAAGCCTTTCAAGTTTTGACAAATACTTTTCTGTCTATGAAATGCTCTTTCCTTTTTATAACCGTCTGCTTTATATTTTCCCATTCCAATTTTAAATCACCCTTCCCTGCAGTGGCGGAAAAAGAATCACGGTATATTAAGCGTAGCCCCCCAACAACCCCAACAGAGCTGCTTTCTCCCCTTCTAGATCAAGAGTTGTTTGCCAGACATTGAAACAAATAGAAATTGAGGTTAAAAGGTACCACCTTTACAAAGCAATAAAGCGAAAGATACAGCGGCATCACTTGTAATCAAATTGTGCCTTTTCCAGTCTTTTTATTTAGTGTTGTTTCGCATTGGGGAGGGAAAAGATGGGGGGGGGGAAGGTTTTCGTTGCCAGGAATGGTTGTTTCAAGCAATATTGCCGAGAAAATCCTATGTGCTAACATCTATTTCTTTGAAGTCTGGCAGTTAGGTTTTTTTGCTTTCAATTTAATCGAGGCTGGCCCCTGACGAAAGAAAATTTCACTTGCTTTTGAAGGCATGTATTGTTGTGTAGTAATTTATTTATATTTATATTATCTCTGTGTGTGTGTGTTTGATGAAATTGTGGCTGTTTATATATATAAATGGAAGAATATATTTACTTTTCCAAAAACCTAATGCTTTATTTTATTTATATAGTTGAAATTTTTGAAGATATTTATTTCCCAAACGTAGATCTTTAAATTATAAAGACATGTGTGTATTGTATTGAAAATATTTTTTAAGGCTTTAGTTTTTATTTATTAGTGTTTGCTCTTTCGATGAGAGTATTCCAAAAACATTTCAATACATCTAAATGCATGGGATGTTTCAATAATTATGTACTTTTTTTAAGAATGGGGCGGGGGCCGGGATACCAGCGTGCTTAAAAAATTTTAGTTAAAAATAAGGAAAATTTCATAATTTGAAAATATTTTCGTTATTGTGAGTATATCAGTATAACTTTTGACCAAAATTTGAGTTTTAATATGTTTAAATTAAGAATGAGAGTAAGAGTTGTTTTAACATTGGCCATTAACACGAGGGCCATTGGCGACGGACTCGTATAACTTTGAGCCTCGTTCAAGTGACGAGGAACGACACTTCAGCTGTGTGGCACACCTCTCCAAACAACCACGCTACGCCAGCGGGAGGACTTAGAGATAGGTACATTTAACATAACGTATATCAGGTCCCTCTACACGAGGGTCATCAGTGGCACTTGAGCTCGAACCCGTGACTCGTAATCCGTGAGTTCACCACCTATAACCACTTGGCTACAGCGGCTACTAAGGGGTGGACAATGAGTGTGCTTTGAAATTTTGGTTAAAAATAACGAGAATGTTTAAATTTGTAAATATTTTCTGTATTGTATAAATATACCTGTGTCTATAGCTTTTGTCCCAAATTTTTAAGTTTCAATTTGTTTTAATTATGAATTTTTATGCAGTGTTACAGAATTTGCAAAGAGAATGGAATTTGAAAAACAAAATAAACAAACAAAAAATGGCTTAAGGTATCCGACTACGTTCGGAACCGTGATTTTAAAGAAGCGCATAAATGGATAATTTTCATGATATTTAGTGTCACTTAGATTAGAATACATATATACAATTGTTTTAAGGACATTTTGACAAAATAAAATTATTTAAATACAATATTTCGGCAAAAAAATAACTTAGAATAATCTTTTTTCAAAATGTTTTCCTTTTGTGAAAAATTCATCTATTATAATATTTTGCAGGTATATAGCTCAGACCTCTCTACAGAGGCTCAACTAGAATTTTTGAAAAATTCACATTATTTTCAGAGTTACTACCCATTTAAATAATTATTGGCGTTTTTTTTCTTAAAATTGCTCCCCTCTGTTGTCGTAAAATACGGATAAACCCACTTCTAAGTTATATATTTAAAAAATTCTCTCTAGTTGAGCCTCTGTAGAGAGGTCTGAGCTATATACAGTCAAAATATTATTATAATAGAAGCATTTTTCACAAAAGGAGAACATTTTGGAAAAAGATTATTCTAAGTTAATTTTTTGCCAAAATATTGTACTTAAATCATTTTTTTTTCAAAATGTCCTTTAAAACAATTATATACATGCATTCTAATCTAAGTGACACTAAATACCATGAAAATTATTCATATATGCGCTTTTGCAAAATCACGGTTCCGAACGTAGTCGGATACCTTAAAGTTTTGAAGCAAAATTGAAAATTTATGCAACCTTAATTTTGTTAGAGTTTATTTTTATGAAAAATAACTAATAATTTTACAGTTTTCCGATGTATGGATATATACGTTTAACATATAAAGGGAATTCTACCTTTGCTTCTTGACGTAATTATAAAAGGTCATTATCACCAAAAAAAAAAAATTCTTCAGCTAGAAAATATCTTTCAGTGCAAACAAATACTTCAACTTTTATTTCCTTGATGCAAGACCATCAAAAACCTCGGCAAGGGTTCAACGATTTACAAATCAAAGAAAAGGGGAACCGTTTCCGAAGAAAATGACGGAAGCCAAAAAAAACCACTTTTACCAATTTTCCCAAAAGCAAACAGGAGAATCTAAATTGCATATTTCAGGATTGAAACAAAAGAAGAAAAAGAAAAAAATATGAAGGAAAAAAAAGAACACCTTCATAAACGCGACGTCAGTATTTTCTTTTCCCACACGTAAAAATGGTGTCCCTAACCGCTGAGCAAACATATTTCCAAGAGACAGAAAGTAAAAAAAAAAGAAAAAAATTACAACTGCTTCACCTAAGAGACCGGAAGTGTATCTACATTACAATTATGTCGATGACGGGAAATTTCTACAAACGTGATATTCAAAATTTTATGAATTTCTACGAGATTCTACCAGAAAAAAGGCAAAAAAAGTAAAATAAAAAAAAATACTTATGACTAACGTACCAACTGAACAACGGACTGTATCAAATCTGAATTACACACAGCTAATCTTATGATTAGAGCCCGTCACCATCTTTGATATATAGAGTCGATATGCCGCTCAGTAACTACAGAACAAGAATACTATGTAATAATACGCTATGCATATGCGCATATAATAGATTATTATTCTTGGAAAAAACGTCGATACATTTTATCAAATGTCAGATTTTAAAAACGTGCTTGAAATGTAAAGTTAAAAGTGCACAGTTTTTACCTTATTTTTATATATTGGACTGATTTATTAGAGAGATATTTATAATTCTAGCGGAGAAAGCTAAAATGTTTTGTTGTTATCTTCTTCATGGGTTAACAAATGATGTGTTTGGATAACTTTGAAGGTGGTATTATCGAATGGTTTTGATGATTTGGTTTTTAAAATAATGTTTCGCGAAGCTAGTGGAAAAACCCTAAATCTTTATAATCATTACATAAAAATGATACAAGGCGGGCGTCTGTCCGTCTCTAACGATTAAGTCTTTGACAACTTAATCTTAGTGGAAATGAGATAAAAACTGAGATTTAGACATTATAAAGGTTAAACCGCAAGACAAACTTGCCGACAAAGTTATTCTAGTTCTCACGGTTACGATTGTGAGATTTTTCTACAAAAATAAAAATAAAAATATGAAAATTTTCGTTGGTTGATATGCTTTTTTTTCCCCCGTTCTTTTCTTAATCAATATAGCATAGTATCGTGAATAGAATTTTCACTCGTAAATTGTTTTCAACTTGAAAATGTTCTTAAACTTGTGCTTTTGATAAAAACTAGAGTTTTTAAAATTAATTTACTATCCAAGATAGTCAATCCAATCAATGATACATGCCAACAGGAGATTGTAATCAGTATTTAATGCTTACGGCTGTGTGCCCCAACCTTTTTATCGCCTCTGACCGGTCAACGTTTGATAATTTTACAGCGGCCCACTGGGGGGGGGGGGCCGAGAACGTTTGTTGTTTATATTTTAGATTGTTTTGGTTTAATAATTTTCACTTGATTGTGTGTGTGTATTTAAACATGGTTTCGGAATAAAATACAGTTACACCAAAAAAAAAGGAATATAAGGTTTAGTAGGGAATGTAAAGTGATTGGCCACATAAAAAGCCTCACAAATCCGAAGGAAATACTCTACTGTAAATAAAATGGAAATAATTTAATATTCGTGGCTCGGGGGTTAGGGTCACTGCCTTACCGAATCATAAGATTGCTAAGCGTAAATATTAGTATGTAACTGTTTATTTTAGCTCGTTTACACGTAAAATAAACAAAAACCATGAGCGTTTCTTCATAGAAATCTGGTATTCAATTTAGATCAATGTGTAGTTTCATCTAGCTTTTGTTTCCATTTGCTCAAATATACTTTATATTATTGCACAATACTATACTTACCTAATGAAATAAAACATGTTAAAAAAATATAGTAATATATTATTACACGAAACACAGTAAACTATAATAAGTAATGAGAATACAGCCCGTGGATGTTTTATCATTGGCACCAATTGAGTTAATAGGTTTTTTTTTTTATTAAACGTTTTTGTTGACGTAAATGAATTCAGCATACGTTCCATTTTGAAATTTTGTATTAAAAATACTGATAAGATTATAATGAATCGGCAATTGCCGATTTTAAAATGGGGGGATACTTCCCTTAGTCGTGAGAAGGGTTAAAGAAATTTTAATATTTTATAATTTTTAGTTTGTTACACTTTATTTTAAAACTTATTCATACAATAAATGATGCATGATGACAAGTGATTGTCATCAATATTAAAAAATATACCCTATTTATACAAAAAAAAAAAAAAAAATGTTATTAATACGATATCAATGATCCAACAAAATGCCCTACCTCTCATGTTTTCTTAGACTTTTATTTCAAATCCTTTTGAGTTAGACAGATGTTCCAAACACAGTGCCAGAAATTTCAACCAGCTATATCCAACTAATCTATACCAAATCACTCTTATTTTAGGAGAAATCCTTGAATCTGTTATCTGATAGGGTAAACAGACAATGTTTCCCGATGATTTATATCCCACTATTCCATTAGATTTCGAGATATTTAAAAAGGGATCCTATATTCTAAAAATTATTGTAGGATGTACTTGAATTACTGACTTGATGGCTTTCACCAAAAACTGGTTACACTGAAGTTCAAAGAAAGTACATTTTTCATTTGAATGCCTTATGGTAGTTTGCCTTATGTTTTATGTTAATGAAATAATTTTAACTATGACGTAGTTATTTGAGCAGTTGCATCAGGCATGGCCTTCATTCCTCGTAATACAATGAGAACGACTGGCTGAAGGCTGTTTTTTTTTAAGAATCATATTTGTTTCATCATTTTGAATAAATTAACATTTAATTAAAGGAGTTTTTTAATCATTTCCAGGTAAAAAATATATTTGCAAGTCTTTTTTTAAGAGAATAGATTTTGATATCAGTATTATGCATTCCCAAAAGTACAATCAGTAGTCGTAATTGCGAATTACATGCACTTTTTAGAAGACTTAAATGTGCGTCTTTCTTAAGATCCAAATTATGATTTCATGCAATTTTTATAAACGAAGATTTTTCAAAGAGTTTATTTCTTTTTATAAAAAGAAATAAAAACTCTTTGAAATCTTCGTTTTCCTTGTTTATATTTCTTGTGTCTCTTATTGTTTAGTCATTTTTGAAATACTGGAATTTATTTCAATATAATTTTGAATTTAAAATAACACAAATTTTGATTCTAATGGCATTTTTATTCTTTTTACAATAATTTGTTTTTGATTTTGAAGAATTTTCGTTTCAAACTATATATAAAAATTTAAAAGCTTCTATATAATTTTTTATGTAGGATTTCATATTTTTTCGTTCGATTTGCTTAATTCGTCAGAGTGATCATTATTTTTATTAATAAAGATTCTTCTTCAATGGCTCGACGGCCTGGGTAGGCCCTGGCCTTCTCCAGGCATCCCTACTTTTAGCAACTGTTTTCCAGTTTTTGACCTTTAAAATTTTTAGATCTTTTTCAACACTGTCAATCTATCGTAACAGGGTCTGCCCCGAGGTCTCTTTCCCATGGGCTTTGCCAGAAAGATTTTCTTGCAGCAAAGATCTTCATTCATTCTAGCCAGATGACCAGCCATTTAAGTCTCTGTAATTTGAAAAATTTTACAATATCAGGTTGTTTGTAAATTTTGTGAAGATCTAAGTTAGATCTTCTATTAATAAAGATATTTACCTAGTAAATATTTTAAAGAGATATCAATCTTAATAGCTCTTACGATATTTATTCTAGAATCTTTTGAAAAATTCCAGCATTTCCTTATTTTTTTTTGTCTTCATTAGGTTATTTTCTTTATGACTACCCATGTCCTGTTGCTACTTCAGATCCTCTTTGTAGTAGTACTGAGGGACGTTAAATATGTCGAGGCTCAAAGTCCTCTCGATTGTGCGGAAGTTTGTAAAAAGGAATGCCAGCGCAAATAGGGTTGACGAGGAGTACCTCGTCACTTAACTGTGATTCTAATTTATGAGTTCCAACGCAGTTAGTCGCCTTATCCTCCAAAAACGGAAGATTTTTGCTTAATAAAGGTCGAGTGCGAAGGTAGCTGTTTCCCGGGGAAGGAGCAGTCTGTAGCTCTGACGGCTTTAAGGTGACTTCGGTCCATTTGAGTATTCCCCCAATAATCTTCGTAATATTTAAAAATATGACTAAGAAACGATTAATCTACGAATAAAACTGTTTGTATTGATTAATTATTTATTAACATCGCACTATGAGTCTATTTAAGAACTACTGACGATAGACCTCGTAGTTTGAACCACGTTTGAGTAACAAGGATGACTCCTGTGATCTTGCACCCCTTTCTCAAAATTTCAACACCCCCTCCAATATCTGGACTTTTTATCCTCGACAGATCAGCCCAGTGCCAGTTTATCCACTTGGGGTGGGCGCCCAAGGACCGGAAAAGCTGGACTAAAATTTCGATCCGCAAATCCCAAGGGGGCCTGTAGATCCTTTACGCCCTGGGCCCGAAATGAGCTTAAGTTAGTACTGGATCAACCCCTATAGGTGACAGATCTTTAGTGGTAGCAGGATTCTTTCCAACAATTCCACCAAAACAACGCCGACCACGAGTTAGTGACCATGACCACTTGGCTATTGCTGCCACACAACTGTTTGTGTGTACTTCACTATAAGTATTTCATTAAAAAGAAATATTTTTTTTCCTTGTTACATCAACATTTGCATTTCATTTTACTCATTGCCCATGCTTATATTAATGTATTTTTTCGATAAAGAAATGGTTGCGCAAAGTAAAATATTCCATTTTTTATTGGATCAGTTTATTTTTGTATTGAAATCACAAAAATTAGAGCACCTTAAAAAATTTAAATTTTTATCACACTAACCGATGTTTGAGTCGTCAAAAATCGAACTTGAATGTTACACAAAACTCTGTGTTGGTTAAATATTTCCATCTGAAATTTAAAAAAAGAACGAAACATTGTTTCTATTGTCAAAATCCACAACTTTTTTTTTTCAAAATAAATAAATAAATAAATAAAAAAATAAGCACGTTTAAGTATATTACATTCCCAAATCCCTTTCTAATCAGCATCGAGAAAAAAAAATCGCCGAAACGTGCCTTATCTTTTAAAAATCACTTCTACACTTTTTCGCCGCCTTAAAACCATGCTTTCCGCACCGAAATTATCATCTAACGAACCGTCATATACCATACCTAAAAGATTTTTATGAAGCTGTTGTTTTTCGGGAAACCAACTTGTAATCTCAGCTAATGCCTTTTAAAGATGAACAAAAGGAAGAATAAAACAAAATGGTCTCACGTATAAAAGTTTCAGAGGAAACCTCGTTAAATAAACTACGTGCTATACCACCCTTTCGCGCGCCTTGTAATTTTCGATTCACTTAAGACTTAAGTACGGTACTTCTTCCTTGAGCAAAGCTGGTTAGGTATTTTACCACGAGGTTCCCCATCCTGTAATTTTATTCTTCATTTACTTTTACAAGACCTAGTATCGTTATGGGAACGACCGTCATGTAAAGGTGTATGATTCATTTCCCATATCATGGTGAATACACAACAGTAAGTGTCTTGTAGATCCTCTTTCTAAAATATCATTGTATTATGAGGTTTGAAATGTATCATCAATCAATGGAATTGTCTTCTGATAAATTTCAAGGATGGATCTGCCATTTCCTAATACAATTCATCATGGATAAGTAGATGTAGTTTGGGGATATAAAAATACTTTGCGGTGTTTCTTTGAATGCCTTAAGATGTCTATCGGGTTTACAGTTCGGCAGATGTATGCATTACTGATGTAAAATTTCAAATAAATTCTTTTAAAAAAAAACTGTCGAGGTATTTGTCTAATAATAGTGGTTATTTTGAAGTGTACTCTTTTTTTTCTGCATGGGAATTTAGGCATTTTTTGTATTCATGATAAGGCTGGAGTTTTATTATATGAGCTTAAATGATATCACGTGACTAAGTTGTAACATATTTGTATTGAAAGTATACGTGGCGACCTTACTGTCTGTAGTTAAATTAAGTCCAGAGCACGTAGTTATGTGCTATTTATCTGGAAAAAACAAGATTATGGACTATAAAATCTTACCATCAAGCAAACATGATTGTAGTTTGCCTTTTATTATTACAATATCATAACATTTGAAATTATATGTGGCTATATTGTGTTCCTCAAAATATTTTGAAATGTACAAGATGTTTGTTGTATTACATTTTCAATATGGTCATCATGACCAATAAATATTAGTGGAAAATTTAATACATGACAAGCAAATTTTCGATATATGTTATTGAAAATCTTCATTTGCTTTACTTTTCATTGATTTAATGTGATTATTTTTAACTGGATGCATTCTTCTTAAACGTGAGAACTAATTTTAGTTATTTTTCTTTAAACAGTCTTTCGCAGATAAAATCCCTCCCTCTTTTCGCTGATTATCTTCTCTATGTTTTGATTGATTATAGATCATCCCCAACTGCTCTATATGCAGATTAAACGTGACATCACAAACCAACTAATCAAAATAAAATAGAACCAACACAATATTTTGGAAGATATTGGTTCCTTTTGTTTATTAATTTTTATTATCCTTTTATTTGCTTCAAGTATTTATAATATTTTTTTTTCGTTTTCAGCACGAATGCCAAGCAGCCAGATGTGCAGGCCACACTTCCATACGCCTCTCCACCCCTGGATATCGGAAGGCGGAAAACCGATGGTCCCTCATCCCGCCCACGGGTCAGCCTGGTGCTCGGCCTTCTCCGGGAAACCTCCTCATCACCCCAGCGGGTCGTCGGGACCTCTGGGCGTCCACGCGCCACCTCACACGGGATCACTACCACCACATTCTAGTCCTCATCTCTTCAGCTTCCCGCCCACGCCCCCAAAGGACGCCACCCCCGACACGGTGTCGGGGGCCGGCACTGGACACGCCTCGGTGACCGACTACGGCGGCAACTCGGCCAGCATCGTGGTGTCCAGCAGCAACAGTAGCGAAGACATCAAGGGCCACCACACACCCAACATGATCACGTCTCTGGGGAGCAACTGCGGAGGAAAGCCCAGAGAAGGTAGTACAGCCTTTTCTTCAGCTCTCCCCCCTGTTCACCACCATCACCACCAACCTTCTCACCATCACCATCACCACATGCCCACCTATTCCTCGTACGTGACGGCACCACCCCAATCGGGTGGGTCGGCAGACTATTCTGGGGCAGGATATCATTTCCCTGGATCATTCCTTGGTTCATCAACAGCAAAATCTTCCTCCTCGTTACAGAACTCGGGTGGTTCCTCCAGTGGAAAGCCCAGGAGCAAAGGACGATCCAGTGCTGGTAAGATGATGATGAGCATGAAACAAAAAGAAATGGCTCTCCTCACTAAAACCACTGGCACTAATCTCTTGGGCAGCTTCTCACACTGTTGCTATACTCAATGCCTACACCCTCCTGTTCCTTTTACCAATCCTTTCCTTCACTTGTTCCTTCTTGTTTAGATTCTGAGTGTATTAACAACCTGACGGTTCCTACCAAATAGTTCATTCATACATATGAATGTGATAAATCTTATCTTGTGTGTTTAAGTAATTTTTTTTTTAAAAAAAAAAACTTTCAAAATGAATATTAGAGAATATTGATTCTGTCTGTGTGTGTGTGTGCGAAGTGAAATTCTTTGAACAATATGCTCAAATAATATAAGATATTGAATGAATATAATTCAAACATACTACAGTAAAAATTCAATGCTTTCAAACTCTCTAATAAGCGTCTTTGTATACAATATCCTTGGTTGCATAGTTGCTACACTAGGTGGTTTGCATCTTTGCATAACTATCTTTATATCTCTTTAAGTACCATCTATTTGGACATATAGTAATTTTGATTTTATACTGTTTTTGAAATTTTAAGTATCCTAGAATTGCTTAATAGCGTGGACTTTGAAATGATAGGAGTAAAGTTTTAAGAAAAATATATGCCCAAGTAATATAAAACATTATTTGATATCGAATTACACGTTTGAATTCTCTAATACCATATTCACTGCAAAATGTGTTACTTGGGCATGTAATGATAAATTGTTGTTGTAATTCTTAAGTTAAAACCAATGTCTTTAAAAGTCTTAAAATAATTCAAGGTCTCTCTCTGAGTGAAATGTTCTATTATGATTGTTGTTACTTTTAAATAACACGTAGTTTTCCCGTCTTATTTTGTCCATTAACACACTCCATAAATGTTATTTCCCTCGATTATAATTTTAATCTTATGTCATATCTACTTTTTAAGTAATGTTTTTTAAAATTAGTTTCCATTAAAATATTTTTTTAAGTAATGATTTAAAACTAAATCAATCAATTCATCTCTGAATAAATATTTGATCAGGAATTAAAAAGTAAATATTATTTACAGGTAGTTTATATGTATGTGTATGACAGAATTTGAATTATTGTAACTATTTAGTTCAAAATTATTATTCTTAATTTTTTTAAATTGTTTTATTTTTACTAGCTAAGTTGCTCGAAATACTTTGTAAGAATATAATGTAACTTTGATTTTTTCCATTTTTACTTGTTTTTTTTATATATATATTTTTTATTAAATTATGAAAAAGGTTTTTAATTTCCAATCCTAGTTTATTTTTGTAAATTTAAATCGAATAATAGTGATAAATGTAAAATTACCGAAATTGTTATCAAATTAAACACTTTTTATCTTTTTTAAATGCCTATTTTAAATACATTAAAAAAAATCCTATTATTTAATTGCAATAAACTCCTGTAGATCCCAAAACATAACTAAATAATATAACTAGAAAACTTTAAGAAAATTTGCGAGAGATAAAATCATAACATTTTACTTCAGGGAACATTTTTGCACATTATTTTCCATAGAAAAACCTATATTTCCTGGTTTGAAAAAAAAAAGAATCACACTGTTTGCATTATGAATTATGCTTCCATCTTTTCATACTTGATTTTGTTCACAAAAATAAAAGTTAAAAGTTTAAAGAGGAAAAAAAAAAAAAAAATCAAAATTCAGAATTGATTCTCTCCTTTATACAGCCGGAAGTATATAAATATTAGGATTCGTAAAATTCAATAATTTAATTTTCCGATCTGAATGGAAATTTATATGCTCATTGAAAAGACTGTAAAAGACAGTCTTTGCATTTCGCTCTTGGACTCCGGAAAATCTTTCTATGGGTTTTCTTGATAGCTTTCAAAAAGAAACGAAAAATTACTTCTCGCTCGCCACAGAGGTTTGCAATAACACTGCCAAGACGAAAAGAAAAAAAGGGGCGAATATTGCCTTTGGCTCTTTTCAAAATTCCACACACAAAAAAGAAAGAAATGAAATGAAATGAAAAAAAGATTCTATTTGCGAAACTCGTATGAGACGCGTGCAATTCACGGGGACTGCATAAAGCAAGGCTTTATAAAGATAATATTCTATCCATTACGAGTCGCTAGAAATGGTTTTCTCGTATGAGTTCGTATGGAAAAAGAAATAAAGTCTGAATTCTGAACTTTTTCTTTTCTTTTGTGGTTGCACTTTGAGATTTTTTTTTTATTGTTGTGTTGTTAATACTTCTTATTTTACCCGCCTTCTACTTTTTTTTTCTTTTTATTTTTGAGGGAAGCGGGATTTTATGATCTTTTTGCTAAAGGAATGGAATAATATTAACAAAAATATGAAGGCTTTATAAGGGTTGAGGTTATATCTATCCTACTACCGAACACAACTACTTGAAGCAGTTGCAACATATAAAATCTGAGTTATAAGTTGGATTTTTTCTTTTTCTTTCTTTCTTTTTTGATATAAGTTTTTGTTCGCATCCGTTGCTCTTTGCTAAAAATCTCGACAATATTTAGAATATAGAGAAAATAAATATTTCGTAAATTAACACTCAAGTTGAAAATTTTTTCCATCTTAACTGCTGCATTTAAGAATATTTATATTTTATTCAATATAATGTGTGAAGTAAAGCTCTCTGATTGTAATAAGTTTATGTTGTTGCTGTTTCTTATCCTCGAAAGGTCTGGCATATGCCAGTTCAGCTCTAGAAGGTTGTTGACCGCCAAAAAATCTATGATAGTAAGGGGATCTGATGTTAAACCCCTCTTAGAAAGTCCGATGCATCCCAGAGTGTGATCTGGTGAAGCTGGAAGGTCACAATATCTTACAAGAGGGGTGGATTTTTCTGTCACTATCATAGGAAAGAAATTTCAGGTGGCTACTTGTTGGTCTAGCCAGAGTAGTTTGGGAGCCATGGTCACATTTAATTTCCAGCAGAGAATCAGGGGATGTTCCTGTATACCAATGGTGTGTACGTGAAATACTCCATATTAAATTAAGTCTATATCTTTTATTCGAGTATAGTTCTTGATAAATAAGCGAAGTTCCACAGTAGCCGTTTCATTCTCACTACCCTCTTTGGCAGTCTCTTAGCAACCTCATTACCTCTAACGTTGACATGTGATGGGATCCATTGAAGGTGGACGTCGTGGGTCTGAGATCTTCTTGAGCAGAACAGAAGCGCTAGTAAGTTTATAGCCAATGACTAGCAGTTAATTTAGATTTGTTTTATCATTTACATGCTGTCTTGGCAATTACTTAATATTTGATGTAAGATTATTCATCTGTTAATTTTCACTATGGAGTGTCAATACAATCAGATTCAGAATTCATTTTCTTTACAAAACTTGAAGAATAAAAAACTATTTTTCAAAAAGAAATATACAGAGTTAAGGGATTATGTCTTCAAAACAAATTTAATGTAGTTAAATATGATTTAATTAAAAAAAAAATAACTATAAACTTTTATTTGCATTGTTTGTCTATCATAACACTAATCATGTAGTACATTAATTACGTGACATTACAAAATGGTAGAAAAGTAGCACAATGTCAAAATTCAATTGAATTTTCAAAAGGTATAACGAGCAATATAGAATAGTATGCTCCCGGGAAAAAAACTGAGGATGATTGCTTGTTAATGTATTAATTTCTATGATTACAAATAGAATCATTTTATCGCAGAAAGGGAATTATATTCTAAGAAACAAATTTCGTGTTGCAAATTTCTTTTTGTGAAAAATGTGATAAAAATGCTTAGAAAAATTCGCTTTCTGATTGAGAGTTACAACAGTCAGTTACTTTTTTTCCCAGATTTTTTTTTTTTTTTCGAAATTTTATTTCTGAAGTTCATGATAAAAAAAAATACAAAGAAAATATATTTTATATCTTGTTCGGTACGTGAATTCCTTCAACAAATTAGTCATAAAATGGTTTATGGCAATGTTTTGAAGCATGATAATCCGCATGCCTCTTAAGATCCAAGTAATAAACTGTTTGGCAAAATCCTTCAGGCACGAAGCAGCTAGAAATATTTTACTATTTCATCAAACTAAAAGAAAAAAAAAA
>BMAV01023121.1:176150-190638 GCA_019973955.1 Trichonephila inaurata madagascariensis | reverse complement strand
AATCATGGTACAACTTAGAGACTTATATTTATAGTACAAAATGTAAATTTCATGCTAATGTTCTTTTGGTATTCTAGTAAAACTTCGAAAATACCCTTTTACGATTTCTTCTGAAAGGTATATTTTGTTTCTCAACTTTTAGAAGTTATGCTTCACTGCCAGAAAACATTTCACTAGATTCTTATATATGTAAAAAATAATAAAAAAAGTTGAATTTCTCTCTTTCTCAAAAAGGAATTCAAAATGGTTTTAATGCTTATCATATTTTTTTTAAAAAAATGCGTTCGAAATGTTTTCTTGTAGAAGGTGCTTACTTTAAAATCTCGATTCGAAATATTTCTAGCCCTGAAACAAATAATTCTAAATTCACGAAGCATCATCAAATTACATACTAATTCTCCCTGATTAAATAGTAGCACTGTATTTATCTCAACATTAGATTCTTCGAAGTTCCGTTAGTGAATTTCGAATAGATAGAATGGTTAATTTGCGCCGTATTAATTCAAAGGTGTCTCAAATAAAACTCGCTTAATGATACATTTGATAAATGTTTCGAAACTTATGCATCCCCAAGACAATAAAAAACCGACCTTCGAAAGGCTACGACGGCTTTTATTCCAAGATGCCTTTAAGCTGTTGCTACATTTGCTAACCCGACGCCCCATTGTCTTGTCTTTCTCCAGCTAGAGGACCCACGTGCCTTGAAAATTAAACAGTTAATCACAGGATATGACGCGATGAAGGTTCTTTTTCTGATTTGTCCTCAGGGGTTGAGTCGCTGTCGCTGTGAAATTGGCAGATTGTTAGAAACACCTGTTCGGATCGGTGATGTCGAACGCTTGATTCTTATTAATCGCGAAGTGCTGATCCTAATTAAGAAACGATACTGAGATCCATTGTTTGACGCTTTTTACTGACAGTGTTGAGGGCTGTAGGATACGGTTTGTAAAGTTTTGGCGCAAAATTCATGTAATTGCAAACTAGAAAATAATGTAGCTCTTTCCGCGAATCCAGCTTTCTTTGTTTATACACACACAAACCCCAATCCAGCAAACAAAAACAAAAGAAAAGTATACATACAATGCCTAAAAGTAATACTATAACGTTTTGACGATTTAGACTAAATTTTGCTGTTTTGTATTTATTATTTAACTTGACTAATTTATGGTTAAAATGGCAATACGAAAAAATATCACTTTGAAACATACCGTTTGCTTTTTGTGTGCCAGTCGTTTCAAAATAAAATATAGATACATTGGGCGAAAGACACGGCAATCACATGATAAATTGAATCACGTGATCTCCATTGAATTTAAAACTAACATTACACTTGTAGTTGTTGTTCTACTTATAAAATTTAGATAAAATTTCAATTTTAATAATTGGCTAGATATATTGAAGCATTCAGATTCTTCAAAAACCCCCCCCCCCCCCCAAAAAAAAATTAAACTCTTATACGTGTACTTTTAAATCAAATATATTTTGATTACCATGTGCGTTATTATTGTTGCCAAATATGTACATTTTAAAAGAAAGTTTCTGTGCGAAAAGCAAAAGTTGGCAACTGTAAAACGCATGACCTGATTGGGTGGAAACACGATTCCATTTATCATGAGACTATGGCATCAAATGAATTTGTGAACTAAATGGTTTAATCATATGACTATGGCGTCCTACGAATTGATGAACTGATTGGCTGGATACACATGATTGCATTTATCATGTGACTATGACATCATATGAATTCATCAACTGATTGGTTGAAAACACGTGATTGTTGTAAGCATATGACTATGACGTCACATGAACATACCTCACCTTCAGTAAACTATCGATTCGTTTCAAAATATTTCTGCAAATATTGCAAACATAATTTTTATTTAAAGTATAGCATAAGCTTTGATCTTGTAAGCTTTATATGAAATAAAATTTTCTACGTCTAAATTTTCCATGCAATCTAGTAGAAGATTAAATTGTTTGATTATTAAAGTCGCCTTTTGAAGCTACATAAGGGCTACTGGCGATGGATCTCGAAATCTTGATATATACATGTACTTCAAACACTAAAAATTTTCTGTTAAAGGCTTACTGAGTTAAACTAAAATAAGATAAATAAGTGTTTCACATGTTTTATAATAATTTAATTTAAAGCAAAACTTCATTTTATTAAATTTGCTAATTGAGTTCGATTCCTTGACAAATTCTAGATGTGTTTGTGTTAAAGGATTTTTCAAACTTAAAGAAATACAAAAACGTAATCCTTCATATGTCACTTATTTCAAGTTATATATGTCTAAAAAGTGCACGTTTCACTCTTCTCAAATCCAAAATCTATTTTTTTTCCGTAAAATACATAAAAAATGACAAAGAGAAAAACAGTTAATTGAATCAATCGGTTTTCTGTCAAAATAAGTAGCTACTGGATTTGACATGTGAAGGAAATGTGATGTGATGTGATGTTAGTTGCAAAAATAATAAAATGAAGTTGCAGAATTTTAGAAAAAATAAAAATTGAATGTCAACAAATATAGATTTATTTACATTCAAAAAGGAATAGACTGAAAAATATCTGACCTATTTCTGGAAGCACAATATTGTTTACTAAGTCATAAGCAAAATTTAACTTTCGATTGCGTAAATTTCGCTTACCATCTTCACGAGCAAGTTATATTTTGAATATTCATAAGAGCAAAAAGCTTTACATTAAACTTGATATTTGTAAATATTTTAACGTTATGCTAGTTTTTTTGTAAATTAAATTATAGAACTATCACTCGTAACATTTGTGTACAATATACAAAGGCTTCCCATCAAAACAATAATTTTTAATAAACTACATTGAGTTAAACTTTTCAATATTCCGTATTTATTCGAATCTAAGCCTCACCTTTTTTTTCCCTATGTTAATGTTACTGAAAATCAGGTGCGGCTTAGAATCGAAGACGAAAATATTCGTTGGATATTTGAAATTTAACGTTACACTAAGGGGTTTGAGCAATTACACAGGTTAATGCAATGCAGGTATGCATTTAAAAGTTTTTAATAATAGTAAAATAAATAAGTTGTTAACTTCCTATTAATTCTACAATTTAAATTTTTTTAAATTTCGTAATTACCGAATATAGACAAAACTTTTAACATTATTTTTTCACCAAAATTCGTTGTGAATATAAGTTGCGGCTTAGATTCGAATAATAATACGGTATATGTATATAATTTAGTCCCTACATTGGCTGTGTTGCTTGATAGCAATGGAAAAAAATACATAATATGAGAAATAATAGGAAAAAAGTCGGATCTAGAGGTTCAAACCACTCATATAGGTTATTATTTATCTATCAAGATTATATGTATCTATATATTATATATAGATACTAAGCCGATCCCCCCCCCTCACCCTTGATTTTTATTTTGATTGTTTATAATCCTATGCAAAAAGAATGTAAAATTTAATTAAGTATTTGTAATTAAAAATTTATTTTATTAACTAATACTATTTGCTGTTTTTTGTTCCCGACAATTGACAAAATGAAAAGAATATTTTTGGCGGAGTATTGGGATACGAGAATGGTGGACTTTCTACCCTGCGCCCACCCTCCCTTGAAAAATTCCTGTGGGCACCTCTGAACATTTATAATCTAACATGCTGCTGAAGGAAATAGAAATAAACAATGTCGAGATTATTATTATTATTTTTTTAATATTATGTCACAATGAGTACCTTCAGAATTTTTGGTTTTAAGAATTATTAGACGAAAACAAAAAAAAAATATATATATTAAGTCTAATAACGAGGAAGAAAATTAAGAAGGAAGACCAAATCAGTTGCGTTTTTTAACCGTTCTTTTACACTCCGGCCCTTAACTTTCCCTGTTGATTCAGCCACTGTGCAACAGGTAATTTGCGTGTGAGCAAACCATTTTTAGGAACAAGATGCTGGGAAGATAAGCAATTACCCTGATTACACATTAAATGAAACAAGTTGAACAAGCGTTGTAAAATCACACGCGTGTCAACAAACGTAGGCTCTGATTCCACTTAAAATTACCCCTGTCACGAAATTAAAAAAGGAAATCAGCAAAAGTGAGGATTCTTTTCCCCCTTTTACATAAATAGATGCATCTTCCATGTTTGGTATGTCACTTGCGGAAGAAAGAGTTTGTCGTCAGCCATGCTTTCACACGTTATTATCCCTTCATGCAAACCGTGTCTCTTGTTTGGACATGCTGAAATGTAAATAGAATGTTTGTAAATGTGTGTTTTTCCCTCTATTTGTTTTAGTAGTTGAAAGTTTCCTGCTTACAGTTTGTTGCGGATGAAATCATACATATCTCCATCGATGACCTTTTGACAAAGATGTCTAAATTGTTTCATAAAATTCTGTTCTAATGATACAATAGTGTAGGGCAGGGATCGTCAAACCGTGGCTCGTGACCTGCATGGCGCTCTTTGCATAAAAAAAGTCGTAGCTCTTCAGTCTTCTGCCTCATTGAATCATTAAAAAAAATAATTATGCCCACTAAAAAAAATGTTTCCCTCTCTCTTTCTTTTATAATTATTTACTAAAAAAATTTACGTGTATTTATATACATATACATTTAAATATTTGTCTGGCCTAAGATACTTCTTTAAGATTTTTATTTCTGTGTTGTAATTTATTTTTCATTAACAAAGCTTACTGAGAATCAGTGAAAATATTACAATTATTTCTGAAGCAGCAGAAGTCCAATTTGTCGGTATAAATACCGCCATGGGAAGATTTCCAGAAACGTTTACCAAGTTGCATAAATGAATTCGAGAGCATTCATGGTTTTGGACAAGAGATACACTTAAAACCCCAACCGAAGTGACAAAATCATGTTTCACATTTTATGATAAGTTTTAGGTTAATAAAAAGAGTGTTGAAACGACTTTTGTGTGCAAGAGCAACCAAAATCAATTTCAATTATTATAATGTAAACATAAAATTCTAGAATAAAGCCTTTATGGTATCACTAATACAGAATTTCTTTCACGAAGCTTGAAATTTAAATTTACAAAAAACATTACGAAATTTTCTCAATATTTGTTTTTGAACTGAAACACAGAAAAAAAAAATATCTTCTCGTAATTCTTAGTTTTTGAAGAAATGTATAAATTATTACTTTGGATAAAATTGTATTCAAATATAATAAAATATTGATTAGAGCAGAGAATCCTAATATCTGCGGTTACCAGAGCCCTCCCCCTCCAGAGCAAGCTTATGCATAAAAATAGTTTATACTCTTTGATAGTTTGTTTTGTTTCACTTGCCTATTGACTCTACTGTCTCAAAAATTTGCCGACCCCTGGTGTGAGGTTATGGATAATTGATCGAAAATCCAATTGGATAAGATACACTGCCATATCATTTAGTACCATCAAAGTTTCAAGGAAATGCTAATATTCCCAACATCAATAAAGACATTCAAACTATATTTCTTTCAAGTTTTGAACAAGAAACAACAATAATAACTTCCTCAATTTAATAATAAGCAATTTCCAAACATCTCATCTTGTTTCCCCATTACAGTAAAAAAAAATACACTGCCAATGCTCTCTTAACCAGCATTTATCGTGCAGATAAAATTTCAATTTCCGATCATACCATCGCTTATTGTTTCTGCGGCATCGACCTCTCCGACACAACAATAGTAATTGGTAAATACCCCTCCACTATTGCCATAAATATAGTTTACGGGTTTTCGTGCTGACGTTTCGAGTCGACAAATCTCGTATCGACTGTGGTTTGTCATCGCGTGCACCATCTATTGAATAATGATGGTAGCATAACCGCTCCACAATAGGATTACGATACAGAAATTGAAATTTCGGCGCCTGCTTTCGGTTTCTTGCCGATCGTCGGCCGCAGGGTGAATGGAAGATGCTCACTGGTAAGCGATCACGCAAACTGGGATGGAGATTCGAACGCGCACGCAAATGCTAAGCGTCTGCCAACTGTTGTTGGTGTATTTGAGACGTCCAAGAAGAAGCTTGATTCAAGCAACTTGCTCTTGAGTTGGGTTTTGTTGAAGACCTTGCTCTTTCATTTGCTTGGTGTTTTGTTAAAATATATTCCTTAACTTTATATATATATATATATTCATTCATTGTATTGCTTTTAGAAACATCTTCGTTGTATGTTTTGTCATCTTAAGTTTGCTTTGTAAAGCTTAGGACAACAGCATAGGCTTAACAAAATATGGTTTGTTCTATGGCTGTTTCTCATACAACCACATTACCTCCTGAGGATATTCACTTTCCTGACAGAAAATTCAGTGTATTTCTAATAGATCCTTTTCATATGGAAATCAAATATGTGTTATATGAATTGGTATTCGAGGTATTCGATATACAAAGATGACCTCTATGTTAAGACTAGTTCTAAGTTCAGAGCATTCATAATTTGGATTATTTAAATAACTATGCTCCAGTGGCGTACACAAGGGTGGGGGCGAGTAGAATGTAAGCCCCTCCCATGATAGAGAGGTATGTGTACGCTACTGCTATATGCACCCATTATTCCATTAAAATGTATCTTTCCAAATGCAGAATAGCCTTGTTGCTTGCGCATAATGAATTGACTAACTAATTTTAGAAAATCAACTTTCTGTATTATACCACATTATATTTATAAGTGAAATTGATTTAGAAATATGGGATAACTGTAAAATTATCATGTTAGTGAATGAATATTCCTTGTGTTGAAAGATAGAGGATGCTTGCAAATTAGATTGTCTTATCTGTGTGTTTTCCAGCTCGGATATTTTGCTATATTTGAATGCAAAATTGCAATATAATGGTATTTTCTCCTGTTTGGGACAGTGGCGTATACAACGGGGAGGATTCCACCATAGACTAATACATTTTTAATTTTTACAATAGATATAACCTCTCGGCGCTTTGGTTTGAGTGTTTTTTAGAATATAACCTCTACCCCATAAGAGATCTGTGTACACCACTGGTATGGGGAACAGTCCGACCAAAAATCATTAAAACAGAATGTGTTTTGAAAACATTATTCTGAAGCGCAAAGCACAAACGAGTATTAAATGTGAAACATTTTAAAAACCCTATTTCAGTCCTAGTACCCATTGGTTATAATTTACAGGGAAGAAAATGTGCAATATTTTCGGAACAGTTATTTTACTGTATGGAAAAAAAAAGATATCACAGAAAATATCCCACAAGATTTTATGGGAAAGTTTCATCCCTTCCAAATCTGGAGATCTTGATCGTAATTACCTCACTCACTTCACTTCACTTAAAAGAAAATAGGTTTTATCATCTTGAGGTCAATGGATCAGTGTACACACTCTCTTTGACACGTGAATAATTCGTCTATACCAATAAAGCCCACCTATCAACACAACTTTGAAGGATGCATAGAATCGAGTAATTGGTCCAGCTTCCCCCCCCCCTCTTTTCTGAATTACCCAAAAGGCAAAGGAGGGGGAGGGGGTGAGCAGCAGGCACTCCCATTACACTCATCATCCATCGTGTGTCGTTTGGAGGTGTGCGTGCTGGCTTGATGGTCTTCTTATCCGTGAGAAAATGTGGCCTGAGGCATTCTGTGCGACGAGTTGCTTCGTATTATTTATTCGTAAGGTCAAGGAATGATTTGCTGCCTGTGTGCATTCTTTTTTTGTGTGCCTGGGCTTCCTTCCTTCCTTTCGCTTTTCTTCTAGTAAGGGGTGGTCTGCTTTTTAACCATCTCGTATTTATCCGTGACTCTGTTGCCATTTGGTAACTAGAAACTGGTCATTATGTGCATAAATACCGCAGGTCTAAAAATCAAATCTAATTACTAAACTGTGTTGTTCTTTTGCGGACTGTGTGGTTGCTGGTAAAGAAAATTAGGCTTAATTAGATCCGTTTTGGAATGCTCTTGTAATTTGTTCTCGTATCCTTGTATTGATGAATTTTTCCAAGGCAAATTTTAAAACAAATATCGGAGAAGTGTATTATTGTTGTAGAGTTTGTGTGAAGCGGCTGGTCTTTATTTTATGACTAATTATATTGTAAATAATTTGTGGGATAGCAAACTTTTTGTAGAGTTGGTTCTTATTTATAGCAAAAATTGAGTATGTTTGGTTCACTCCCGAAAGCTGTAAGTTCGTCTTGGGGAAAAATACACACTGGAAATGCTTGAAATAGTAACTTTGACGTTTTAAAAAGCAACCTAACCCATTTTAAAATTTATAGCACATGTATGAAAGTACCCTCAAAAACCTTTGGGAATCAAAAATATGTGCATCTGCAAAAATAAAAATGAGAAGAAGGCATATATTAAGACGTAAGAGTTTTGATACAAATAACTCTCTGATAACTTAAAATACCTTAAAACTTAATTGTATATCAGATCTGCAATTTGAAGCCAAGTGTCCCAAACGTATAAACCATCGAAAATTAGTTTTTTAAAAAAAGTATACATATGGTGTTTTTCTCCCCACACTACGAAGCCCAAAAGAGGGAACTGCTAAATTCCGATTTTCTCCTTTTACAGTGGCACCAGTGGCGCACACAAGGAGGGGGGCCCTTGCTTTTTTTTCCGATTGGTTATAATTCTAAGTATATAATACTTAAAATTTAATTAAATTTTTGTTATTAATGATTAATTTTATTAATTAATGCTAATTATTTATTCAATAATTAGTTTTTTACTGTGTTTTGTTCCTGAAAATCGATAAAATCAAAAATAGCATGATACAAGAATGGTGAACTTTCAACCCCGGACACCCCCCTTGAAAAATTCCTGTGTGCGCTACTGAGTGGCACACATTGGAATTTTTCGGGGGGGGGGGGAGTCGTGTTCAATAGATATTCAGTATTTTTTCCTTAAAAAAATTCTGTACTGTTTTATTATTTCTTTTATAAAATGATTATTACTATCACATATAGACTAAAAGAAGTGTGAAAATCTGGTGATCTGTATTCTTACTTCGAAGATGCAAAGTTATATAATTTTCGGCTTTTACCTAATACCACTAAACTTAACGTTATAAAACGAAAGCACAGAATTTCTCTCTTTTTGGGAAGTGTTTGGCAACACTTCTCGATTCATTGAGAGGAAATAATATCTCGCTAAACTGACAAATAGAGCAGCGCTCAGACCAAATCGGACAGCGGATATACCAACTGGCGCACACCGGAATTTCCGGTGCCAGAGTCAGGAGATAAGCCAACTCGGCACAACAAAAGGCCTAGCCTCCAAAACAAATAGCGGCGTTTGCCCCAACTTGAAAATGATCGCTCGTAATTTAAACGAGAATTCATTACATTATTATCATCATCTTCACTCTCCAGCTAATAACGCGGGTTGGTCATTAAATTCGCATTTATTCCCGTGTTGTACACTTCAGACTAGGTTTTGCAACGAGTCGACGGAATTGGCTTTGACAGGAAATTTGAAAATTTGTTGTTATTGTGTGTGTTTGTATTAATGGAATGCGATTTAAAGTGAAATAATTCGAAACAGACTATGTGTGTGGAATTTGAATTATATCTCTACTTAGTCAACTTCTTTCATTTTATACTAACCTTCTCTTCATTGTTGATTTGATTGTGATGTGTTTCAAAAATTTTATAAAGTAAATACAAGCTTCATGGTTTATAAATTAAGTAAAAGTAAAATATATATCTGGCATGCATATGTAGTTATTCAGTGGCGTAACGTACACCCCCGCGTTGTGGGGGGGGGGGCCGGACTCTTAGTGGGCCCCAACGCCAAAATCCCACTTGGCGTCATTCAGGCTTTGGGCCCCCCTAAGAGTCCTGCCCCCCCCCACAACGCGGGGGTGTACGTTACGCCACTGAAGCTATTACATGTTTACCAAACGTTGAGAAATTAAAGAATACTCGTTCCATTATTACTATTGTGGAATTGGCATTTTAAAGAATATTTTAAACACAACATTCAAAAGAAAAGTCCAAAATTTAACAACTCGAAAAGGGTAACTTTTTTTTTTTTGCACACTGTTATTGAATCGTAATCACTCTACGAGTTACAAATTGATTCGAAAAATTAGATGTTGGTGGCAGTAATTGAGTAGACATAGTTGCAAACTTATTATTGATGGGTTTTTTTAGAACGCAGTAGCGTACATAAGGGTGAGATTGCGGGGACTCAGCTCTCCCTCCACATAGAATAGTTTAACTTTTTCCTGTATTTTAGTTTTTTCCTTCCATGGTGCTCAAAGCTAAGGCTAACGTGACAGGCGTTAAAAAAACTAGTCCTTACCCGCGATGAATTTCGTGAACCTTGATCTGATGTTACTGTCAAACAGGTGGCATAAGCAACAACAATTTTTCCATAATGATTACGCTTCAGCCCTTTTGTCAATGAATGTTTTCAGAATAATCCCCCCCACACACAAACTTCCTCGATGAGACGTCTGAGTATGCTATTGGTTGAGGAGCTGTGGAATTTTGGACAGTGGGTGCCAGCTTTGGTCTCTTGACTGCGATTATGCATCTGGTCCGTTGACTGTGGTTTGACTGTAGTTACGCATTCCGTTGCAGATAACCGTCGTGTTGTTTTGATTGATTGATTGTTTGTTAACATGGTATGTTCAAGTTAAATACGAATTATTGGTGGTGAACCTCATTATTTGGACCATGGCCGAGTGCCGAGGATGACAACCCCACTCTCCAAACTTCCACGCCAACTTTTAGGCTTTAAGTCTCTACACATTTAACTCTCACTAGCTCCTCTAAATTGCAGCCTAAGAGGCACCAGAACTCTATGAAAACGTATTGCTTTGAAATGCGATTTTAATAATCAATAAATCCAATAGAATTTGTCAATTCCAGAACAAAGATTTAAGTGTATGTAAATAAACTTTTTCAACGAATACCACATCTTATTGAGAGATTGACTTGAGTTTGAAAGCAATTTCAGTCATAACTACTAAAAAAAAAGTAGGGATTATATAAATAATGTTGAACAAAAACTCAGATTACAACTATAATTTTGAACACAATTCTTTCATTTACAACAGTCTTTACAACACAATCATAGGAATAAAAATCCTTATTTTATCAGTGAACACTATGCAATTTTTTTCATACATCAGATATGCACGGAAAGATAAAACTTTGAATAAATTATCTCCAAAAAACGATAAATGAGCCATAATAAATTTTATTGAGGGTAAAAAAATGATTCTAGGGATCTCCGAAAGGAATTTAAAAATAAGAAGCTTACTAAACAAATGTACAGCTCACTAACTTTGACCAGGCCCACCCCCATACCTACACATTTCTTTGAAATCCACAACTATTATGTTATACCCGTAGATTATACTTATTATTCGTATAGAAATTTGTTTTGATGAATGATACACACAGTATGAAGTGTACAATTTGTTACACGTACGTCCTAGGCTTAAATTTCAAGCTGAAAAGTCATCCTCCAAATTGCACAGAAAGGAATTGGTAGATTGTACGGATGAAAAGGATTTAAAATACGAGATAAAAAAAAAATAATAAGTGGTGCCAACATTGTCTTAAATAAGAGGTTTCCTGAATCAAATGATACACATCATTAACTCCAAGGCAGTGAAGTTGGTATAGGATTGATATGAAAGATAGAAATCGAATTGGATCATACAGCCTAAAGATATATGTGTTGGTATTCTCATAAGACCATGAAACAGTATTATTTTCGTTTTCTTTTACTTTTGTTCAGGTTTGAATGCTTTGAAATGCACAAAAATCGTAATTCTTCAAGCGCTTACTGCTGAAGTTTTATAGATTTTTCCTGTGAGAACACTCACGTGTTCGAATAACAATAAATTACTTTTTAAAAAGCAAAAATTTGCGTAGTTTATCAGTAATATTATTCTGGATTAATATAATCCAGTGGCGCACACAAGGGGGGAGGGGTGTCCTAGGGGTCCGGACCCCTCCCAAAGCCCTTGATGATTTTTCCGATTGATTATAATTCTAAGAATATAGTACGTTAAATTTAATAAAGTATTTGTTATTAATGATTAATTTTATTAATTAATGCTAATTATTTATTTAATAATTAGTTTTTTACTGTTTTTGTTTCCGAAAATCGACAAAATCGAAAGGAGCATGATACAAGAATGGTGGCCTTGCGACCCTGGACACCCCCCTTAAAAAATATTTGTGTGTGCTACTGATATAACCTAACATATAAAACAACAACAATAAGTAGCAAAACCGTACAGGACAAAATAAAATGGCTGCAATAGTGCATTAGAAATCTTCTAGGCTGAGGGCTAAGGTTGAAGATTTAGCAAAGTTTTGATGCATCAGTTTTCCTCTGTACCCGCCATTATTACTGGCTGGAAAACTAAAAAAAGTTAGAAAATAAAAGTTAAAGTTGTTAAATGTTTAAAAAAAAAAATTGCACTAAAATTAATTTGTAAAAATCTAAACCTCTTATTGTTTACTCAGCTAAACTGTGATTTATAATTCCCTTTCTGTGTGGTTATTACACAGTAGACGTTTCATTAACTTAAATTCATTTAAAAAAAATCGAATGACTGAAGCCAAACTTACCTGCCACAATATTCAAACTATTCTTACATGTTTTAAAAAGTTTTCTAACTCTTATAACAGGTTCTATATTTAAATATATATTGTTACAATTAGCAAGTAAGAACTTTCAAAACTGTTTTTTTTTAAATCCCAGATTCAATTTCATACTGGAAAAAACATTTTTCAAAACTTTTATTCAAAGTATTAAGATTTTAAAAATAATTTGGTGTATGTTTTTATTTCCTATGTTTTCAAACGCATTTATGTATGTAATTATACAATGATTCACTTTTATCCAACCATATTCTCAAATTATACTGAAATGGAAGGAATTTTGGAATAGCTTTCCGAATTCGAATTCCGTGATCCTAAATTCTACATCTTCAAATCCATAAACATTAAGAAACAAACACTAGCCCAAAGAAAATTAAAAAATGAGGAAGAGGAGAAAAAAAACACACACACAAAGCAAAGTTTCTGAACTCCTCAAATCGCTCGCTCTTCCACCAACTCCAAAACGACATCTTTCCAACTTCCGAAACACTGTCACCTCTTCGTCGACTGTGCGTCGACACACATCCAAGATACACATCAAAACAAGCAAACTCGACGTCAGTTGCATCTTCTAACATCGCGGGCTTCCTGCTGGAAAAGAAATAATCAAAACTCTTGTTGCGCCCTGCGACGAGTTAACCAAAATGTCTCTTTATCTCTGCTTATAAAAGGGCTAAATGTAAAAGAGTAACACACACACACACAAAAAAGGAGAAAGTTATCTCCTTGGTTATCGATACGCCGGAGTGTGACTGTCTAATAATAAATAAATGAATAAATAATCAAAAATAAAATCTCGTGATGAGAGTTGAGTTAAAATTACTCTCCAGCCTATCGGTGTTTCGCCCGCCCCGTTCGATCTTCAGGCCTAGGGCAGTATGGTTGACAGCAGAAGTAATGAGTGTTGGCACATTTGGCGAGTTATCGCGTCACTTTCCATTGATGTCGCGAAACGAGGGGCGTTTCCACTTAATTGAAGTAGCGAATGGAAATTGAAAATTAGTTATCTCTCTTTCCTTCGTTTTTATGCTCCTTTAATTGGGGAGAGATAAGTCTGTCTGTATCGGTGTATTTTGATTTCGGTTTTGGTTTTTGGTGCTGAACGGCTTCTTTTCCTTCGTTAGCTGGATAGAAATTGAATTGGGATAAAATTTGTGCTGAAGGTTTTAAACTTTTATTGTAAAAGCGTTTTTTTATGACATATATTTATATTTTAAACAGATTAAAATAAGAAACTTCGAAGTAAATTAACAGAACAATTTAGTGCTCAGTTCAGTGCATTGATAAATTATATAAAATGTGTTTTGTTTTGAAGATTGATAAGTTTGGCTGAATAAGATAACTTATTTTTTTGCTGTTGCTTATGCTTTTAAAAGTTTCTTTTGTTCAAGAAAATATATAATTTAACAAATCACCTTAAAGTTATTTTCAAAAAGATATATTAGTAAAGTTATGATAGCACTCGGAGGACAATTGTTTTGGTTCGAGGGCCCCACTGTAGAAGGTACCAGAAGGCTGCCCCCTTTTAAAATGATTAATTAACTTTGCATCTCAGAAAAGATATAAATTGCACCATATAAAGATTAATAAATATAAATGAAACAAATATACCCAATTGCACTTTTCTGCAATTTTTTTAAATCAGTGGTGAGGTTGCTCGTTTAAATTCTCATCAAAGCCTTCAAGTTAATGTTAGCCAGCATGCATCTGTATTTAAACTTGTATATCTTCATGCAAAAAAAGTTTTGCTCACAAACTGCTTGCTCTGACCCAAATATAGAGAATTTGTTCTATCTATTTGGTTTTCTGAGTGTCCTGGTGGGCCGCAAGTAACTCTTTGGGGATCGCTGTTTGCCTACCCTGTTATAGTTCTATATCATAATATTAATTTTCCGTGGCTTACCTT
>BMAV01023121.1:90489-105933 GCA_019973955.1 Trichonephila inaurata madagascariensis | reverse complement strand
GGGGCCTCGTTTCGTTCTCGACTCCACCTTAAAAAGATCATGATCCAAATCATTTTAATAGTCAAATATTATTCCCGAACATATTCTCCGAAAAACCAGGAATTTCGAGTTGCATTTCTACTGGTGTAAGTGGCAAGACTGTAATATTATGTGATAACCATTGTCCACAACACACACATGTCTAGGCCTAATAAAATAAACAATCATTAAACTTATTTAGAAGAAATGCGGCCATCGGACGAGCTGGTTTGTGCCTAGGTTTTTGAGGTTGTGAGTCGTGCACATCTATTTGTTTTAAATTATTGTTTGAACGAGTATGTGGGTATGTGCGCTCTCTATTATCTACTTTTAAAGATCTCAGGTAAGGCCTAGCTTTGCATAACAGCCCCAGGGCCCTAAAAGCTCTTAAGATTTCTCTGGGCTCAGGGCCTCAAAGAGTCTTAAGACGTCCCTGTACACAGCGAGTCTTCAATGGCACCAGGCTTGACCGAGGTACAAAATTACGATAATATAGCCCTCTCGTGTATTCCTTTATTGTGCAATGTTAACGAACACTTCATCACTTAAGACGGAATTAGGACTCGAACCCACAACACGATAGTTACCAATGGATTACCGAGTTTTTAAGGAATAAAATTGTAAGGCTTAGAATCGACAAGATAAAAAGGAAAATATTTTTCTCGAGTTAGTCTTAAAAACAAGTAATATATATAAAAAATTTTAAGTCAATTCCTACTTAGAACAACAAAGAAAATTTTTATTTTAGCTACTTCCTATTAAATAGTCACAATTAATATAAATATGTTTATACGTATGATGGAATCAATTATCATTAAAATATGGTATTGTCATCCAGAACAATCGTGTATATAAAATTTCAGTTCAACTAAATGCTTTAAAATGTGAGAAAAAAACCTTTTCAAGTTTTGACACAAGTCGACAAAAGGGTCGCCAAAAATTATGCCAACGTGGCTGTATTTATAATTCTTTAAATATAATTAATTTTAATCAATTTTTATTAATTATAATTATATTACTGTATTGTCATCCGAAATAATCATGTATATAAAATTTCAGCTTAATTGAGCGCTTTAAAATGTATTTTAACGATGGAAAATTCCACGAAGATAAATATATAGAGAGTGTGAGCTAATAGTAGGAATTGAATTAAAGTAAAAGGTAACTATGCGATTTTTTTATTATATAAAAGAAGTTTGTTAAATTTAAAATCTCCGTAAAAAGATGTGGAAGATAATATTGAAATTTTGAAATTAATCTAATTTTCTAAAATTCATAATTTGAGGAGTTAAAAACTTACTCAATAGTATTCTTTTTTAACATATTGACAGGAATTAGTAAAAAAAAAAGTGTTACAAAAGTAAATTTAGTACTATAATAACATGTTTCGAAGCCACATCTCGATATTTAATTATTGCAGGTTAAAAAAACAGTCAGAAAATGAGGGGAAAAAAATGCAGGAGCAACGAAAATTATTCAACAAAATATGAAATCTTTTAGATTCTATTTACAAAAGTTACGAATTTTATTGATGGAAGATCCCATTAATCTTGCAAAAGTCCTTGCATTTTTAATTCTGAAAAACTAAAATTTTTAGGGAGCAAAATAAAAAAAAAACTTTAAGTAAAGTTAGAAGTTTATATAAGAGAAAAAGGATAAACAAATTAACTCTATAATTTTAAATTGAAAATATTAAAATTTCATCAAAAAAATTTTAAAAAAAGGATTTACTGTAATTTCAATTTTCGAGCTAGCACTCTATGAATTTTTGAAGATTTTAATTAGTTGAGATTCAGGAAATTTATAGCTTTTTTTTTTTCGTTTTAAGAACTTAATACCGAAAAAAGTTATAAAGAACTTTATAAAAGACTAAAATTTATTTTCAACTCAGAAATATCAAAATCACAACTGAATTATCACAGGAAAGAAACAAAATCCCATGATGTTTCATTACATACATAGCTCCTAGAACCAAACAGAAAAAACAAATATGGTATGGTGTAAATAGTAGCAGTAATTGAATTGTGGCTTTATTGCTTAAAAAAGTCATCAAAACACTAAATAAGAATTTAAAAAAAAACCCACTATATGCTTTTGCTTAATGTTTTAATTTATGACATAAAAATTCATTGGCCTTAAGGGGAAAAAAAAGATAAGATATTTTAAATATGAAATATTTTGAATAAAGTTTTAAGATTAAAAAAAGATAAAGCCTCTTCAGGCAATAAATCCAACAGTAGTTACTCTGCACAAAACATCTATTTAATAAACTGAATAGGAATTATTTAATTAATCTTATTTCCCATTTGAATGCAGTGCGTAATGAACAATAACATAGTGACTACTAATAACTGCTAACAATAGCAACACACAATACCGTAGTTCATATAAGAGATCAGATATTTTTTTATATATATTCTCCTGTAGAGAACATACACCCATTCATGGGCTTAAGAGATTATTTTTTCTTATAAAATTTAATTCATATTTATTACTGAATGTATTTTAAATAAAGTTTTTCTATGCTGCTATTCTTTTTTGTTTTTAATTTTTAAAGGCATGATATGCTATAATTCTGTACAATGCTAACGTGCGTCACGTTTTCATCTTATTTAAATGCACAGGAAGTACATAAAAAAACAAGCTATAATAGTTATTTGTTTCAGGATTGTATGTAATCTAATGTAAAAGAAATAGGACTTTAATTCAGAAAAATATTTAATATCGCGTGCACACACACACACAATTTAGCCTCATTATCATTGAAACGTCTACCTGAGGAGTTGAATGAATTTTTTAAGCAAGTAACAGGAATGAAAGATAACATATTTTTTAAGTTTTATTGACATAGTATGATGAAACACACACAAATATATATATAGATTTTTTACAAATTTTTATTGCCGCCCAGCCAGTATAGTAGATATGACTTTCGGCTTTTAACCGAGTGGGTTCTTGTTCGAATCCCGAGTAAGACATGGTTGTGTTTTCTTCGGAAAAAGAAGTCGGACTTTCGCCTGTAATGGATTTCCGTCTCGAATGGAAAGCAGTGCACCCCTTCTTGTTATATGCTGGGATCATCATCTGTAATAGATGTCTATATTCTTCCATTTGTATTATATGTCTCTGTTCTTCCACTTGTATTTCATATGTATCCGAGGATAAAACACACGACAACAACAACAGCAAATTTTTATTAGTAATGATAAATATTATCAGCAGAAGAAAAAAATTTAGGGGTGCAAAATATATATATATATATCCCATGTATGTTAAAAAAAATATCCGATCATATTTTTTTTTCATATGTAAACAACTTTATGTTTGTAGATAGATATGGCTTAGTGCCCATGCGTGAATCTGTCTGTAGAATCTGTCAATGAAAGAGAATATTTAAGTATGGAAGGATATATTGCGCTTTTGACAAAATTCTAGACAAACTTCAACAACGGTACTGTTGTAATTTTTTTTTTTTTTTTTTTTTGCAATTTCCAAGAATAAAAAAAAAAAAAGAAATTAGAAAAAGATTTTAGCCCGAAGTGGGATGCCCCGAGACAGTATCGCACCATTTTATAAGAGTTGTTCCAGCTCTGATTAATCAATTCGAGAAGTGTTTGGTAATCAAAGGAAACTAGTACTGTTAAACAGATTAGTGTAAGATTATTATAGATTATAATTATTATTGTGAATGAAAAAGGAAAAAAAAATTGTTGCACTTAAGATTGTAGCAAGTCAAATGGGTCTTTTTATAAATGGAAAAAAAAAAGACTAAATAAATACTATTTTCAAAAGACAGAATCCCAAATCCTTTTCTTGAAATAGAATCATATAAATTTGAAACGGTTAAAAGTTTTACCTACTTACGATCAATGATTACCTCTGATAACAGAACATCTACATCTCATGAAATCCAGAATCAATTATAACCTGGCAAATATAAGGCTTTTTATGGACTGAGGTGGTTTTTAAAATCTATAAATTTCTTTCAAGAAACACAGCATTTTTAATTTACAAAACTCTAAATTAGACCAGTTCTGACGCATGCATTTGAAACTTGGACAATAACAAAACTGGAAGAAAATCGAATAGCATTCTTTAAGAGAAAAATATTTCGAAGTATACTTGGAGGTGTAAACGAAAACAATAGCTGGAGAAGATAGAATTTTGAAATCATATAGGATTTATAAAGAATCAGACATTAATAGATACATAAAAATAAATAGAATGAATTGGATAGCCCATATAATCAGAATGACAGATGGTAATGTTGTCAAAAAGATACTGCAGTTCAAAGTCACTGGGATTCGGAAGCGGTGGAAGATCAAAGCTGAAATGGATAGACTCAGTGGAATCAGACTTTGAGTGAGGTTACTGTGGAGGAAACTTCAAAGGAAGGCACGGGTCCATGAGGGGTTGTCTTGCCAAATATGATGATGAATAAGTAACTTTTATCAAACTTTTTATCTGCTCTTCGACACTAAGCAAGGGCTGTGATAGCTCAGTGGACAAGGTATCGGATCATGGCAGGCATGTCATGATTCGAGCCCAGTTCCACCAAAGACCCGCCGTGTAGGTGAGCGATGCACGTTAAATCTGTGAAAAGCTCAAACGTCCTCCCGTTGGTGTGGTAGTTAGGAGAGGAGGGTGCCAGCTCAGGTGTCGTCCTCGTCACTTGACCATGGTTCAAACTTACGAGGTCCGTCGCCAAAAGTCCTCATGTAGCTGAACAGTGCGACATCAATATTCACTCACTAACTAATTTGACATTAGGCAAATATTAATTTTAAAGTATAATCCCCCGAATTAATAAAAATTGCTTTTACTTTATAAAGACTAATTAAAGAAATAAAAAAGATGAATGATATAAACTCTCTAAGGATTAAAACAAATGGAATTATATTTAAAATTTATATTTTTTCCCCCACGTAAAGTGTTCAATATTCGCAGGGGAGAAAATAGAAAGTATACTTAATTTCATTAATGAATTTCTTTTTCCTTTTTTATTTAATCAAGGTTTATCTCAAGCCTTTATCTATTATTATTATTATTGTATTAATAAAACTGAATCATTCACCATCGCGACATAATTATTTCCCTTTCCTTTTAATATACTAACCACTTAACAGAATTATAGGCAATAAAATATCTAATAAATTTATCATTCATTATCTTATATAATCTGATTTAACCAATCTCATCAAACAGATGTAATTCAACTACGAAAAAAAGAAGGAAAAAATATCACAAACATAAAACTAAAAGTTTTGCTGTAAGAATTCATTAGAAAACGATCTCGAACCAGACAGAAATTTAATTGTTTTTACACGAAACAAATATCTTTAATTGCACTTGTTATGAGGGTCCACTAAATTTTCCTCTAAGTGTGATATATTTGCTTAGTTACTAGAGTTAAAAAAAAAATCAAACATGTCTAAACACTGTCTTATCTCTCCCCATCTGAAATCATTAGAAAGAGTCATTCAATTATTTTTCGAGGCGACAAATTTTTCAAAAAGGGTAGTCCAAACAAAAGCAAGGGCCTAGCAGAGGGAAAAAAAATTCCAGTAACTTCATTGTTATTAATAATGAATACAAGCGGCAGACAGGGATAGAAATCCCTTGCAATAGTAGAGTACTAATGCAATTTCTAGAGGAGAAATTTAACGGATGTAAACCAGATCCGTTTCTGTATTTTTTTTCCCTTCCTCATCTTCCCTAAAACGTCGTTTAGCTCCAATTTTTATTAGTATCATTATACATGATTTTGAAAAGCGGAAAAAGGGTATTTTTTTTATCCCTCTTTTCCACCTTCTAAATGCTCTTCCCATTCTTTTCCCTAAATGAAAATGGAAAAGGGGGAAAAGTGAGGGGAAAAAAAATTTCGAATACGCAATCACGTGGCTTATGATAAAGTTACTTCATTAACTTAGGTTTCCTCTCTTGATTGTTTAATTAAGAGAACTTCTACGAAATGTTCTTTTTTCCCCTAAACCCCTCTCTATTCCCCCCTTTTTTGTTTTTTTCCCCCTCTTCAGAAAACGCGAGTAGAGTAATATGCTTCTTTGTCGTCGTAGCAAGGTTCGTTGTAATTTTGCCCCCATGAAAAGAAAAATAGGGAAGCTGTTCGGTAAAGGCGCCAAAACAGAGGGAAAATAATGTTTTGTGCCTTTTAATTACGAAAGAGAACCCCGTTTTTAGCTCTTTTCTCACATTTCGCCCTCCAGATAAAAACAGGAGGGACTTAATTTATTTATGTAATAATATCACCCACCCGTAGCTTTGTGGGCCCCGTCGTTTTACGCTAGAAATCTAAGCGCACATAGCGCAGATAAGGCGGTAGAAAGCATTTAAAAATTGCAAGCGCCTGTTGTTAGAATGTGCTTTTTTGGAGCGCTTCCAAAAAGGAAATTAGGAAAAAGTCTTCTTTTCAACAATGCGGTAATTTTTTTTTTCTCCTCAAGATATTTCTGTAGTTTTTTTTTTGTTTTTTTTTAAAGGTCTGGGACTCTGTTTTTATTACCAATGCTTTAGTTGTTCCATTTTTTTTCTTCTCTTGTTCGGTTGCTCTTCCTTAGTTTTTAAATTTTTTTCCCCCACGAAATCTTATTTTCTTAGAATGTAATACATTAAGAAAAGAAAATAAGAAGGGGAAAATACAGAACCAAAATGAAAAAAAATATATATGATTTTTTTGGAAGAAATTGGCAAGAGTAGAAGAAAGAGAGAGAGAGAGAGAAAAAAATGATAACTGTGCTCTTCTGAGGAAATTAGCTAATGTCTTTTAAGTCTTCGTTTTAACTGAGTTAACTACTTTGTGTAATTACAGAGAGCTCGTTTTCGAAAAAGAAAGAAATGTAATGAAAACGTTTTTAATTATCTCGTTTTCAAGAAATTCGTTGAATGTAATTAAAATGATTATAAAAATGGATGAATATCGGAATTTGAGATAATAGGTGTTGAGAGAGGAAGAAAAAAAAAACTAGTTATAATTAAATTTTAAAGGTAACAAAATAAAAGCAAAATAAGTTTAATGGTGCTTGTTTTTCTTGTGCGATTAGTTTTATTTTGGCTGATGTTAACGTGTTCTTTAAAAGCTTCTATTTTAGTCTGTTAAATTAAGTACTTTGAACAATACGTTTCTTAAAAAAAAATAATTTAATAATTGTATAAAATGCTTTATCAATACGTGTAAGCAAAAATTTTAATACTGGTAAAAAATATTTAATAATTAAATGTTTTAAAACTAGAGCAAATAAAAATGTAATTGCAAAAAATAACTTAAGGTATCCGACTACGTTCGGAACCGTGATTTTAAAAAACAGCATAAATGGATAATTTTTATTTAAATACAATATTACGGCAAAAAATTAACTTAGAATGACCTTTTTTCAAAATATACTCCTTTTGTGAAAAATGCTTCTATTATAATATTTTGCCTGTATATACCTCAAACCTCTGTACAGAGGCTCAACTATGATTTTTGAAAAATTCACATTATTTTCAGAGTTACAACCCATTGAAATAATTATCGGTGTTTTTTTCTTGAAATTTCTCCTCTGTTGTCACAAAACATGGATAAACCCACTTCTAAGATATATATTTCAAAATTCTAGTTGAGACTCTGTACAGTGTGGTCTGAGCTATATACAGTCAAAATATTATAATAGAAGCAGTTTTCGCAAAAGGAGAATATTTTGAAAATGGATCACTCTATACTCATTTTTTGTCAAAAAATAATGTACTTAAATAATTTTTTATTGTAATACTATTCTTAAAACAATTTTATATACATTTTCTAATCTAAGTGACATTAAATATCATACATATTATCCATTTATACGCTTTTGCAAAATCACGGTTCCGAACGTAGTCGGATACCTTAAAGTAAAATATTTCATTAATATAAGCGTAAGTAAAAACTGTGTAATTTCTGTAAAAAAATTCATACTTTCCAAAAATTAATTAACAGGAAGTTCTTTTATAAACCCCATACGCCAAAAATTTTTTTTCAGAGCTAAACGTGCATCCTCCTAAGGGTACGAACCTTGCAATTTGAGAAGTATTGATTTAAAACATTTTTAGATGCTCTTTGGGACACTTTAGAATCGAGCAAGCTTTTAAAACAATTGTTGAGTCCTTACCACTTGGATTCCCTTGTTAATAAATCTAGGTGTTCACTGTTGGTCATTAAAATTATAACACCAGGAAAGAAAGAAAATAACAAAACTTTACATATTGAGCATATACAGCATAGTAAGAAGAAACTATGTTTAAATTTATAGGCACTATGGGAGTATACACAGGTTATACAGTATAAACAGCTGCCACCTCTGGCAGCTAAATCAGTTCTAACCTGGTTAGGCATCGAGTCGAACTGGATTTGGATGACAGATTCAAGCAAATCATTCCATGCTACTACAATTCTACTCCACACTCTACATGAATCATACTGGCTGGAAAGCAGCTGTGATCCAGTATCAATGTCCAGATGTTTTTACTGGAAGAGAGATCTGGAGAGTGTAATGGCCAAAACAACAGTCGAACACACCCTAAGCCGAACTGGGTCAGAAAACTATAGGCAACATGTGATATTGCGTTATTTTGCTGAAAGGTCCCATCTCCGAGACCTTGAAGATAGGACACAGACACCAATTTTAAGATTTGAGAAACGTATGTCCACTGTTAGGATAACCGTCGCGAGCTATATAATGTGTTCATATCGTGTCTCCAATGGCTTCTCATATCATCACGCTAAGTTTCAGGGCACTAATGGGGCACTATCGAGTCCAAACAGGTCATGTATATTCTCCTCGGTACCTCCAGACACGCATACATTCATTATGATACTGCATGCAGAAACAGGATTCGTCTGAATGGACGACATAGAACCACTTCCATATCCAGTTTTATCGTTGGGCACAGTACTGTCCATCTTGCCTCTATGCTGCAATGTCAAGGAAGCTTCAACAATGTTCGCCTTGCAGATAGTCGCTACTGCTGTGTTGCCTACAAGCCGACTATCTGACTCAAGGTCCATGATGTGGTTATGCTATCCCGCAAGGTTGACCTGAAATCATGTCTGTCCTCTCCAGTGTTAGAGGTGGGAGACCGTTGAGATTCTGCATGACATTTAATATGACCCTACTGAGCCCACCGATTCCATATTCACATTCAAGTCATTGGATTCCGATAAATGCAAAAAGCAATATCGCAGAACAATGCGCCCCCCCCCCCTCTCTACAGGCTACGATCCTTCTGTGGAATATCAACAAGTGCCGGTAATTATTTCTTCTTATACTAGGTATAACACGACCTTTTCACAAACAATTAACATTGAAGTGTGACTTCTGAATGTGAAACCCGTTGCGTAACTTTCTTTTTATACATAGTTTGAAGGACATTTTCCCTTTATGCGTCATTCGATTGCACTTCAATAGTTATCATTTAAGTTCTCCAGCGTCTTCATTTCATGCAGTATCGACTGATGTATCATCCCTCCTTCATAGAACTACAATTTTGATGGCTAGCAGCGTAGAAGCAACACATGAGCTACTGCAGACGGCCTCAAAATTTTAAAAAACTGTCACGATACAAGGGACAAAATATCAACTAGTACACCACTGTCCAAACATTAATACCACGCAAATGTGAAGAGCTTAAATCTCACGACAAATTTAAGGAACAACAACTTAGTCTAGTCGGATGCCCAGTGGCATAACGTACACCCACGCAACCCTCATGTCGCGGGAAAGGGGCTGGAATTTTAGGGGTTTCAAAGTTTATGCTTTTGCAATCCTTTGTAAGATCGGGTTTAGGAACAAAAACCTAACTCTGCAGGGAGGGGGGGGGTCCTAATATTCTCCGTTACGCCACTGTCAATGCCATTGAGGGTTTTCAGTGGTATCGAAACTGTCAGCGGGGTAATCGAGAGACCACTACCAGAATTCCACATCGAACTTGTTATGACCATTTTTATGCCAACACAACCATTACTTTTTAGAATCAGGTACCTACAGCATACAAGTGGATTCATTTTGCAAAGCATACATTCGTAGTATGTAACAGAGAAAATTTAATCCATAAAATATACGATCCATTCGCAAAAGAACCCTCAGTGCCGTTTATATGCCTATAATATTATAAGAGATACATTATATAATTCCCATAACATAAAAGCCGAGAACGACCTTAACAATACGCAATAAAAATGCAATCCTAACCACCCGATGATTTTTATAGAGGGGTGAAAACAGGCTTCCAGCAGGCTTTTTATTCGCTGCCGACCGCAACGAAAAATGTCACCGAAAATATGATTTATTCCGTCACCATTTCATTCAATGCGAGGCAACACTTTATTTATTTTATTCACTCGTCCCTTTATACGGTGAAATTACCTGTAAAGGCATCAGAGGAGAGGTAGAAAAAAACAGAAGAGCGAGCACGTTTAACCGTACCATTGTTTTCACGCGCCACTGCGTTGTGACCCTTCAAGAGAGGGGGGAATGACAACAGAAAAAAAAAGTGAAACCGAAATCCAATGGCTAATTATTAATCCCCTCCCCGAACATTGCAAAAGCAGAGGAGAAACACTTGGGGGGAACGGCAGATTTTATTAGGCTTGAAAATAGCATGAGATAATGCACTGTGTTGGCCGGATAGCGTGCCAGCATGTTGTCAAAATGATCCCTTGCTTTTTGCTCCCCTCCCCCAACTCTTCTTGAGGTTTGAAACACATTGATTAAAAAGAAAAGATGATGAAAGAGAAGTGAAATGGTCTTTGGGATGGTTTCTTTTATTTTTTTTGTTGGTACAGAGAGGGACTGGGCGAAACTAAAAATTTTAGAGTTTTCTCATAGTGTGATGAAAGGGGAATTGTGAACCATCATATGTTAGCTTACATTTAATTTATTATTTATCGTGTCTAAGGAATTTTAACTGAAGCTTAGTTTCATGTGTCATGTTTTAAATTTGGTTATACACACCAAAGTATTAAAATTGATAATATAAGATTTTCCAAACAAACTTTTTCAAACAAGGAGTGTTTCCAAGATAAAAATAAAATTTCTCAAAATAATCATTGGAAAAAATAATACTTTTTATTAAAAAAGACAAAAAGTATAATCTTATCACTACAGTCATTAACCTCTAATCATTACTTTTGTTCTTTCAGTGTAGATGATAGGAAGATTCATTACATAATTTAGTTTCCTAACACTAAACCTTCATAATATCTTGATTTTTTAAAATTTATTATAGCTACTTAAAAAAATCATAAGAGCTATTTTTTTTAAAGTTGTTCCGTCCCCTTTTTTAAGCCAAGAAATACATATTTGTAATATCCATATACCGGATATTTCCGCTAATTATGTGCACTCTTTTTTTTAAGGAAAATGGTAAAAATTGTGGATAAGAAATGTTTGGCAAAAGCATCCAGTTGTTCCACAGTATTCCAAGTCTGTTACTTTGAAACATGTTCAGGTCCGATCTAAGCAATAATAAGAAATAGGTGACCCAGTGTTACACAGACATAACAGTTATTCCAGGCAGAGGAGCGCCATTACTTCAGCCTTTAGATGTATGCATCAATAAGCTAGATGAAAAACTTTTGCAAAGGATTCTAAAGACATATGTAGAAATCTTATTATATATATATATATATATTTGCATCTTTTATTTTTAAAAATATCATTTTTATATCCGTCGAATAACGCGCATTCGTAAATTTCGAGGTTATTTTTTGTGTTAAAAGAGTGCTTTTATAACGCCGGAATATGCGGCATATATTGTTAAGAAATGAGCAGTAAAAATACTTCGAGAAAAAAAATTAAAAATTTCATATTAGATTTTTCTGTCGGATAAAGGTACAATTTGATCAAACTGATTCTGGTAAGTATAACAAATATTTAAGAACGCAACCATTACATAAGCACTTATTTTAAAAAATAATCACCATAATTTTCTATGAAGAAAACGTGCAAAGGATATATCAACATATTTATATTTATAAAGTATTTCGAAAGACAAGGGAAAATAAAAATTAACTTGTTTATTCTGCTTTAAACTGTTTTTATCTGCATTCAATTGCAACAAGGGTTTGTTGCACATATATAACTAACTTCAATTGGTTATTTATTAATGAAATTATATTGGTACAGAGACAGAGAGGCAAATATGAACACATAACATCGTTACTAGTTGACTTCGGATGCATATAAGATTTCCTAAATGGCCTCAACGCTGACGAATTCGAGTCAGTAAGACCCCGCTTAACGCTGTTTTGGTTTACGCTGTTTTATTTGAATAGTAAGATTCCCTGAAATTTTTTACGCAGCCTTAGGCTTCCCGATATCCGAAGCAGTTTATCTGTGTTTCTTATTTCCTGCGGTATTATACGAACGTATTTTTATCGTTTGAAATATTTATGTTGACGTTTTTCTAAGTATAAATTTATATAATATAACGATTGCTATAGTGACAAATATTACGAATTTTGGTTTTTATCATGAGTGATAATAAAAAACACGAAAATAAAGCAACGAGAAAAAGCATTTCACTAGAAACTAAAATTCAAGTGATTAAAAGATTAGATATTGATGAACGTCAATCTCAAATTGGTGCTGCATTGAATTTGGCAACTTCAACAATAAGGACCATTTTTAAGAATAAAGAAAAAAAATACTGTCATAGGCAACTGCAACTACGACAAGCTCGGCAACTAGAATTATCCGTTCTAGAAATAATACAATAGAGGAAACAGAAAAACGACTTTCTATATGGATTGACGACAAAATTGAACGCAATATGCCATTGAGAGCCAATCTACCTTCTTGATAAAAAGGCAGAAAATTGAAAATACAGAAGAGACTGAATGATCGGAAATTTAAACATGCGGACTTAGAATTTTATTTTTTTTTATATGTATAGTCGTTTATCATGTTTCTATATTTGTAAGAAATAAATTTTTGTTTTATTGTTATAAAACACATAATTAATAAATTTAATGGTAAAATACTTGACCAATTTTCAACCCATCTTCTCATAACCCCTTTATTTATATGATGAGATAACCTCGTTTAACGCTGTTTCATATTACGCTCTACTTTGATGGAACGTATACCTCGCGTTAAGCGGGGTTTCACTGTAGTTATAGTTTTAAACTCGCTATCGTCGTTATTTCTGTCGAGTAATCGTGGCATTAAGGATTCAACGTGCAGAGAGACTAATGCACGTTACATCTGTCGAAGGTCTAAATCGGAGATTTCCAAAGAAGTCTATATCGACCCTTTGGGGTCTATAAAGATCTGCAAGGGATCCACGTCAGCAAAAAAATAATTTGAGGGTCCATGAGATGTAAAGAGGGGTCTACGATAGTGGCTCTCAATAAACCAGATCGCGACTATAACTTTAAAAGAAAATTTAATCAAATGGAAACCAGATTTTACCTATTTAACACATTTATTTACTATATTTAATGAGGTTAATTTGTAGTTACAAGGTGACAGCACAAAATTTATTAAGGCTGTTTTCGGTTAATGTTAAAGAATAGGACCCGAATTTGGAACATTTTTTCAGATATAAAAGAAATGAAAAATTAATATGATACATTCTGGTTTTACTATCCTTTAGAGAGCAGCATTTTTTATCTTACTACCCATTTTTAACCGAGTTGAATCATTTTTTCTGGTATAAAATGTGTTTCGCATTTTTTATCCAATACCGTAATGTTAAATGGGCTTTGACTTCACGTATTAAAACAAAAAAGAAAGTAGTCACGGAATATTTTGAAATTTTTAAAAACACTATATTGTTAACAGGGGTACGAGTTATAAAACTGCAAATTTCCATGGAAATTGGGTAATATTTCTGTCTGAAATGTGCTTCGCGTTTAGTAAGAGCTCTCTTACTTTTACCGAAGACAGCCTTAAAATAAGAATCATCATTTCAGCGTTTCTTTCCAGGATTAAGCTAAGGGAGAATAATATTGGACATAGCGAATTTTCCCAGTTTCTCAATTGGCCAGAGACATTCTGCCAGGAAAATGACCTTTAAAATTTTTATTTTTCAAATCAGTTATTGGTTGAATAAGCCCATATTTATATTTGATATAAATTTTATACAAAATTATTTTATTGGTATTTATTTAATTGTGTTTTAGCAAATTCATATTTAAATGGGTTTTTTTCTTACTAACTTTTAAAAAAGTAAAGCAACAAAAATATAACCCTTAACTTCTTTTTGATTCATTTTATAGAAGCATTGATGCATTTTTGCGACTATATTTTCATCATTTTTTCCTACTAAAAGATTAAACAGAAAAAAAAAATTATACACTTTAGAATGTTTCAATTTTTATTGCCAAAATTCTGTTTAACTACAAATTTTTTTCTGTACATTATTCCTCAAAGTTACAACTCGTGTTCGACAAAAGATAGGCGACGCGCGGTTATTCCTTTTTATATCCTCGAGTAAATCTACATCTTCACAGAAAAATTCTATGAAATCACCAGTTTAAAATATTGCAAAAGCATTATAATAGTTTTTAAATTCTCCATAAGGCCATCACCCCATGCTTTCCCCCGTCTGTTTTAAAAAGAGAAGTTTTCAATCGCCAAGTGGAAGGTATAATCGAACGTCACTGAGAACATTAAAAAAAACTATAACTTTTCCATTATCAATGAAAATGTCATTTCTTCCTTTTCAAGCTCAGAGAATCACTATTCTTTTCTCCCTTCTTTTTTTCTTTTATTTTTTTACATTGCCAATTGAATTTGAAACCCATGGCACGGTAATAATTGAAGGCATGTTCATTAGTCGCCAACTAGTTGTTTAGTCAGCGGAAGTCGGCACTTTTGGCGACTATTTGTAGCTGAGTTGAGAACTGTTATTAGAGATGTAACCATTTTTTTATGAGCATCTATTCACTCATTCATTCAATGATGTCCCGGACGGATTTGCAACAAAATAGCTTTATCAACCAACAGAAAAAAGAAAGAACATGGTTGTTTTTTTTTCAATCTCAACCGCAGACAGAAGCTATTGTCACGTAATTCTAATGGATTCACACTCTTAAAAATCATCGTGTTTTGTCTCCAAAATGTGGTTTAGAACAGATTTCAATTTTCCACGGCTTTACTGAGATATTGATCACTAAACGTGCGAAACCATTTTTTTTACATGCTGTCAGCGTCAAACGGCAAGTGGAACTAATTGATGCAGGTTCGTTGTAAAAAGCCATCAACTCAAACACTTGATGGAATATTCGAGCAACGTGAAGATATATCATTGATTTGTAATGGCATATAAAAAATAATCAATGGCTTATTGTCTGGAATGATTACATTTTATTTATAGTCATAAAAATGAAGAAATACCTTCTTTTGTGAATGATTTTAAGTGCATCATTTAAAATCTTTTATCTCTGTTTTT
>BMAV01023121.1:33117-54705 GCA_019973955.1 Trichonephila inaurata madagascariensis | reverse complement strand
GGTTTATTATTTCATTATCGCTCGCACCAAGGCTGGAAGGGGGAGGGCCAGATACACTGGGGAGACACAACAGATTCGGAGGACGAGTTTTGGGGATAATTTATTGTTCTTCCGACACTAAAGATGGGAAAAGACGATAATCTGGTTTGTTCCAAAAAACAGAGAGATTTTCTTCCTTCGGTTAGATAGTGTTGTTGATAAGTTTTTTTTTGCCGTTTTCTGTTTCAACGGTGGTTCTGGTGATGAAGTTATTGGTGTTTACAAAAGCCATTTCGGAGGATTGTTCAAGCGAAATGTTTTGTCGACATTTATTGAATAATAAGTTTAGGACTGGAACTCTCTCACAAGGATTTGTTTCACTAAATGGACGATTTATTTATCTGATTGACTGTGTGTGTGCTTTTATTAAGGCTGTCTTCGGTTAATGTTAAAGAATAGGACCCGAATTTGGAACAATTTTTCATATAAAAGAAATGAAAAATCAATATGTGATATTCTGGCTTCACTATCCTTTAGAGAGCGGTATTTTTTATCATATTCCCCATTTTTAATCGAGTTGATTCATTTTTTCTGGTATAAAATGTGTTTCACGTGTTTTCTCCTATACCAGGGATGGTGAACCATTGGCACGCGTGCCATTGATTGCACGCGGCACAATATTTTGGGCACGCCACCGATCAAAACGATCAACTGCGATTGATTCTTTAATCAAGGAGTTTTCAAGGAGATTTTCTCAGTACAAAAAATTATCAGAAACGCTCAAGTTTATTATGTACCCTGACGTGACATCATTTTATAAACTGGACTTGCCACAATTCGATTGGTTGGAAATTGAAGAATTTGAAATGTAACTTAGTGACTTCTTGTATAATTCAATATGGACTCCAAAAATTTATTGAAACAAGTAAAAAGTTAGAATTGATTGAATCAGAAAGATTAACAAGCAATATAAGTAAAAATGCCAGTAACGAAATTTTGGAAACATTAAATTCGATTCTAGATACATTTAAATGTTCGAAGAGGCAGGCTCATGCTATTTTAACCATATTTTCATCGACCTATGTCTACGAATCATTAATATCAGGGATGAATAACATTAAAGACTCGCTTAGAATCCATTTAGCAGATGACTCCAATTCAGTATGCATTCTGCTAAAAGAGAGTAACATCTTACCCAATCCTAATATAATTTATTCGTCTTCTAATCTGCAACAGCAGAAATCCCACTAATTTTATTTTATATAATTCGAATTACATGTATAACTAAAACATTTACAACCATACAGTGCAAAAGATATTTTTTCGTAGTAAGTAGAGTTTTGAGTTGTTTGTATTTAGTTTTATTATTTTCCCAATAATCACAAGTCAAAATTATTTGTGACGGCACGTCTATACCTCATTAAATATTTCTTTAGAAAAAAATGGTACGTTGATCCATAAAGGTTCGCCATCCCTGTCCTATACCGTAATGTTAAATGGGTTATGCCTTCACGTATTAATACGAAAAAGAAAGTATTTATGGAATATTGTGAAATTTTTAAAAACACTATATTGTTAACAGAGGTAGGAGTTATAATATTACAAATTTCCATGGAAATTGAGATATTTTTCTGTCTGAAAATGTGCTTCGCGTTTATTTAAAGCTCTCGTACTTTTACCGAAGACAGCCTTAAATTCGCCCTTCGAAGCAGTACGAGGGCTGCTTTAAAACTAGAAATTGACAACTTGAAATTTACGAAAGGGTTTTAATTTTGCTGATTTAATCTTTTTATTTTCATTATGCTTATTTTGGCCTTGTGTTAATGGTGTCCTGATGTCTGAGGACACCCTTCGGGCATCACTGTCCTATAAAGAGTACCGTGAATTATTACTCTAATAATTTTTATCCATGTTAAAGCATTTCTTTCTGGTACATAAAATGGCTTCCATTTTGCCTCTCTTATACCATAATGCTAAATAAGTGTTCACTCTACATATTAATGGGAGAAGGGATACTTAAAAATGAAATATTCTTAAATTTTGAAAACGCAATATTAAATCAGATTAATGAATCACAATGGAATTTTTATGAAAATAGACATTTTTCTCTCTGAAAATGGTGTTTTAAATTTAGGTCAGGTTCTTTTACATTTAGTGAAAGCAGTCTTAAATTAAATTCTAGACAAGTTTCAAGTACAAAAAAATTTCCATTTTTCATGCAAATTTATGAAGTATATCGTACATCTATATATTAAAAAAATACATTGCTTATAAAATTTAGAGGCATTTCATAAATATGTAATTTCTTTTTCTTTGATAAGCAAAATGAAAATCCCATGTAGCATTATATCACACGAGATAATGTATATATATGGTCCTATATATATATAGAAAAAAAATGGATTGATTCAAAGAAAAATTATTATAGATTTCTCTGTAGGATTCGTAGTTAGATTCTATAATATTAATGTTGAAGAATTTTTTTCTGAACAACTGCTAAGAGTTTGTTTCCTAATTTTTTTACCCTAAAGATTATATCTCTGTCCTTTCCTTGATTTGTTTTTTTTAAATGTAAACTCTCCCATGAAAGTAAGCTGTGTACCCATTTAAATATGTATTTGTACTTCTCCTATACCATACTACTTCTTTAAAATTTGAAAAAAAAAAAAAAAAAATTCAACAAAAATATTTATTTGTATAAAACTTTGATTGGTATTAAAGAACAGTAGAAGAAATTGAGGAGCATATTTTAAAAACACTCAATTCCTTTCTGTTCATTGCAATTTTAAAGTAAAGGACTCAGGTTACTTAAGCAGATTTAGTCTGTGCCTTTCCAATCTTTGTGCCTGTAACATCGGTGGTGAACAAAATGTTGAATATCTTATCCTTTTTCCTTCAAAATAAAATTTTTAAAAGAAAAGAAAGAAAATGTTTAAATATCTGAAGGTTAAACTGCGTGCTCTCAAAATCAAGTGACCTCCTAATGCTTTTCAGGTTGTTTCCAGTAAAGCTATGATCACATTATATTGTAACTTCACTGATTTAAGTTTGTAATGTCTTCAGTAGCACACACAGGAATTTTTCAAGGGGGGGGGAGGTCCGGAGTCGAAAATTCACCATTCTCATATCATGCTCCTTTTGATTTTGTCGATTTTCGGGAACAAAACACAGTAAAAAACTAATTATTGAACAAATAATTAGCATTAATTAATAAAATTAATCACTAATAACAAATACTTAATTAAATTTTACGTATTATATACTTAGAATTATAGAATCAATCGGAAAAAAATCAAGGGCTTTGGGGGGGGGGGGGCCGGACCCCCGGACCCCCCCCTTGTGTGCGCCACTGAATGTTTTTATAACTTGTTCAATGTGATTTATCTTACAACTCCATTGCCTTGCTTCTGTAACTTCCCTAATTTGGTTTTGTTGCTGTATAGTTTGTTTCGAAACTTTTGCTTCATATAATATGTTCTTTATTTTATTTGTCTTAGTTTGCTTGTTTTACATACTTACCCTAAGCTTCCTGTAATACTTGTGGTGTACAAGAATTTTTTTTATCGGTTTTCAATATAGAAAAATGCAAGCTCAGAGAAAGGACTACCATAATAAAACGAATTGCTCTCTGTAGGCTGATTGATTGATTGAATATTAACGTCGCACTGTTCAGCTACACGAGGGCTTTTGGCGACGGACCACGTAATTTTGAACCATGGTCAAGTGACGTGGACGACACCTGAGCTGGCACACCCCTCTCCTAACAACCACACCACACCAACGGGAGGACGTTTCAGCTCTCGACAGATTTAACGTGCATCGCCTTGCTCTCTGTAGGAAAGATGAGTCTAAATATCATACTAATACTCGATAGCTCTGCTGCCTGAAAAACTGTGCTCTCTGTTCCTCAACACTAAAAAAAAATAATAATAAATAAGGTTTTAAAATAAAAAAGAACAACAGTTTCACCATTCGAAAAGCCGTCCTAACTTAAACTCCACTGGAACGAGAGGGGCACTCCATCCCTCTCAACCACCCAACCTCATTCCTTACTTCGAAACCGTCCGTCATAGACAAATCGGACAACAAAAAGGGGGGGGGGGGGAGAAAAAAGAACCGAAACGGATTCGAAACAGGGCACACGACGCGTGTTCGAGTCATGTCTTCCCGATAATTACCCTTAATCTCCCTCTCCCCCCTTTTATAGGAAGGCATCGCTACATTTCTTGCCATTTGATAATAAGCAGATACCGGGGCTTCAAATGCGATTAAGTTGTCGAGGTACCCACACAGCCTTATCAGATGCAGGAACGATTGTAATTTGCGAAATGCAGAAATGATTGATGCACTCCTAATGAGAAGGTTCCTCATTGTATTCGTCTCTACCAAAGGGGAGGGGGAGTACTAAATGGAATTGCGCCCCAGTCCCTTTTTAGTCCATTAGAAAGTGCCGGATCTGATCTTTAGGCTGGCGACTGGTTAAACCGTGGGAGGGGAAAGGTGTATTGTTGATATATGGATTTCCCTATATTATTAGGGAAATTCTTTTTTTTTTCTCCCCTTCCTCCCTTATGGTCCGTTTTCGTGTGGTTTGCATCTTGATGGTTGGTTTTGGGTGGTATGGAGGTCTTTCAGGCTTGTTTTATTGACTGGAGTTTTGACCGTGTGATATATGGAGTGTCAGAAGTGAAACCCTTTTTGAAAAGTGGATGCTGGTCGTGGAATTAGTGTTGTTGAGCGATTAAATGGTTTCGCTAAAGAGTTGGCGACTAACCTTGGCATTTTTCCATTCAAACACGGCGGACGGAAGGTTGGCGTGTGTTGTGGAATAAGTTATGTTATGATTTCTAGGTCTTCCTGTCATTGTTATATGAAAACCATTTAGAATAGGAAAGTAATTATTTGTTTTGAGTCACATGGATTTATGCTTTGATGATAAAGTTTGATATTATGATTGGCTTTTTAATCGCCAAGATTGATAATTAATAATAATTTTTTTCTTAAACTTATTAGGTTTAAAAAGTATAATAACTAAAAGAATACAATAGTAAATTAATAAAATAACCCACACAAAATTAATTAATCTCTTGAATATTAATAAAGTTACATAGTTTATTTGTGTAAGAGTACTTGGAAAATATATTCAGGGAATGAATATAATAGAAATGTAATATGTTCCTTTTTCCATTAAATTTATTTCAATTGATTAAACAAAATTTCTTACCAAACGTGTTTTTCATATCATCGCGTCTAGGCCAAATTTAAACTGCAAGAAATTATCATATCAGTGTGTTAACACGTGACTGGCTAGTGTGTTAAACTCACGTGACGTCATAGTCACAGAACTACAGTCACTTGTTTTAGTCAATCATTTCATTAATTTATGTGACGTCATAGACACATGATAAATGCAATCACGTGTTGCCAGGCAATCAGTTCATATACTTTGCCATTGTCAGTATTTGCTTCTTACAGAAACTCTTTTTTTTAAAAAAAGCACATATTTGTCAACAATAATAATGCACATAGGTAAGCAAAATGCATTTGAATTAAAAATACACGCATAACATAAGAGTTTTTTTTATTTTAAAATATTGAAAAACCTTATGAAGAATTTTAATACTTCAACATCTTCACCCAATTATCAAATCTGAAATTTTATCTAAACTTAACAAGTGGAGCATCAACAAGTACAAATATATTAGTTTCCATTTCAAAGAAGAACACGTTATTGCATTTATCTTGTATCCGTCTTGACTTTAGGCCATTTCTACAATATTTGTTACGCGGTATATGCATTTCTAAATAAGAATTATCGAATCTTATGAAAACGAACACTCCAATCAGTTCTCTAAGCCAGTAGTCTCCAACCTCCGATCCGTGGACCGGTATCAGTCCATGGATCAAATACTACCGATCCGCACAAGAAACATTACATTATTTCACTTTTATTTACTGTGGTATATTTTTCTTGGGTTTGGGCTACTTTTTATGAAAATCACTTTATATTCATTTTTTGGTGTAGCTATATTTTATTCTGAAGTCACGATTAAATACATTTAAATTAAAATTATTAAATCAAAACAGTCTAAAATATAAACAATCAACGTCCTCCCCCTCAGCGGGCCGCGATAAAATGAACAAACGTTGATTGGTTCGCTGCGATAGAAAGGTTGGGGAATACTGCTCTAAGCCATCTACAAGTATGGCAGGAAATTAAACTTTTTTTAGAATCTTTCTTGCTGGTGGTTTACTGTATCTTGTAGATGGAACCTTATTCCATCTATTCTAAGGTAATTCGGATACATCTGTATCCGAATTATCTTTGGATGAAGAGGAAGAACTAATTTCGCTCTGTAATAATCAAGATTTAATTTCAAAACATTCGGAAGAGTTCTTTCATTCATTTTGGATTAAAATCAGAGGCGATTATCCCATAACATCCAAAATAGCTTTAAAATATTGTTACAATTTTCTACATCTTATTTGGGTGAATTCAGGTAATCAGCATTAAAAAATATCAAAATGAAAAAAAGATCGAGACCTTTAAATCTAGAACATGAAATGAGAATGGCATTATCATTTTTACGACCTAATATGAATGCAATTATTAAAAATTATCAAGCTTAAATATCGCATTAAATCTATTTCTGTAATTAATTTATAATTAATTATTCAATAAACATTTTGTTGTCTTTGTCGTACATATTATTTTATTTAACACTGAATATTATCATCATAAACTATTTTATACATAGTATATTATAGATAAGTAAAATTCTTTTTAAACTTATTCAATTCCTACTATTAGAGCTCATACTCTCTATATATTTGTTTATCTTGTTCAAATTTTTAATCGTTAATAAAATGCATTTTAAAGCACTGAGTTGAGCTGAAATTTTATATACACGTTTATTTTGGATGAAAATACGGTAATTTAATTATAACTGATAAAAATTAATTGATTAAAACTAATTATTCAAAGAATTACAAATGCAGCCACGTTGAGATCATTTTTGGTGACTTGTTTGAAAACTGTAAAAGGTTTTTTTCCCACATTTTAAAGCTCTCATTTAAGCTGGAATTTTCTATACACGATATTGCTTAGGGTGACAATACTATAATTTAATTATAGTTAATTAAAATTAATTGACTGAAACTAATTATTTAAAGAATTACAGATGCAGTCACGTTGGCCTCACTTTAAGCGACTTGGGTCAAAAAACTTTAAAAGAGGTTTTTTTTCTCTCTTTTTAAAGCATTCAGTTGAACAGGAATTTTATATACACGATTGTTTTGGATGACAACACGATATTTTAATGATTATTAATAGAAATTAATTACCATTTAATATTGTGATTCTGTCGTAAGTATATAAATATTTATATTAATTGTAATTATTTGATAAAAAGTAACTATTAAATAAAATTTTTCTTTGTTGTTTCCTAGTACGAATTGACTTAAATTTTTTTTAATTTTTATATTACTTATTTTATTGTTAGTGTGCCGCCAATTTTTGAAAATGTGAATAGCGTGCCGCAACAAAAAAGAAAGGTCGAGAATTACTGGTATGGACAACAGCTTTACGATACATATTATTTTTGGTTTGATTATGCCAAGAGAAAAAGTAAAGAAGTAAAAAATAAAAGCGTTTAATACTTGCCATGCATATAAAATAACTTTTTATGAACCCCGTTGAATGAAGTTTTCTCCTCATAACTGAATATTTTCCCCAGATAGATTTCAATCATCAATCATTTTTCAAGTGTCCTTCATAACATTTACTACATTGTAACGAATTCTTTCAAATATTTTTTTTTCTCCCTTCATTTGGTGTCATTTTCAATAACACTGTAACTAACGATTTATTTCTTCGCTGAAGACACAGTTACTGCATCTCTCAGTGCACTACATGATTTCCCACATAAAAACGAGCCAAAAGTAACCGATACCGGATACAAGGACCTTGACTGTTACGATCCCCCCTGAAATACGATCCTGGATCAAAGAGAAAGCCCATTAGTCATTTACTAATAAGTTTATTCTGAAATAAGTCATAAATGAATCGTTTATTTATTTATTTAGATATTATATTATCCCTTATCATTATTATTTTTTATTACTCAAGCATCCACGAGTCACAAAGATTTCTAACTCCTAACAATACGTTGGAATCCTTTGTTATTGGGTATGGAGATGAATTGATACTAATGATTTAAAAATTAATAATTTCGTTTGTAATCCGATTTAAATTTCAGGGGAATGTAGCATAATTTAAATAATTTTTTAAAACATCTTGCTTAAGGTATCCGATTACGTTTGGAACCGTGCTTTTAAAAAGGAGCATAAATGGATAATTTTCATGATATTTACTGTCATTTAGATTAGAATACATGTATAAAATTGTTTTAAGGACATTTTGTCAAAAAAAAATTTATTTAAATACAATATTTCGGCAAAAAATTAACTTAGAATAAACTTTTTTTTAAAATGTTCTCCTTTTGTGAAAAATGCTTCTATTATAATAATACTTTGCCTGTATATAGCTCAGACCTCTGTACAGAGGTTCAACTATGATTTTTGAAAAGTTCACATTATTTTCAGAGTTACAACCCATTGAAATAGTTATCAGCGTTTTTTTCTTAACATTTCTCCCCTCTGCTGTCGTAAAACATGGATAAACCCACTTCTCTAAGTTATATATTACAAAAATTCTACTTGAGCCTCTGTACAGAGGTAAGAGCTATATACAGGCGAAATATTATTATAATAGAAGCATTTTTCACAAAAGGAGAATATTTTGAAAATAGGTCATTCTATGTTCATTTTTTGTCAAAATAGTGTACTTAAATAATTTTTTATTGTAATACGATTCTTAAAACAATTTTATATACATTTTCTAATCTAAGTGACACTAAATATCATAAATATTATCCATTTATACGCTTTTGCAAAATCGCGGTTCCGAACCTTAATATATTTATTTTTTAAAAATTTTTTGAACAATTTTGTTTTAATAGAGCTGCAGATTTACAATAAAATAATGCAGAAAATTACTTCTTGCTGTGAATTACATATTTAGATAAATCCTCTTTTTTACATTTTTCATGATACAGAAGACCTCATACTAGTAGGGTTCAAAAGTTCCGGACTGAGCTTATAACGTGGAAAATTTTTGCATTAGAGCGACTACAATAACATTTCTGTGTTCTAGCATTCTTCCCCTTTTCTAAAAAAAGTTTGTTCCAAATCATGTGATCAGTGGGTTGCCACGGCGTTGTATTTTGTAAGCGGATATATTTAGTCATTTGCGTTTGAAAGAAATTGCGTTTGTTGAGCGCGGATAATGGATATTAATTTATGTGTTTGTTTGGAAAAAAAAGTGCTACTGAGACTTACGAAATTTTGAAGCATGCGTAAGGTTGTGGTACATTTTCGTGAACGCAAGCTTTTGAGTGGTATCGAGGTTTCAAAGAAGGCAGGGAAAGTGTCGAAAACGGCAAACGCTCTGGACGTCCGCAGACTTCCTGCACGGCTGAAAACATAGAAAAGGTTTCTGCGGTGGTTCGTAAGAACAGTTTCAAACAATAGTAGAATCAGTTGGGATATCTTCAGCCACATGTCAATGGATACTGACTAAGCATCTTAAGATGCATAGGGTTTGTCAGCATAAACGAAGACCAATCTGCAGATGATGTTAAAAGCGCATCACAGGTTTAATTAAAGGACATGGCTAAAAAGGGATTTCAGAAATGTTTCGATGACCTTTACGAGCCATAGCAAAAGTGTGTTGTTACTCAAGGGTCTTATTTCCAAGGAGGATGTGATTCAGCAGTTTAATTGGTAATATTTTTTAAGTTATAGACTCAGTCCGGAAACTTTTGAATCCTATTACTTTTTCCATCCTTACACATTACTTATTTCCTCATTTTATTGACAGAGAGAAAGAGAGAGGGTATAATAATCAGATATAGGTGGATGGTGTATATATATATATATATATATATATATATGGTATACTTTCTGTTTTGTTATTAAGAAGATTCTCAAATAAATCTGTAACAGTTACGCTTAAGTAAGCGTTGATAACTTGGAATCTCTAGTAGAATCCGAGGTTTGTAGTCATAACAAATCACGAACAAAACAAAATAAACTAATTTAAGTTTTTTAATCTCACTAACTAACCAAACAAAAACGCTTGATGGGAAGTCTTTCTTACTCGACAAGATAGTTATAATCGAAAAATATCTGCCAGCAACTAATAGAAATGCTAACTGAATGGTTGAACATCCACACACACAACTGCAGACACTCGAAATACTTAACAATAATACCACTAGATCTTTTTTCTAATATAGAACTGCAATAGCACACCCAGGAATTTTTCAACCGGGGGGCGCATCCAGGGTCAAAATTCCACCATTCTTGTATCATGCTCCTTTTGATGTTGTTGATTTTCGGGAACAAAGAACAGTAAAAAACTAATTATTGAATAAATAATTAGCACTAATTAATAAAATTAATCATTAATAAATATTTAATTAAAGTTTACGTACTATATACTTAGAATTATAATCAATCGGAAAAAAATCAAAGGTTTTGGGGAGGGAGGTCCGGACCTCTAGGGCCCGCCCCGCGTTGTGTGCGCCACTGAGCCTAGGTATAATTTTGATGAAGCAGAAAAATTGTTGACGTCTTAAAACATCTTGAGCCCCTGAGCCTCTACAGTATGCTCAACCAGCTAAACTTTCTAACTGTTAGTCTGTAATGTAAGTAATTAAATACTCGTACAAACGCTAAACCTTAATAAATTAATGTGCGTGACTTACAATCTTACAAACCTAGACATAAATTGATTTGATCAATTGCCATCTTTCGACTTAAGTAGAATGAGGGTATATGAGGTAGGTCTAGGATAAGGAGTTGAACATGGCAAGGATGTCAACTCCTAGGAAATGTTCATCATCCTTTTTTAGGATGATGAATATGGCATAATAATGTAATTCTTAGAATTACTGTAAATTGGAATATATAGTTTGAAATCCCTAATTTTTCGCAGGATATGCCTAAGAATAACTTTTGACGATTAAAATTATTCTGATAGTGACCTTATTGAAGCCGAGTCGAGAATGAGATCAGGCCTTCCCCTAGAGCTGGACTCAGTTTGCCCATACCTTAAGACGCCCTTGCTCTCTCAGCTCTTATGCTCTACTTCAATGTGCTTTATTCTTCTTAACATCATTTACACGTTTCAAGATGACAGCTAAAGCTTACAATAGCATCAAAGAAAAGTTAGCTTTAAGTGGGAAATCTTGCAAAATAACGCGTTACCAACTTTTTTCTAACGTATAAAAGAGAGCTGCTTTCATTTTAATCTAAATAAGTATTGTTCCAACTGTAATTTTAAAAATATAAGGTACCATAGCAGCTATTACTTTAGTCTCATCTGTTCATGATTTACAATAATAAAATTCTCGCCTGTAATTGTTGGTACCACTCTGATTCTATATTACTTAAATTGTAAAAAAGTACAATAGGAGAGCATTATTTATAACCCATTTCAGGTGGTCCTTCTTTCCAAATTAATGTAATTTAGCAATTATATTAGAAAGGAAAATATCCTTTAAAGCTCATATTCTACCATCAAAATTTGTTTCAAAGACACACAAGAGCAATATATATTAAATTTAACTTAAATATGAATTAGTAATCGGAATACAATGCGTTGCAAAAGCATTTATGAGAAACCAAAAGAACAAGTGAAGTATGGTTGCTAAGCATTAAGCAAATTTGTACCCATATTCTTCTGCAAAAACAAAATCTACGAATTATTTTCTTTATTGCCATTGGACATTAAATTGTTTTCAAACTGCTCACCTTTTCATGAGGAATTTTTAAAGTGTATATATTTGTCATAAACTTATTTTACTAAGTTACAGTCTAAGAATTTCCTATCATCTATGCAACAGAAGAACAAAAAAAAGTTTATTTAAAATTTTTTAAGGAAATCAATAACTCCAATCCCCCTCGCTCCCTTAACTGCCGTCCTACCCCCCTCCCCAAATCACTCTGGAACATCTCCTCGGTCGTTAGCACTAATTACCCTTCAAGGAAAACGCCACTGAAAACGCCGCTTCCAGTTTTGGGAAGAATCCATCAAAACGGGTATTAGAAGGGTGCAGGGCAAAAGAAAGAAAAAGAATTAATAATAAAAAAAAAGTCCAGTAATATAAATTAAGCGCTGGTACAAACAATCCCTTAAGATACCTCCCCATTGTCTAGAGGTGGAGTTAACGATATTTCGTTTTAAAACTGCAGAAAAATTTTTCATTCGAAACTTTTCTGGCAAGAGCAGAGATTTAAGCGAAAAGCGCTCGTTAAAATTTATATGCACGGGAGACACCAATTTTTTTCTTTTTTCTGTCTTCTTTTCCTTCGCGTACAGTTTTGATGATACCGGAAATGGTTGTCCGCTATTTTACCTCACCCCCCGCCCTCTTGTATGGCATCTACCAATTCCGGATATTACATATCTTTTAATTTTGGCGAACACATAAATGGTAAAGGGTGGGTAGGCTGTGCGATGGGGCTTTGAAAATTTTTAAACAGAATCTTCGCTGCGGATGGAATATTATTTTGTGGGAGGGATAGAGAGGGAGAGGGATATTAAATCTCGTGTTCCCAACGTTTCCTTTTTTTTTACCTTGTTTGTTCCTTCTTAGAGGGGTGGAGGAAGTATAACATTGCTTATCCGGCCTCCTGGATGTGAAGGGCTATAAAATTCTTTCCCAAAGTGTCTTCCCAGTTATCCCGATGATTATAGGTCAATAAATGTTGTACGAGGTAACTTTTAATGCCATTCTCGGACAAGAGTTTTACGATTAAATTATCGTTTGGGGTAAAAGACGGGGTGGGAATAAACCCTGTGTTAAACTTGCACCGGAGAAAAGTGCATAAGTTTTATTTACTTCTTGGAACGCGTTTCGGGGCCTTCTGGTTAGTTACATTATCGATTTTTTTCCCCTTGCTGCCTCCCTTTTTATTATTTACTACACCCCAGATATCCGAAGTGCAGAAAGGCTTAGAAGGTAGCTCTTGGATTTAAGGATATTAGGGTTATTAAAATAAAGTTTTCCTGGCTTCTCAACCTAAAAGAGTGTTAACTAGATAGGAACTAGTTCTAACATGGACGCGCGAAATTCATAGTTTTTAAGCTTAGAAGTACAGGAGATTAAAAGTAAAAGTGCTAACTGGGGTTGTAATTAGTCATTTAAAACTTGTTAAATTACGAAAACGCGCCGAAAAGATTTCTTAATTTTTCCCAATAAAATGCACACATAACGGTATTTTAAAAACATTTCTATGAGTGTGATAATTTGTAAAGGTAAAATAGCAGTACTTTTAAGTTACACTAAATTTTAAATTGCTTTTCAACATGGAGAACATTTCTTTAAATTATGAGGCAGTAAAAATTATGTAATTCAATTAATTTCTGTTAAATATGATTATATAGTAGGTAGGGGGGAAAAGAAATCCATTATTTTAACGTAAACTTTAATACTTTATTTAAAATGTTTCGGATTATCAATTTTGGACAAATATGCATCTTTCTGTTCTATAGTTAGTTGCCTTTTTAAAGGTAGCTTCATAACGCCTCTCTCGTGGAAGTCTTGGTCCCTATTGGTGAAAAACTCTACTAAACGATTTTCTTAATTTACTCTTGATACCAATTTCTTATTACTAAGGAAGTTTTGAAATGCAAGAAAAACATGGTAATCGCTTGGTGTCAGGTCCGGACTATGTGTGGATGCATCAAAACTTCCCAACCACTAGAGACTTGGCGAGTCACTATAGACATGCGTGGCCTGGCGTTGTATTGATGAAACACAACAACGCTGCTGTTGGCCAATTCTGGGTGTTTCTGGTCACTCGCTAGCTTCAAACTTTTTAGTTGTTGACAGTAGAAATCGAAATTTAGTCATATGGAAGCAGCTCATAACAAATCATTCCTTTTAATTCCCACCAAATGCATAGTAGAACCTTCCTGGTTTGGCGACCGTTTCAGCTGCTTTCCCGCTCTTTGACCACTATCGTTTTTGCACAATGTTGTCGTATATGACCCCTTTCTCATCTCTAGTCACCAACCGCTTAAGAAATCGGTCGATTTCATTCCATTTGGCCAAGGTTTCTCAGATGGAAATTCGATCCATCATGTTTTTTCTATTAATTGGTGCAGCACCAAAGCATCAAATTTCTCTTTGAATCCAGCTTTGTGCAAATGGTTTAAAACTGTTTTATGGTCAATTTTTAGTTCCTAACAGGCCGGTCAACTACGATCATTTCTGTGATTTTATTGACATTTTCGGCGACGGGCATATCTGAATAGAATTGACAAAAACCAAAATTGTAAGTAATTGGCTCTTACAGTATCGAGACAATATACACCATTCACAATTTCAATTGTCTGCCTTGCATTTTCGCCTTGATAAAAGTAAAACTGTAAAATGTACCGAATTTTCTCTTTGTTGACTACCATTTTTAACATGCTGCAACTCGCAACTGAATGGGCGAAACTATAATTAGCAAATTATTTTTTTTAGTGCGAAATATCACCTTTCCAACGAGACTAAATCTGATATTGTTTGATCGATACTTTACTAGATATCGTTCACTACGGCAATCTACCGAAAAAATATAATGGATTTCTTTTTCCCCAACCAAATATAACCATATAATACTTTGAAAAAATTTTAACAATCGTAGACTGTTCTACCAAAAGTTTTGATTTGACTTAATTATAATTTCATTTTGAAGCAATACGAGGACTATTGGAATCAGACTTCATAATTTTGAACCATGATCAAATGACGAGAACGACACAAACATCCACACCTCTGCAATGGGAGGAATTTGAGCCTCACCAGATTAAACGTGCATCAGCTCCTCTACTCGAGTGGCACTAGAGCTCGAACCCACGACTCGACAATGCCGGCCACGAGTTCACGCCATGACTACTCGACGACCACCTTGTTCTACCAGAAAAAGAGTAAATTAAGGCATATAATGTTCACATTAGACATAGTTTCTTATAAGCCTAAAAAGAAAATTACAATGCGATGTTAAATCTAAATAATATTCAAATAGATGTAATTATTAAACCTACACAGAGATGTATAATCAATACCTTATAATTATTGTCAGTAGTGCACACAGGAATTTTTCAAGGAGGGGGGGGGGGGCGGGGGTGAAAGTTCACCATTCTTGTATCATGCTATTTTTGATTTTGTCGATTTTCAGGAACAAAACACAGTAAAAAAATAATTATTTAATAAATAATTATAGCATTAATTAATAAAATTAATCATTAATAACAAATATTTAATTAAATTTTACGTATTATATACTTAGAATTATAACCAATCTTAAAAAAATCAAGGGCTTGGGGGGGGGTCCAGACCCCTAGCCCGCCCCCCTTGTGTGCGCCACTGATTATTGTAGATTTTAATTTGGAAACGTTACTTTGTAAATAAATTGAAAACAGGAAAAAATGTATTCATTATAAGAATGAATTCTATCTCTTTATATTGAAGGTTAAATTTAATAGAAAAAGGCTTTAAGCAGGATTAAATCAATCTCTAGTAAGACTCTAAAACATTTTAAATATTTCAAACTCTGTGTAGTATCACTTTAATACAGAGCTTCTCCGACTTTCAATATTTGCGATCCAATATTCAATCATAATTTTCATCACCCCCTCCCCCCTTTCCATACAATAACAATGCGCTGAATTCAATAATACTATGCTTTGACGCTAAAGCTACAATACCCCTTTTAACCTCTTATGTGCCACCGGCATATAAAAACGTCTCGATCAGCCAAAGCGTTAATTGCCCCGGACGTGTATATACGTCTTTCTGAAGTACGATCTTTTCTGTGCACTGCTATCCATAAAAGGATTCCGAAGGTTTTGGAACGCCATAAAATGATCTTGACTGTGTTTGCGATTGCCCCAAATTGTGCATGAAGCACCCAAGTTTCTGAGTATACTTAACCTAAAAATCAGAAATTCTTCTCCACTGCTTTAAAAAATTGCTATAATATATAATAGTTCAAATTTAATAAATTATTTAAATGAGAGCATGCGCATTTTTTTTTTTAAAAAAAATGCACTTATATTTTTTAATAAATGAATTAGAAATGTGTGAAGTTTATTTTAATAAGAAAATGTTGTGTGCTTCTAATTGCACACATAAATTTTAACATTATTTTGCAGGCCTGAAGTTTAATCATGAAAAATTCAAATAGATCAGTTAGCTAACCAATCAATAAACTTTAATACAAAATATGTATACATACGTGTCTTATTTTTTAAAAAATACTTATGTAATAAAAAAAAAAATTCAAAATGAAAAGAAAAAAATAATTGTGATTTTCAAATTACATTAATGAATTTAAAAGTTTAAGTTGCTATTAATTTTATTTTAACATTAATAGCAATAAATAAACATACCGAGCACACAGCTGTTGAATATATACAACATGTATTATTGCACAATAAAATACTATATATATATATATATAAACATCATGTTCAACTTAACAATTTTTTTTAAAAAAAAAAAAATTTTGTTATTTTATGGTCTAAAAAAGTTCTTGAGACTTTACAGTTTTTATTTTATTTTTAAAAAGCAGATTTGACATATGTCTACTGGAAAACTACCTCCAAGACTTTTCCAATATATTTCACATTGTCGGAAGTATACGGCAAAGACTATTTCTTATTCTTTTTCTCTCTTTTTTTAGTATAACTTTTTGCCTCTATTTTTTCTTTCTTTTTTTCTTCCTTCTCTCTTTCGACATGCATTTATTTTTCATGAACTTTTCAATCATTTTATTTTATCTGAGTACTTCCGTATTTAAATTTTTTTCATTTTTCAAAGTTATGAATTTCTACGAGTAACAGCTTTTTTTTTGTTTAGTTTTCTGCCTAAAAGTCTGTCAAAAAGTCTCCCAAAATATTCTACTTAAGTTCTTTAAGAGATAAGATTCTATTTTTTACATTGGTGTATCGCACTTACAGCGCAATGTCTTTCAGTTATTTAGTGTAAAGCAGAGCTTGTGTCAAATTTATAATATTTGGGGGGACCCAATTTTCAATCTTAATTTTCATCGCGCTCCCTTATCTCCATAAGAATTTAATCTCTTTTAAGTACCACCGGCGTATATAAACGTCTTGCTCAGCCAATACACTAATTGCCCCGAACGTATATATACGTCTTTTCGAATTTATTGCACTGCTACCCATAAAATTATTCCGAAGGCTTTGGAATGCAATAAAAGGACCTTGACAGTGTTTGAGAAGGATTTATTTATTTCAGAGGATTAGCATTTGCTTATTTTTATCCCCCCTCCCCCAATACATAACATACCCGCACCTGCGTGGAAAACGGTGGCATTGGGGAGCGAATCACGTAAGTTTTAATCGGCAGTTAAAGGATTAATTATAAACCGTACAAATTATCAAGATCAGTATTAATTTTGGTACATAATTTTTTTTATATATGACAAGCCCATGGGGCGCTGATAATTATTAAACTTGTTCTTAACTTAGTATTGTTCAATAAATTATAAAATACATAGTGTTGTATTGATATATTTATAAGTGTACTAAATCAGTGTAAATGTGTGTTTTATTTTTTATTGTGTCAGAATGCAATTTGTTGTTTACTTTCAGCAAATTAATAATTTTTTTTAAACTCTTTTTTTTCCCCGACTTTTTAATATGCTCGTACTCCCTTCGTAGAGCTATCAAGCCCCCGTAGGCGGCGCATGCTCCACAGTTTGAGAAACGCTGGAGTAAAGATCTATATAACTCCGGTAAAAAAACGAGTTTTTCAAGGATGGTTTTTTTTTTCAAACTTCACTGAGTAGCGTAATTTTTATATACCTTAAATTTTAAGGGTGAAAGGGAACATTGAATCAAATTAAATTTATTCAATAATTAGTTTGAGAAATTTATATTAAAGGGGGGGGGATAGTTTAATTTTCTGGTTTCAATATTCAACTGTTTTCCGTCATAAGCAACTTTGAATAACGACGAGTAAAATTTAATTCTTTAAAAAATTAGTTTTAATCAATTACAGTGAGACATACGTTTAACGCGAAAAAGCTTAACACGAAATAATACACCACGGTCCCGACAAACTACTATGCAATTTCATGTATTTTTTTTCTCTTAACACGAAACGAAAATTGCTTAACACGAAAAGATTTCCCTTTTGGGAATGAACAAAATACGGAAAACACCGGCCGATTTGGATTGTTCTACTGTATCATCGGAAGAACTCGTTGCAGTAGAAGACGATAATGTGCGTGCGGCTCCAATTATGGCAAATGAAGACATTTTGGAGTTTGTTCAAAGCTCAAAAAATATCATTGAGGCAGATTCAGGCGCAATGGAAATGAATAATGCAGTTCCTGTTCCCACATCATCAGATTTAGACACACATTCCAATGGTGAAATGAATAACAAAATGGGCGACATCGAGCTCTTTGTTGATAATTTGATGCCAAAATAAACAATACAAAGAAAAATATCAGATTTTTTTTCCAAAAACTCAATAAATGTTTTGTTTTTCAAAAAACTTGAAAATTTTACATTAAATTTCTTGAAGTTCTTGTGAATTGTTTTGTTTCATTGATTTTTATCAAATACATGTATATATGAATATCTATGTAAATAAAATAAACCGTAATAAACTTAATTTTATTGGTATATGTCTTTTTCTTCTTCTTTTTTTACTACATCTTTCAACCCGCAAAAATATTTCGGTTCCCTCAGTTCCGAGTTAAGCTATTTTCACTGCAGTTTGTATTTATTATAATTAAATTATAGCGTAAAGCCATCCAAAACAATCTTGTATAGGAAATTTCAGCCAGATTGAGCTCTTTCAAAGGTGAGAAAAAAGTTTTTAAAGTTTTTGACCCAGACATAGTTACAAAGCGAGCACAGAAGAAAACCCATTAAAAAGGGATTAAATCTCTAATTTCTTTTCTTCTACATATCATATTCGATGTTGCTTTTAAAGAAAAGAAAAGTGATGCATTAAAAATAGTTAAAAATGTTGCTGAAAATGTAAGAAAAACCATTTATGTATATTACTTTTAAATTGCTTAAAGTTGATATTTTAAAGTTTTTTTCTTGGGATGCATAGCCAAATTAAAGAGACCTTATTGATTAGATATAGCCCCCTTATATATATATATATATATATATATATAAAATGTAACCTTGACATCCTTCTTGCTTTCCGAAATAAAAAAAAATTATTACAAATATTGCGAAAACAAAATCTTTCTCTCCCAAACGAAAAATATGGTTGAGTAATAAATAAAAAATGAAATAGAAATGGAATAATGATTTGTTAATAGAAATACGTGAAGCTAATAAAACAAGCTAATCTCAAAATTTGGTGGCTATTAAGCCGATATCAGATGACAAGATGTCACTGGAACTGTTTTTTCCTTCTCATATTATGTATTAACACCTGCTTTGCTTGACAGAAACCAAAGACATCTGTTCCGTCTGGGCTTCAAAATGTAATTTAATATGCTTTCTTTATTGCAATGATTTACGAACGAAAATTTTAAAATGTATATCACAGCATCATAAAAAAAAAGGTAGAAAAGCTTAAATTTTCGGCTAAAAAAAATTTTAAAAATGTTTACTTAAACAATTATTGTCAACATAACTGTTTGGATGTATTAAGTAACGTACATATTATGTTTGCTTCATAAGCGAATCATTACTTTTGTAAAATTTTTACTTCACACTCTGAATTTATATATTTCTCTCATTTTAGTTAAAATTTCAATTCCTACAGTAGCATCTCTTAAAAATTACCCTCCCTCCTTCTAAAAAAAACCCCCAAAATTGCTGGGGTTTTTTTGAAAGTCAGTATAGATGTGTTAAGATTATTTAAATTCTTATTAAGAGAATGGTTGAACATATCGGGATAGATCTGGCGATCGTGCCTGCCAAGAAGAGAGAATCATGGAGACATCAGAAGAAAGGCGAGCCACGTACAGCTTTTTTTAGAGAAAAGAGTAAGTTAGATACTCTTATCTCTATTTAATCTGAGGCTAATGCAAAATCTTTTAAAGGAAGGTTATCAAGCTCATGATAATTGTTTCAATATGCTCAATAATTACTTAATAAATTAGGATTTACATCAATAACAAGCAAACTATGAACTTTAAGCATCGATAATTTACAAAGAAATCTTAAGAAATTAATTTTCTAACTGCATGAAATAATTTCTTGCCTGTAAATTTGATACATAACAACTTTATTTATTTATTTTTTTGCATCAAATTTCATCGAAAAATCTTTTTCTATCTCGACACACAAATATAAAATATCACAGAATTTTTTTTTTTATTAACATTTGTTTTAACAAATATTTGTTTGCAAAAACATTGAAGTATGTTTTCGACATCCCATGGATATAGATTTACATTTAAAATATTATTATAAAATAGAGCAAGCATATGTCTATATCGCAAAATTTAAAATCTTTAAAAGATAGTAGAGTAAAAATTATTTTCAACATTATAGCAGAAAATTTCAAGAAAACGTGGAATAATAAAAAAGACCTCAATAAAAGTTTTACTTTCAAAGAACTATAATAAAATGCGAAAAATATGGGTATTATTTTTCAAGTTGTTCCTAGGTTTAAAGTAATCTATTTAACAGGAAATGGAAATACACACATTACAGGCATAAACACATCCAGAGTACAATTTAGAAAAGTAATAATGTAGAAAACACAACAGTCCTGAAATATATTCTAGATGGCAATATCATGGTAGTCTAGAAATTAATAATGGTCGTGGAGTAAGATTTAAAAAAATTGTGATACTATGTAAGAATTAAGCGTATATATACACATTTTTATAAATTTAAGCAACATTCGCAAAGCTATTTTTATTATTTTAAGTTACAGTTCATACAGATATTGTGTATACTTCCTTTAAAAAATAAAATCAATAAGAAAACTTTGCTTTGTCATTCTCATTATATTTTGAGTCAGATTTATATAACAACACCTAAACTGTTTGGGTAATTGAAACTTCCAGGTGCCTTCTCGCCCTGGTTTCCTAATTTAATCAAAGTTAAAAAATTGTGAAATATTAAAACTCTCGTAATTTTAACAGTCGGCCAGTCACTTTAAATTACGAGATAAATCTAATACTTTGGCACGGTTAACTTTTTTAACTGATATTTTCTAATTAGAGTGGGGTTTTTTTTTCAATTGTGATAAGAAATTTAATAAAACAATTTATAACTTCAAAATTTGTCTTAACAATCAAAAAAGAAAACATAAAAGACTAGCAAAAGAGTTTTGATAACCCCTTACAAAAAGTCGCTAGAAAAAAGGAATGAGTATTTATTGACATCGCACTATATAAAGAAACATGAAAACTATTGGCAACGGACCGGAATGGACTTAACTTTGAACCACGGTCAAATGACAATGATCCCTCTGCACGGTCAACCCATCTACACGGCAAATTTTCAGTGGCACTAGCAGGGACGTCTTCAGTCAT
>BMAV01023120.1:62824-83608 GCA_019973955.1 Trichonephila inaurata madagascariensis | reverse complement strand
AAAGGGGGCGCCAGCATTGAATGTTTGAGAAGCACTGCCTTAAGCATATTCAATGCTTTCCTACGGCACACACACACACAAAAAAAAAAAAAAAAAAATTAAAAAAAAAAATTTTCCATAAAAAATTAAAAAAATGCTGCTTGCTTGCGAATATTTAAATTTTAACATAAAGTAATATTAACAAAAAGTATTATTAACGTATTGCACATCCAGATATAAATTATGTACACGATTTCAAGCATTCATTACCAAAAATGTATAACAATATGTTTAATTTGTCGAGCAGAGATCATCTTAGAAAGGTGTTTTCAGAAATCGATCCACAAGAGACCGACGGGGCGTTAGAAATAAAAAAAGAATGTTTCTTATCCGCAATTAGATCTACAGACTTAAATTTAATAAATATAGTTTTTTTTGTTCAGCTGAGATACATGAAAAGCTTTTTTTTTTTAAATTTGCAATTCTTGTAAAATTAACTCATTAGAAACTTATTTATCCTTCAATCTGTACTGTTTGATTTTTCAATACCCCCGTGAGAAGAACGCGGGTATACAAGCTACTACTTAGGTATTCGCTGGGTAAATCATAACGCTGTTTGACTACAAATTTTTTTTAAAGTTATTGATGTTTAATTCTTAGCATCAAGTTTTAGATTGTCACCGTCCAGTATAGTGGATAGCGACGCTGAGTGCTGTGCTATAGGGCCTGGGTTCGATTCCCGGAGAAGTCGTGGACGTTTATAAATATATAGTGCCTTTAAGTCATGGGGTTTCTCTAAATAGCCGTCAAAACACAAGACAACAAGTTTTTGATTGTGTTAAAAATATTCTTACAGCCAACGTTTCTTATTTTAAAAAGGACATAACTGTAATTTTGCAGATGGAAATATATTTATTTTTTATGCCCAAGATACACCCTTCCCCTCACTTTCGAAATCAATTTCCACACAAAACCAGTTTTTAATGGATATTTACTTAACATTAGAAACATGCTAGCAAAATTTTAAGTTTGTTTGTCTAATAGAGTATAAAAACGAGAATTGCTTTCATGTAACCCCCTCGTAACAGACCTGAGGAGTTGATTTAAGCTAAGACTGCGCGTTCTTAGTGGATACCTAATCAACAGCAAAAACATGTCTGCCAAATTTAAAGTATGTTGGCCTAACAGTTTTTGCGATAGCGTGAGGAGAGAATGAGTCACTTTTTTGCTTAATGTAACGAGGAAATTGTAAAAAACGTATGCAGATACTGCTTTCTCTTATTCCATATGCGATACTGATTTCCTATAAACTAAAATTCTAAATAAAATGATACCTATTTTATTAAATTTTCTGTTTAAAATTCTTTTATATAAAAGTGTAAAAAGAAGTTTGAAATTATTATGTGAATATAAAACTTCATATGTGTTACATTTTAATTGTGATTTTTAAAAATAACAGACCTTTATTTTTCATAATATTTAATCATTAACTGTGTTTCTACCTAAAAATACGATAGGTTTTTTTTTTAATGTTCTATTAATAATTTTTTTCTGAAACTGTCTACAAAATTGCCTTCTTAGTTGTTTCTAAAAATGTACAATAATGCAAGTTTAGGTCTGGGAACTGTACGCTTTTTCTGTTTAAAACCTATTTTATACTTCCCAAAGTTTTATTACTGTAAATTTTAGTAGCTAATATCCAGTTTCTCTATTTGATATTGAAAAATAATACAATCAACTGGAAAAAAAATAATTTTTCAATCAGCTAAGTTGCATTGTGCGGTTCGCCTTACCCAGAATGTCAGTTATGTTTCCTTTTTAGTTCTCTATTGAGAGAAAATACAATACAAGAAAGTAAAGAATAAAATATTTTTATACTTTAATTCTTAGTTAGGAGGTAACATCAGATTCTGTTTTTCTCTATTGTGTCTTCGAGATTTTCCAAAAATAAAGCTACATTTACTTCAATAATGTTTGCTTGTAGAAACATTCATTTGCTTTTTGCGGTTAGTAACATTCTTAATTTTTTTTTAGATTAAGACTTTTCCCCCATAGAAAAAAATGTAAGAAAACTTAATTATATAATAAAAAAATATATATTGTTAGATTTGAATGTTATTCGCTTCCTTAACTAAGGGGTATTTTGGCCGATAAGAGCGCTTCTGATTTATGACATTACGCTCTTAAATAATGCTATATGAGCAGGAGTTACCTTGGCGACAGATTTCTCTGTAGATTTGTTGTAAAATGGCCCCAAAACAGATGACAAAAACAAACGTCCCTAGAAAGATGGAAGGTTCAAGGCAGGTTTCTTGTGATACGACTTTAGAAGCTCTTCGTACGTTTTTTTGTATAGCATATATAAGAACGATGAAGGGAAGTCAAATTACAGTCAAACATGTGACAGCGACAGTGCATTTCGTTTGATTTATAAGAAACTGTGATTGCGGATTTTTAATGCCATTGTGAATGTGTCCGAAATTTTTAAATCTGCTGTGAGATATATGTAATTAATTTTGTGACAGAAAAATGTATTGTAATTATTAGAGTATTGTAGAATAAATTACTGTTTGTTTCGAGAGAACGTGCCTTTTTATTGCATTAAAAATTGTAAAACAATGCGAACCTCCATGTAACGAACTATTTTAAGAATTTCTCTGCTTTGGAGCTTTTCCTTGTACCTAGAACATTTTACTATTTTCTTCGTAAAATAACCTGCAAATAGCGAAGTGCATTTTATAGTGAACGACCTGTTTTTCTCGTGATTTCCTTTTCCCAACTACTTTTAAAATATTTCAGGACATTCTTCAAATTATTCTCTTTTTCAGCACATGTTATGGTGATCCCTGGCCTCGAAGTGGTTTTACCAGGTGCCTAACTCACCTACAGCAATAAAAAATTAGAAAAAAAAGAACTCAAGTGAAATAAAGAGATTTTACCAATAATTTATTATAAGAACGCATGTGGTACTTATGTCTAAAATTACTGGTTAAAAAGTACTGGTGCGTTTAAAATAACATGTTGCTTAAAATTAGAAAATATTAAAAAATTCCTTAATTTTAATATAAAATTGTTTTTTAAAGCGAAAAATACAGTGTATTCGTGGACGACGGTTTTTTGTTTTCTTGTTTTTCTTGCAGATTTCTTTTTGATGGGTAAGATTTATAAAAAGAACAGAAAATAATTTTAAAAAAAAATGTGAATAATTATTTTAAAAGAAAAACAAATAGCGTTTTTCAATTTAAAATTCGATTTATGTGGTTTCTAAACTTTTTTTATCGATGAATCTATATTTAATCACATAACCAATATTTTTTGGGGAGGTAGCGACTTCGCTAAATAGAGGCCTGACTTTATATAAATATATAAATATGTGCATGTGTTTGTTTTGTTTGCTTAAAAACCATAATACATATTTTCAACACACGGTTTAAAAATAAATATTTATTTATTTAAATATATGATAAGTCACCATCTTTCCACCAGTGATTATGTGAATGATTCTATAATATTTTACAGTTCTTTTACATTGGCTGTTTTCCAAACTGTGTGAAATTCAGTAACAAATTGAGATAACTTGATTGTTACAAAAGTAATTTAAAATTTGTTTCGTTAAAGGAAAAATGCATGTCGGGTTTTAGGGCAAGATTGGAAAAGGGAAAAAAAAAATACATAAAATTTCCTTAAAATAGGATTTCTCCTATTGTAAATGATGTGTTATGCATAACACAGTGTTTATCTTCCATGAACAAATGAAACGCGTGTTTGCATGATATATTTAGAAATTTTTTGTTTTGCAAAGAATAATTTGTGCATGTATAATTCACCTTATTGTATTTCCATTTATGAAATGCGATGAACAATAGAATGCCGTAGGTTATTCTTGAATATATTCGGGAATGTACATAATGAATGTACATATGATTCAAATGTGATGGGAACATATAAAGCATGTCATTCGAATGTAGCCATCCAGCTAGTATGGTGTATATGACCCTCGTCATGAAAACGAGTGGGTTCGAGATCAAATCCCGAATAAGGCATGAATGTATGTTCGGGAAAAGAAATCGGATTTTCGCCTGAAATGGATTCCTGTCTCGAATGGATAGGAGCGCAACCCTTCTGTTCTGTGCTGGGATCATCATTTGTACACTCCTGTTTGTAAAAAATGCAACACCATAAAGAAAAAATCAGAATTAAATGAATTTGCAGCAAATATCTATTATAGGATGTTACGTAAAAAAAGTAAGGATTCAGAGCCACCGCGCTTCTGTGGTGTGTGCAGCGCGTTCTGAACTGATGTTGAAAGCGTATAAATAGAAGGCTCTAGAGGAACTTTGAAAATAGTTAATAATTATTTGTTAGCGGCGAACGTTTAGGGAGACCTAAGTATGCCACCACGACGAAATAAGAAGAAATTCCGACAACTTACGGAATTTGAACTGTAGAGGATTATCGGCCGCCGAGAAGGAAGATTTTACTATCACGCAATAGAAGCTCGTGTGCAACGAAACAGTTCCACAGTGATGCGAATTTGGAAGCAGTGGACCAATGAGCACCGAACAACTCGAAAAACTGGCAGTGGGCGAAGGAAGATGACGTCAGCGCCTGACGATCGTCACCAGCTCTGCATGGCGGTGAATGATTGTACAGCTTCCTCCAGGCAGTTGGTAGCACGTTGGTCAACTGTTACAGGTATACTAATGTCGGCTTCTTCAATTCGTCGACGTCTGCTGCATCGTGGATTGTGTGCAAGGGTGCCTTTATACAGGATCCCCCTCACGGCAAACCATCGACGGTTGCGTCTGCAATGGGCTCATGAGTACAGAGCCTCGCAAGATGGTCGGCACCAAGTTGTCTTTTCAGATGAATAACGCTTCAATTTGTGAACCATAATGGCAGCATTAATGTTAAACGCTATGCTGGTGAACGCTGCCTTCCAGAGTGCGTTATCGAACGACATAGTGGCCTAACACCGGAGTTATGGCTTAGAGTGCGACTTCGTATAATGGACAATCCAATGTCTTCTAGGAATTGAGGGTAATCTCAATATAGCAGCAGGTACGTCCGTGAAGTTCTACATCCCGAAGTCGTTTCCTACCTTCAAGGCATCCCTGGAGTTATCTTTCAGCAAGATAATGCACGGCCACATGCATTATTATGCATTCAAGATAATGCACGGCCACATGCATTATTATGCATTCAAGATAATGCACGGCCACATGTTGCAAAGATTGTTAGAGACTTCTGTTCAGCACAACACATGCAACTTCTTCCTTGGCCTGCTTATTCACCGGATATGTTGCCTATTGAGCACGTGTGGGATTTAATTGGTGAGCGTCTCGCCTGTGTGATCCGCGTCCTGCCGCTTCAAAAAACAAACTTTTGCTGCGCATACAAGCAATATGGAATTCTCTTCCGAAAGCAGTCATTCAAAATCTGTTTGACTCCATGCCACGTCGTATAGCAGAACTTAATGCAACGCTTGGTGGCTACACCAAATACTGATTTCGGACTTTTAATATGTATTTTTTGAATATTTTGTCATTTATTTGTACTAATGTAAGTCGTTTGTGCATAAAATTTCTTTTAATTCTAATGATTTCTTTATGGTGTTGCATTTTTTTACAATCAACAGTTTAAAAAAAAAGTCTACATTTTTCTGAGTTTGTATTGTATTTTTCCATGTCTCGTCTTTCATATGTATCCCAGGATAAAACACACAACAACAACAAATCTAAAGTAATGTAAAAAAGAGTTATATAACTTTTTATAGCATACCTTTATTATCTTAAGTTGAAATGAAATTCAATGAGAAGGATAGGTTTTTCAAAATAAAACATTAATCATTAAAATTTCAATAATTATCTCTAAATAATTATACCAATAACACAGTTGATTTTAGCTCCTTGTACTTCCATTGGATTTTAATTGCTTATTTTCAGTTTTGTGGATTTGTTAGTTGAAAAGTCAAAAATGGTACACATTGTAGAAAGGCTGTTGCACGTTAAACCTGTCAATGCTCAGACGTTAACGTGGTTAGGAAGTTTGGAGAGTGGATTTGTTGTTCAAAATGTCATCCTTGTCACTTGTTTGTAGTTCAAATTGATGAGATACGCGGCCAATGGCCCTCGCGTTACTTTAAAGTGTGCCATTATTAAAAATTGTCCTGAGCATTAATAATACATGATGTGCGGGCTTAAAATATCTGAACACTATGACTTATTGTTACGGAACTACCCATTAGAATGTTATAAACTGTACAACCCTGGAAACTCCTCCGGGAAATCCCAACGGTAAACCAGTCCGAGATTTGTTTGGTCTAGTCCGATCGGCCGCAAGTGATTGCATTATTCAGCAATCAAAAACGATAAACTTGTTACATTTAATTCATTAGTAAAAATTGGACGTCACAGCAAATGTGCAGTGTGTACTTTGGTTAAAGGAATTTAAATCGGTCACGCGTGTACACAGACGTGATCGAACAGAATGGACCATAATTCCTAGCTAGTTTAATAGACTTATCAGGACTCCCACAAAATAACTCACGCACAATCAACAGTGTCTTGTATCATGAAAACTTAAGGATACTTGATAGTTTGAGATACTAATGTTCACGTATCTTTTTAAATTCTTTCCCATTGGTGGAAAGATTTTGATGCCAGATTATCGACATTCCATTCTGTTCGAACACGTCGCTCGCTATACAAGCGTGACTGATTTAAATTTCGTTCACCAAAATACGCACAGTATATTTTGCTGTGGCAACCACTTCTTTACTAATGCTCTCAGTGTAACAAGTTTACCGTCTGCGACTGCCGAATAATGCGCGCACGTACGGCCAATCGGACTAGATCCAAAAAATCTCGAAGGGGTTTCTATTACATGGATGAACATTTTATTACGTTCCGATGGGAAGTTCTGTAAAAAAAGCCATAACTTTTGGTTACTTTAAGCCGGGTCACACCCTGTATATCTTCAATCATGTTATTAATTCTCAAGAAATTTGAAATCCGAATTTCAGTTTCATTCCTTCTATGTGCTAATGCATATCGCTATGTGCAGATTCCAATAAATGCACATCGCTACTATTTCTAAATGAGTTACATAAAATTTCGATAATTATATCTGAATAAAAAAAAGATAAAATTGAATATCTAAAGATTCAAATTATTTCATTTAGCAAATATTAAAAGAGGCAAAAACATATTAAATAAGAAATGAAAGAAGTCCAAAGTAAGTAAAATCTTGTAAAGTCTAGAACCCTTTTCAACTTATATCATACCATAATTGAATGAAAACATAATGGCAAAACAATAATTAAATCTAAGGAAAAACATATCGTAGCTCTGCTGAGAGAAACAAATACATCAATGTCGTCTAATCTGTTTAGAATGCAATTAATTAGTCGGATCATGGCACTCAATCAACCTTTTTTTTTCTCTTCTCCTCCCTAGAAAGAGTCTGTGCTGTCTGCACATATTGATTTCTTAACTCCTCAGACAGATCTTTGTACATTAGGCTGCCTTCTACCTCTAATGGACAATCGTTGTACAGTGCCATCACTGTCAGATAAAGCGATCAAATATATGGGAGGAAAGATTTGGAATCTGTGTGTTAGCAGATTGGCTCAATCAATGTACACACTTGCTTTGAGTGTTGCACTTGCCAACCAAGAACCGCGCAGTTAATGGATTCAGTGTCTCTATTTCAATTAAGGCCAATTTAAGATTTTTGATGGGGGTTCTGTGGGGAGGTTGTGTGTGTGATTTGTCTAATGGATGCTTTGATGATGCTTTAATTATTGGACAGTGACGTACGTAGGAAGCATAGTTTAAGTTATGCCTCTCATTGGATTGAGAAAATTGGCTGGTCTTGAAGAATGTTTAAGCTGAATGACTATGTTTGAAACTATACTTTTGCAAAAGCACATAAATGAATATATTTTTGATATTTAACTTGGATTATAATATATATATTAAGTTTTTTTGAAAATATTATTACAAGAAAATTATTTAAAAGCATGTTTCGGCAAAAAATAGAGTAAAAAAATGACATATTTTCACAAAATTCTCCTTTTATGTGTTTGTGTGTGGAAAATGATTTTATATTAATATTTTCCTATATGTAGCTAAAACGTTTCTATTCAGTCTACGTCACTTGACCATGGTTCAAAATTACGTGATCCGTCGCCAAAAGCCCTCGTGTAGCTAAACAGTGTGACGTTAATATTCAAACAATCAATCAATCTATCTATTCTGTCTTAACTGGAGTTTTTGATAACTTAACAGTATTTACAGATTAACTGATTTGAAATAAATACCTGGTGTTTCTTATAAAAATTCCTATACTCTTATGTATTAAAATATGAATAAATCAAATTCTAAATTATGCAAGGTAAGTCAAAATGAATGCAGCGATTACAAACAGCTATAACTATTTCATGGAAAGGACTTTATCGATAATATATACACAGAATGTAGACGAAACTTCAAAATTTTGTATAATAACGTCATAGATGTTCTATGTGATTTGCCTTGGTCATACGGACCAAGAAAACGTAAATTTGCGGTCCTTTTTCTCCTATGAATGAAGTGTTACATGAAATGTTTACCTTCACATGGTTCAGCTATGGTTACTGCCACGACCAGACTCTGATTCCACGGATTGCATCTTTCAGCCAGATGGTGTCCCCCTAAACTGGGGGGGGGGGCACGTTTTCAACCAACATCTTCCGAAGCGTTAGAATGTTCGAAGTGGAAATGCCGATGATGAGTTCTGCTCTTGGTCATTGAGACCGCAGGATAGTGCGATTTTTTTATGGGTTATATCAGCGTTTATCAAACTGCGGGGCGTGGTTTTCTTGGAAGGCCATATTGAAAAGTCAAAAACAAATGATTATTCAAAAAAAAATTATTAATTTACTGAAAGTAAGCAAACGAAATACATTCTGACATAATAAAAAATCAAATAAACATTTACTCTCATATATTGCACTTTTAAATGTATCAGTGCTACACAATGTATTTTATAATTAATTAAAAATATTAAATTAATAACAACATTAATAATTACTAATGATACCATGGGCTTGTCACACATAAAATTATATACAGAACTAACACTTATTTTGATAATTTGTACGGTTTAAAATTAATTTCTTCAACTGCCGATTAAAGGTTACGCAATTTGCTCCCTAATGCCACCGTTTTCCTCGAAGGAGCGAGTATGTAATGTATTGGAGGAGGGGGGGAGGGAAGGAATAAATAAGAAAATCCTCTGAAATAAGTAAATCCTTCGTAAACACTGTCAAGATCATTTTATTGAATTCTAAAACATTCGGAAAAATGTTATGTATAGCAGTGCAAAGAAAAGATCGTGCTTCTGAAAAGCGATTATGTACGTCCAGGGCAATTAACACTTTGGCTGACGAGACGTTTATATACATTGTTGGTTCTCAAGAGATTAAAGTCGTACTCTAACTTTAGCATCGAAGTATATTTTTCTGAATTCAATACATTGTTATTGCACGGAACGGGGAGGTGGCGATGAAAAGGATTATTGAATAATGGGGATTGCAATTATTGCAACTTTAAGAAGTACTGCGTTAATACGTTTCTTGATGCTTTGGGTCTCGAAAATGTTTAATGGATGCTCAAAAGTTCTAAAGAAACAATTTTTTAATAAATCCCTGTCAAAGCTCATTATTTTGAAAATCTGAATATATTTTTTTAAAAAAAATAAAATGAACGGAGAACGCTATAAAAGAAAAACTAATCTCGGATTTTTATAAAGAAAACTAAATGTAAGTAACATTAAGAAATTCAAACAAAAAAAAAACATATTTTCTTCTTAATTACTTACAATAACTATAACTTGCATTTTTTATTTACCTTTTGCACATGTAAGATACATTTTAACCTGCTAAATTTAATTCATGCTTAAATCTCTTTTATCTGGAGCAAATTTGATTTTATTTTCTTAAAGATCTGGGGATTTTGTCGCAAACCCAACACATTCGATAAAGTAAAACATGTAGTGCATTATATTAAACACCCTTCACTCTCCTTTAAAAAAATAAGAATTGTGCTTTGGATAACAATAAGAAATCCACACATTTTTTGTAAAAATAAATAAAAAAGAAAGACCAGACCGAAGAAAGGATTTAAGACTTTGGTTGCCTGATGGAATTGAAGGAAGAAAACTGTCAAATAAAAAAAGAAAAGAAAATGCCGCATAAAGAATCTTTTACACCCCTTTATTCAAAGGATTTATTTGGTTTAAAAGTGGGTAATCCAGCGTTAATATTCACAACATATAGTGATAATAAAACAAGGATTTCCTTTTTTTATAAATAGAGTAGAAATCGATATCTTTTTATTTCTCCTTTTTTTATTTCCGGTAAATTTTAATGGTATTTCCTAGAAGAGAGAAAGACGCTATTATGCATTCTATTAAGATGCTTTATTACTCAGAGCTGGATTTCACAGAAGGAGAAAAAAAATGAGCAGCACAAAAAGTAAAAGAGAAAGAAAATGCCTGTGCACATATTTTAGTCGTGGATGATTAAACATGTCCTTTTGAGTCCGCCATATTTGTTCACGGGGAAAAGTTGAAAACATTTTAATTGCAAATGTTTTGGATTTCGAAGAAAATTTTGAGAATTCTGAAAGTTATTTTCTTTTTATGCAAAGTGCAATATCGAATTCCATAGAATGAAATATTAAGTATTCAATGTGGAATCTAGCATACATAATAGCTTTATTTTTATTATTCTGTTGACACAAGAAGTTGAAACAGGCTTACGAAAACACTGCAGCATTTTAAGTTTAATTTGCTGATTAATACATTTATATTTATAAATAAAAATTTCGTTTATGATTAGATAAAGGGAACGTTAATTAACTGAAAGAATATACTAGAGTTGCAAAATCACTTGTTTACAGTTTACTGAATGATGAATCCATTTTTGAAATCGGACCATAATTCTACCTGCTCTAATTAGGGTAAAGTTATTATTTTTATAAAATTAGAACACTCGCAAAATAATAGGAGACTAGTAAACATTACCGACCAGATACTTATTTGTGGAAGATTTTAAACTAAAGAAAAATTTCTATTCATTGAATGTTTCTCATTAAGGTTACCGTTGAAGCACGCTTATTTATAAAATTGTAAAATAATATGCTGACGTAAATAACTCTTTTTGAATAATTATTATAACAATGATAGCATGTATAATATATCCAATGGCATATTTCAAAAGAACTTAGTTGTTGGAAAGATATTTACCTTAACTCTTAAAAGACTTCAGAGAAATAACATTTTTAAATAATTCTCTTGGGCTCAGCATGACATCATTGACAGTATTTATAATATATTCAGTTGCCTATTACTAAGGTAATCGATTATCTTACGATGAAAATGAGGATAAACAATTTAAGAAAATGATCACAACGTAAATATAAGAAACATTTTAGCGCAATTCAAACAAAAATACACTAATTATGCTTAGATTCCTTTTAATTATGTACTTAAGCGAGTACTTTTTATTTTCAATATATCATTTTCTAATACATCGGAAATTTCGGAACAAGAAATATCCTTCATACTCTACTTTCCGGTAAGTGCTCCTTTTAAGTATCAATATTCAACCTTGATTTCTCATTAGTCCACAACTCCTTATCAATTGACAAAACTCTTTTAACTGCTTCATTACTTCCAAGGCAGCACAATGTAAATTCAACAAGAGAACGCTTGACATCTTTGGGAAATAGAGCGCGAAGCGTCCCTCCAACCCATACCAAAATGTATTAGGGTCTTGAAGTGGAGAGACCTGGATTGAGAGGGAGCTTCCTGACTTGTAGACTGGAAAGAGAAAAGGGTGTGGCTACGGTGACTGCTTCGGAGTAAACTCAACAATAATAACTAAATGTCCATGTGGAATGTGTTCATTGTTCAAATGGTTAAATATTTCCATTCATCTTTTATCCATTTCAACATGCTGATTTTCCCATTGTTCTAATTTATCAGAATTATAATATATACATTAAGTTCTCAAATTTCTTCTAACACACAATTGTCATCGATTTTAATATCAGGCATTCTTTTTTTGAAAAAATCTTAACGCATTTTTCTCTATCTGCCCAATTTACTTGCGATGAAGTCAAAAAACTCAATTGAAAACGGATTTTGTCTGTGATATTTGTTTCAAACAATTCTTCGACATATTGAACACATGTTTCGAAAAAAAATTTTGCACTTCTTTGGAAAACATTTCTGTTATGCCCGGATTTGATTCTTCTAAGTTTTTGACAATTTTCTTTTTAATATTCAAGGAGTAAGTTTTTCTTGAAATCACAATTTTTATTGCTGTTGTTACTAATGTCACCTGTTAGGCAAAGACCAGATTAAGGCCCACGAAATTCATCAAGATAAAGGGCTAAGTGTCGCCTGTCGTTAGCCGTAGCTTTGAGCATCATACAGGTGACAGAACGATTTAGCTCGGTTTCACCCCAAATTAGAGGGAGAACACCCTGGGGGTAGTCAGGGGCCTCCCACCTCTTTTCCCCTTCCACCAACCTCACAAGAGGACTTGCGGCTCGACGGCTATTTAAAGTACTCCCATGCCGCGAAGGCACTATACATTTACAAACATCCATGTCTTCTCCGGGATTCAAACCCAGTCTCAATGCCACAGCTGTCAGCGTCGCTAAACACTATACCGAATGGGCGACTACAATTTTTATTGAAGGACAAAAAAGTTTTAAAATAAAACTAACTTCTGTAGCTGAAATATATTCATCATCAGTTTTTTAATCGTTTTCTGGAAAATAGATGTCTTATTATGAACAAAATACATTAATACCTCCAAAAATTCATACCTATACCGTCACATGTTTCGTAACAGTTCGGTGGGGAATCTCTGAATACAGAGATGAACAGATTAGTATAAAGGTATTGAAAAGGATTACAAGTAGGAGGATACTTTTTATCCTAAAAAATAATGACTATCTTTCCTAAAGGAGGATGATTGGTCACCTTAATATTGCAAAAGAACTCCGTTATAGCAGAGGTTTTTAGCTAAACCCTCAGAAGACTTAAGGCAAGTAATTTTTCTGCTACAGAGAATTGCTTTTGATTTACATGTAGCACTGTAAGGCAATACGGCGGCTTCTAACGACAGACTTCGTAATTTTGAACTACGGTCAAGTGACGAAGACGACAATTAAGTTGGCAACCTTCTCCAAACATCCACACTACCCCTACAGGAGGACTATGGTTATCTTCAGTTCTTGTCTTCAAGCCAACGGCCAGTGTTGACCACAAGCTCATGGTTATGACCATCTGCAGGCAGCTAAGGCCACATAAAATGGGGAATACATGCAAAATCTTATATAGATACTATGAAATTAAAATCAGCAACACAAATTAAATATGTGTAATTCTTGATATATTCAAATATAGTCAATTTTATTCTGATTTTCTTTCTATTTCTTTCTTTTTCAACCATTGAAAGATTTTATCTTAGAAACCACTGTGGATTAACACTATCGCCAATGTTCTTTTTGTTGACAATTCTGGGGAAATGGTCACCATCTCTCGGTTCCTGTAATTGATTAATTTCGGATAGCGAAAGCAGTTGTTTGAATTGTTTTAGTGAGGCATTTATTACATTATACATGTGGTCATAGAAGGGACTATAACTATAAAAAGGGGTTTTTTAAAGAAGCGTACTACAATACACGTGATTTTTAATGCTTAATTAAAATAATTTTTGTGGCCTGAATTAATGTAGTTATTAGATGTCTAATGTAGTTATTAGATATTTTGTTTATTTTTTGTAAAAAAATTACAGTTTTTAATGCTTGTAAAACTTAATGCATGAGAATCTGTTTCAACCCATGTGCAAATCGAGGACTGAGTATGGCGATTTTTTTCGAATTGGCCAAAACTGGTTGCGAGTATAATACGCTAGAAACAAATATGGTTCTACCGTTTTTATAGTAACAAGAATATGAGAATCTATTACGAAGTGTTACTGATGTAAATCATTTATATAAGTAAAAATCTATTTTCTCAAACAAAATGGTTTAAAAAGTATTTAGCGGTGTGTATGGGATGTCATTATAGATTCATATATAATTTTCAAGATGAACTTCAATCTCATATATGGTTTGTAGAACTTGGAAATATTTGTTTACTCATGCAGAAAAAAAAAACTATTTTCAAAAATAGTATTTATGATTACATAGATTTCAGACAAATAGAGTAAGAATGAGAAGGAATAAAAGTTTTGGGTACTTACGTATTATCGCAACCTAATGAATAAGAGTCTAGATGGCTCCCTGCAATTTTCTGAGCTCCCTCATCCTTCTGAATGATTTCCCCTCTAACTTAGTTAATTACTGTAAAAATATTGAAGACAATTTTCCTGTTGTCAGTTTTTCAGATGATAGATGTCAAAATCAACAGTAAGGTTGGCCTTGCATTTGCTGTTTTCCAAGATTTTATTGAAATTCAATATCGTCAAATTAGAAATAGAGATGTAGTGTGTTTCAGGCTGAATATTTTTCTTTGTATAGCTCAAGCAGTCTCTTGGATCTGTAATAATGAAAACCTTTCATCGAATTTCTTAATTTGCAGCGATTATCTTTGATCCTCATATTCCTTAAACAACATTGATTCTCAAAATCAACTATTTGTTAAAACACAAATTAATCTCAATTTTCCTCGAGGCAGAGGTATACAAATTTTCTTTTCTTTTGTTCGTGGTCATACAGGAATCTACGACAATGAACCTGCTGACAGAACGAGCAACAAAATTAAGCAATTTGATTCCTATGAACATTCCGAAATCGTATTATAAAAATCTTTCTAGGGGAAAAATTGTTTCTGAGTGGAATAACTTATACCAAACATCAAATACGCATTGCACCAAGGAATTTATTCCTTCTATTCAGAGACGTTTAAAGGCTCTATATAAAGGCTTTCAACTATTTTTAAGCTTACCCAATTTCTAAATGGGCATGGAAACTGTAAGGCCTTTTTGAAACGCTCCTGACAGTGTTCTAGCTCAATTGACACAGTCCAGGATGTCAAGCATCTGTACTAAATTCTCTTTGGAAAGACGTACACTCATGAATTGCCTACAAAAGAACAATATAGCGTGGCCTCCTCTTTTCTCTGCCTTTGTTCAAAGCAAATCTTCTTTTTCGCCGTATTGTGCATACGTTAATAGCATTTTTCCCTTATTATTTATATTGTAATTTCTTTTTTGTATTTCATAACATTTACTGTACGTGCATGTATATGTTTGTACTTGCATGTATATATATATATATATATATATATATATATGTACACAAGTGTGTGTATGTATTAATTTATTTGTGTGAATGCATGATTCATGTATTTGTTTTTTTAAATTCTTTTTTGTATCACACGTTTCCAAATCTTCCCCATTGTATAATTTTAATTACTGAATGTCTCCGTTTGCATATGAGCAATCTTGTATTTTGTTGAGTATTTATTGTACTTGCATCCATTCTTGTTTCTTTTCCCTTTTGATTCCCATTTATGCCTGTATCTTTTTATTTAAAACTTTCTATCACAATTGCTTGAGTATTGACTTACGTTTGTATAAGCCTTGTGCATACTTTTCGGAGTACAAGGATTCTAGTTACAGTCTCAAAAAAAATTTCTTGAGCAATGACATTCAAAAATTTACAAAAAAGCTGTATATTTATCTTCATAGTTATCTTTCGGGTTTTTTCATAATTCCGTAAATATTCATTTTTCTGAAGATGTTCGTGAAATAAGATCCATTATAAATTAATCAAATTCTATCCACTCAAAAATTGACAAATTTATGAAGTACCACAGAGTGTTACTGAAAATGGTACAGTATGCCACATATGACACGCATGCTGTAGGTTACCAATCCCCGTTGTAGTGGATACAAATCAGGTGAGAATACTAGCTATTTCATACGGATGATATCCTCAGGTTAAAGGCATTCGTGTACGATGTTTTCTCGGTGAGAAATGGCATTGTCATTCATTAACACAAATTCTACGTTAATGGTTCCAATAAACAAACGTACATGCTGTTTCAGAAAGATGTTCCGATAAATTTAACATGTCATGGTTCTGTTTGAACGTGCCGATTTATTCTGAAGCCCTGTATAATTCCCAAAAGTGAGTAATCCTGAACCACATTAGTTCTAAAACGCCTGGGATTTCAATTATTCTTAAACATCCAACGGTAACTTTTCGATACCACGATATAAAATATATAAAATAATTGTAATAATTAAAAAATTGCAGGGCTACTGTTCAGTAGGGTTTAGTTTTAAGAATTTTTAATATTATTTCATACAATAAACATATGTTATGACCCTTTAAATCATAAAAAAAACTTAAGTTGGCATTATGTTTCGTGAAACTTGTTGAACCACTGCTTTGTCACAAAACATTTCGAGTCGCAAATCTACCAGGGACATTAATGATACGCTTTATCTATTATGTGCCATTCCAGTGACATATATACCAGGATTTACTGGAATATTGTCAGTTTCATTTGACTTTCTTCCGATTTTTCTCTCTCTCGCTGTCATTTTCGCATCATCTTATGTCTTGTCGAAATCTAAATTAGAACATGGCAGTTCATCATCATACGATTCATTTTTAGAAAGCTCTTGCCAGAAATTATCAATAATTTCATCAGGTCTTAGACCTTGTCTACAGATGAGAAAACAGATAAGAAAGAGCAGATAAGAAAATACACCGTAACGAAACACTTAGACGCTTCGATTTTAGTATAACTTATTCAATTTTACTGTGAACACAATAATACGGCATTGAAGGTCAAGTAAATTTGCTATATTACTTCAAAAAATTTGCTTTTCTGATGATATCTACTTTTAATGAACTTTCTTTTGCTGAACGGCGGTTCTTTATAAAGATGACTTGCCTTATTTTTGAAACGACAGCAACCGACGTTCTAAGTTAGTTGCAAAATCTTTTCTAATTAGCTTGGAACCACAGAACCTTTTTCTGCGCAATCACTATGGAAAATGATTAAAAGTCATGACAAATTTTCAAATTCCCTGCCAAAATGCGAAAAGGAAAACAAACAAACAGGCTCCGGTGTCCAATTGAGGCCGACAGACGTTCTTGTGTTAACGGTGCCATTCGATGATGTTGTCTTAGTGATAACAGATACTTGGTGTTCTCCATATGAAAGTCCAACTTGAATCAGTCTGTAAGTTAAATCTGAATTTGTAAGAAAAATCACACAAGCCCACCACAACAACGTCCATGCATTGCGTTTTCTCTACTCCGCACTAACCACTGGTGAAAAGGACTTACCATGAGCAGAACACGTCTGATAGATCTGTTAGAATATAGAGCAATATTTTACAAACATCTGTTAATTATTTGCTTTTAAACTGTTACATTCATGACATCAGATAGCTGACAAAACAGGTTCGCTTCGTTTGGCAGATAACGCCAAATATCAGTCTTCATTCGACGTAGTAGCTCGGAGGCTACCTGTATTTTCACGTCTACTGACATTTTGGTAAACTTGGAATCGTTGCCAAAGCCTAGAGGTGACACTTTTGGCAACTCCAAGCTCCTCGAATACTTCCATCTGAGTGCACACACATTCTAGGAGGACATTACTTCTACCTTTTAAAAATCATCCACACCTAGCCTATGTGTCAAAAATATTCGGCCATAGAAATAAGAAGTTTACAGAATACTTGTGAACAATTTTAGTATTTCTCCCCCATTCCTTATATATTCATCTCTTTTACTCTCGTCATTGTGACGTACCATAGGCGTAAGGTGGTGGCTTCCCGTAATTTGAAGTTTCTTCTTGAGGGTATATTATTTTTCATAGAGGGTGTTGATTCTACAGGTGAATGTTTTACTCTAGAGTTCGATTTCTGTGCAACTCCAAATTATGTTTAATTTATGGACATGAGTATACATATTCATTATATACCCGCACTTAATTATAAACTTAAATATTAATTTCTTTCAAAATCTTCGAATATATTTAACTCTTAAAAAATAATTTTATACTACTCATATTTAAATATATTTAACATCAAGGTCAACTGTTTTTCTTGACTGACACAAAGTTAGTAGGATAATACATTTCAATTATAGTTATGTTAGGATTCATGCCTTTTATTCTATGGGCTCAATTCATGATGGTCAAATGATTAAGACAAACACGTGTTCTCCATTGAATTCAAAACAGACCTCAAACTAATTGTACTTGTTCTTTTTGTAAAACTTGAGTAAAATTTCAAATTTTATTGTTGGGAAAAATCTTCGAATGCTACAGAAAATAAATTTCTTCAAATGATTTTAAAATTATAAAAAAAAACAGCAAAAAAAAGAACACATATACTTTTAAACAAAAAAAAAACATTTAATTTTAGGCATTTGCTTTTAAATAAAATGCATTTTGCTTACCTGTTCATTATTGTCGTTGACAAATTTGTATTTTCGAAGAGAAAGTTCTTGAAAAGATTTAGAGTTGGCAACAACGAAACGAATGAGCTGAACAGCTGGAAACACATGATTGCTTTCAATGTGTGACTATGACGACATATGAGTTTTTTGACCGATTGGCTAAAAACACTAGATTATCTTTATCATGTGACTATGACGTCACACGGAGCCCATTTTATTAGTGAAGTTGCTATATCCTCGATCTTAATATAAACAAAAATAAATAAATTAAATGCAACTTCTAAGATATAAATGTGTGGAACTTTAAACATTTTCAATTTCGTTAAATTAAATAAAACCTTAATATTTTTAGTAAATCGGTCTTTTCCATCACCCGCGTCCTTCGTTCTCTACCAACGTCATTCTTGACATCATCTTGATGATGCTACCTAACGTACTTTCTCATTTCGAAAAGCTATCTTCAACGTGAACTTAAATGGAGATAAAAGAGTACCTTGACATTCCTGTCTGTCTTTTTTTACGTAAAGCGTAAAGAAATGAATTATTGGAGCCAAGCCAGATGTTCGGCCTTTCTTCTTTATACTTATCGAAGGAAAGGAAAAATATTAAATTGTTACAAACAAGATCGCTCTGTTTTATCGCATATTTTCCTCAAACAGTAAATTATAATAAAGTGCATTTTTTTGCTGACTTTAATACCGAGTTTTATTCATAATTTTTCTTGTTATGCAAGATATAAGTTTTTTTTTCTTCTCATGAAGGCATAAAAACATTGTGCATGGTCAATTAGCTAGAGATGATATCAAGATGAATATTTGAAATTTTAGAAGTTAGTTGCCAAAATAATATACTTTTATAGGGTTTGAAAAATTTAATGTATTAAAATGAATGTTTTTTTTCCATCATGAGATACACATCAAATAAAATACAGTAAGTGATTGCATTACAGAAAGAAAATGTGTACGCAAATATTGTTATAGATTTGTCCAACCCATTAACTGCCACCGGCGTGTATATCCGTCTCGCTTAACTGGTGCGTTTAGTGGCCCGGACGTATATGCCCGTCTTTCCAAAATACGTTTATTTTATTTGTAATGGTACTAGTAAAACTATCCCGAAGGGTTTGGAAAGCAATAAAATGACTTTGACAATGGCGTATATGTCCCTCTAATATCCACCGGTGTATATATCCGGCTTCCTCAATTGATGCGTTAAGTGCACTGGTCGTATATATACGTCTTTGCAAAATAAGACTATTTTATTTACATTGCTATCAATAAAATTATTCCGAAGGGTACCAGGGGAGAATGGAATGCAATAAACGAACTTTGACAGTTTTTGGGAAGGATTTACTTATTTCAAAGAATTATTATTATTTTTTTTTTGTGCTTTTCTTTCACTGTCCAAAACACCGCATATGTATGTCTATGTGAAAAACGTTGGCACTGGGGAGTGGATTGCGTCATTTTAATCGGCAGTTGAGGGATTAAAATTGTGCACAAATTTTATAATTTACAAGTTAGCTATGCAACACTGAAGACATACATAGACAAAATTGTTATCAAACAGCGCATACGTAGTGCGATCCATAACTTTGGGAATGCGGCCGTTGCTGATGACGGAAGAATGTACCTAAATTTAAAGCACTTGAAATGGATTCTCTCAACCTTCCCCTACCTGGCCAGGTTGGTTTAGTTCATGTCATGGGAAAGAACCGCACACGCAGCTGTTATCTTCCGAAGCTAGTTAACTTTGTTTTGCGATGTAGTAAAGATGGTTTTCTTGAACCAAATTGAACATTAAATTCTGTCAACGCTTAGGTAAAACACCAATCGAGAGTTTGGAAATGCTAAGTAAGATGGATGGTGAACCACCATAGTGAAATCCAAGTTTACAAATGGCATCAGAGTTTTAAAGAGGGCCATATTAATCCATCGAAGAAGATGAACACAATGGACAACCGACTTCACGCGGAACACGGAATCTATATTAGTTCCAGGTTGGTGACTTTTGCATGTTTTAGTTTTTAAGCAAAACCTGTTTAAGTAGAATTTGTGTGCTAGTCTGTTATCCGTGTTAACCCCTTAACTAGTTTCCCCGTACACCGTAAGTGCTACCGAAAGCTGGCCGCAACAGGTTAACCCGTAAGCTGTACGAGCTCTGTTATTTTCTTCCTTATGTCTTTGATATGCACATACTTTTGATTCTTTTAGTGAGATTATTAGTGCTAATGTTTTAAGAGATGCGCACAGTTTGTCCGTGGTACTGAAATTCTTCTCATCCAGAATTTTCTTTGTGCTGAAGGCGGGAGTTT
>BMAV01023120.1:26208-44919 GCA_019973955.1 Trichonephila inaurata madagascariensis | reverse complement strand
AGAAAATTCTCTGAAATAAACAAATTCTTTGAGAACATTGTCAAAGTCAATTTTTTAACACTGTCAAGGTCCTTTAATTGCATATTAAAGCCTTCGGAATAATTTTATGGATAACACTGCACTGAAAAGATCGTACTTCCGAAAGGCATATATATACGTATGAGGCAATTAACGCTTTAGCTGAGCGTGACAATTATATACGCCTGTGGCAGTTAAGAGGTTAAATTATAGTACATTAGTATAGTAGTATAGTACATTTATCATCCAAGTATAGTATCATTGAATTCAGTACAATGTTATTGTATGGAGGGAGAGGTTGGCGAGATGAAAAATTATGATTGAATATTGGTTCGGAAATATTGAAAGTCTAAGAGAGAGAGAGAAACACTTAGTTCAATTTATAAGTTCTTACGTAAGATTGTATTAAGAGAACCAGGTTATCATACAGATTCAAAGAATTGATTTTTCAATTTCAATATTAAGAAAGAGAGTGCATATTTTTCTGAATTTAAAAATGTATAAAACTTATATGTTCGTGGATAAAATAACCTTAATATATTAAAAAAAAGTAATTGACAAAAATGTAAGCAAACTTTTACAAATGTTTAGTTTTCTAATTTTTTTTCCAAAGCATAATTTTTTGCTTTTAAGTACACTTAAAAAAAACTCTATTGTTCTATATGGTTCCAAATTCTTTATACTTCTATGCAGGATACTTGTGCACATAATAAGCTTATTTTTTTAGTCGAAATAGTGCACAGTTTCTTAAAAATAGCTTTATGTATGAAAAAAGGCGAATTTTTTTTTTTCAAAATTACAAAGTTTTATAAATTTTTCAAAGAAACTATATTAATATATTACTAAAAAATAGGTTCACTATATTTTGTGTATTGTTTTATATATGTGCAAAATATATTTTATATATTTAAGAAATACTTTTTAAAAAAATGGTACCTAAACACAAGCATGTATTATGAGATCTCAAAAATTATGTCTAAATTAAATTAAACAGAAAGAAACTTTTTTTTAAATAAAAAAATTATTTTGTATTTCTACTGAATGATTAAATATCTTTATTTAGATCACAGAAAAAAAATCTAAGCTCTATTAAAATTTTTTAAAGAGATATGCCCGATAAACAAAGAATCTTATTTTTGGCATTTTACTCTTTTGAGCATATCCTGGTACCTTATTATCACAAAAGAAATATAGACTTTATTATATATAAGCATTAATAAATACATATGCAAAGCACAATTGATTCAGTAAAAAGTAGATTATGACTAAAATGAGAATCATGTTTTAAAAGAAAGATAAAAAGAGACAGATTGCCGCTTTCCTCTGAATTTTATTAGTGTTGCCAATGGATATATGCAAATATATTTGACTAAATATTAAGTATTTTCAATTTTTATAAAACTGTTTTTAAAATTAATGGTGGATGCAGTCTGTATTAAGTAAAAAAAATATTAATAAAGCAAATCGGACGCCTCTCCATATATTTTATATACGTTAGAATTAAAATATTCAAATTTGCATGCATGGAAATCTCCTTAATTTTATCTTATCAAATTATAACAGGATTATACCGAACGAATTTTCTCCTTACATGTGATAAATATATAGTCTACAACGATTTTACATATGCAATATCTAAAATTTAATGGTAAACAGATTCCTAAGATTGATGAATAAAATTACACTTTAGAAACATATATAAAATGATTTATCGCTACATTGATATTTTTATTTTAGAATGAATATTAAATTTTCTTGAATTAACGAGTTTATACATTTTTCAAACTAAAGTATTAAAATGTAATTATTTATTTGCGTCCTTATTCTTTATAAAAAGAAAACTAATCTTTATCAGAAAAAATATTCTCAGTGCATTTTTTAAAAAATTTTTTAGAAAATGATATATTTTTTATATACATTTTACTTTATTTTAAAAATAAATGACAAAAAGAAATAAAAGCGATAAAGTGTTGATAATCTTAATAAAAAATATTATTGACATTTTTTGCAATGGAAATCTGAACATTCATATTCAAAAATAAAAATGTTAGTTATATTTTAAGGGTGTGTTTCATTTTTATTTTATTATAATAAAATAATGATATTATTTTATAGCCTGATTCATATATCAGTATATGTAACTATGGCTACAATATATCCTGGTGTGATGCTCACGAATTGTTCCTGTCGATTTGCGGACTCGAATTCTGTTGCCACTGAACCGCGCAATTAAAAATGGCTGTTTAAGGGCTTAAAGTCCTCACGTTGGTGTGAAAAAGAAGTCTGGAGAGTAGGAAGCAAGGTCTGGTGCCGACTGATTGACTCCAAAGTGGCCAACCGTCTCTACTTCAAAAAATTGTAACAATTGTGTTCCATTCAATCATTAAAAAAAACCCTTTTTTTTCACTTTAAATTGAGATTATGTACTATGACTAAATCTTTTAGATGTGATTAGATCGCTTTTTGCTGTATTAGGATAAAGTTTATCTAAGAAGAGGGGGATAGATAAGAAATAAACATATTTCGTTCCAGAAAATGTGACTTATTAAAGGGAAAAAAAAGGAAAACGTATTAGCCCGATGTAATAACGTCGTTCAAATAAATCATTAATTTAAATTAGCAGTTTTGATGTTTCTGCATTTTTTATGTTCTTTGTACCTTTTACATAACTAAGAAATTTGAGATTTTGTAATTGCAATTTTAAGAAACTGTTTTAAATTCTGCTTGTAATTTAAAATTGTACGTTATACCTTCCCTGTAAGTGATATAAAGTTGTCTTTAAAATTTCTCCTGTAAAAAGGAAACACTTATAGTCTCGGCTTTTTTTTACGCTGTAGATACGTTCCTTAGAAAGCCATACAATTAAAATAGTTTATGAAAAATAAATGTGAAATATGGTAAATTTTAGGATATGTTCCATATAAATTTAGAAAATTGTGTTAGTTGAAAAATCTCTAAATATTTTCCCAAAATAACAATATGTTACATATTTATAAAACAAAAACAATTCATTTTTATTACAAAAAAAAATTCTTATACAGTGGCAAATAGTCTAGAAATACGCACAACATATAAAAATTCAAATTGAAACTAGTAATAAAAGTACTAACTAACAATTATTCATAGCTACTTGATAACAAGTGTGCTCGTTTATTAAAAAATGGATAAAAAATGCTATGATCAGTAGATGTGTCAGATATGTGAAGCACAACTGTCGGTTTCGATTCAGATGAAGAATTACGTTCTTCATGGGGGGGAGGGAGGTCTCTCAAGTTGCTTATACAATTCTTAATATCCTGCTACACAAAACTTGTGATTACGTTGAAACAATATTGCGCACTGTATGTCAGGGTCATGAGGAAGAAAATGCCGTTCCATACTTACAGCAAAGTTCAAGTCCTCGCTATAACTAAATCAGATGTTGAAATCTGAACTTCAACTTCGTCATTATCGACTTTTATATTATTATAAAATGTCATAAGTTCGACTAAATCGTCATCATCTAAGGGACACAAATTCCTATTTTTTTTAGATTTATGGTAGAAGAAAAAAAATTTGTAAAATAGAAAGAAAATTTCGTTAAATTCGTGTACCGTGTTATTTAAAAATCGAATAAGCAAAACACCGTTTCAAAAAAAAGAGTTTGGTGTACATAGGTTTTTGTTTAATAAGAGGTTAGCGAGGAGGGGATTATTTTTAAGTGGGTCGGATTTGTAGGGAACATCCCCTTAGGATGAGCTAGGTATACCGAGATGCCCTGTCAATAATTCTACGGTAATTTAAAAGTACGACGTTTCTAAGTAATCATAATTCAAAATGTTCCCCTCAAAATTTTTTATTATAATTTAGTGAGGAATACTTAAATTTAGAATTAGATTTTCATCTAATGTTTAGCTAATGTTGTCCCAAAGAAAAGATTAGTATGGTGTGTAAGTTAAGGGTCTCTTCTAGCTCAGGTATCATCCTAGCAGGTGTGCAAGACGTACACCGCATTCGGGCAGCCAAAATAAGGGGCGGTCTTCGGCCGTTTAAATTTCTATCAATCAAGCAAAATTCTTTACCGATTTTTTTAAATAAGACTTATAATAAGTCGAATAAATATGATGAATTTCAAATATCAATTGATATATTAAAATAAGTCTCGATTTCTCCCGATCGTACAGAATAGTTTAAGGTATCCGACTACGTTCGGAACAGTGATTTTAAAAAAAGCGCATAAATGGAATAATTTCCATCAAATTTAGTGTCACATAGATTAGAAAATGTATATAAAATGGTTTTAAGAATAGTATTGCAATAAAAAGTTATTTAAGTACAATATTTTGTCAAAAAATTAAACTAGAATGACCCATTTTCAAAATATTCTCCTTTTGTGAAAATTGCTTCTATTATAATAATATTTTGCCTGTATATAGCTCAGACCTCTGTACAGAGGCTTAACTATGATTTTTGAAAAATTCGCATTATTTTCAGAGTAACAACTAATTGAAATAATTATAGGCGTTTTTTTCTTAAAAGCTCTCCCCTCTGTTGTCGTGAAACATGGATAAACCCACTTTTAAGTTATATATTTCAAAAATTTTAGCTGAGCCTCTGTACAGAGATCTGAGCTGTATACAGGCAAAATATTTTTATAATAAAAGCATTTATCACAAAAGGAGAATATTTTGAAAATGGAACAATTTTTTACTGTAATATTATTCTTAAAACAATTTTATATACATTTTCTAATCTAAGTGACACTATATATCATAAATATTATCCATTTATACACTTTTGCAAAATCACGGTTCCGAACGTAGTCGGATACCTTAATAAAAATAGAATGCTAGTGCACAGTGAGTTGGTTCATTGTCCATTAATGTCTACTACTTACGCACATCCACTATTTGATAGAAAGGTTCGTGACAGCGCCTTCGATACTGAAACAGAAAAGTTTTTTTTTTTTTTGCTTATCATCGGCACTGGCAATCTAATGTTCATTGACACTTAACCCGCAGTCACTCTCGCCTGTTTTTGCTACCGTCGTTATTCGTGGGGTGTAGAGAACACCCCAAACTTTTAACACATGTATTTAATTATGAAAATAAAATTAAGTCATTATGATACATATTTATAAAATATATGTTTTTTGTATTATACAAATAAAATTATTAAATTTATTGCATATAAATGAGACTAACACATTAATTTAAACTAAACATACAAAATTTTCATTTTAAGACACATAATTTTATATTTTTTAATAAACCAGCATATATATATAAAACTTATATACCAATAATAAATATACTTTATAATTAATGAGATAATGATAGTAGAAAGTATATAGAAAAATAATATTTTAATCATTTTCCAAACATTCAGAGCAGACTGTATACCAATGCTCAACTTCTCGCGGGAGTTCTCAGCCCCCCAGATAAACTTTTGTAGGTCCTTACATTCCAATCGTTCGAGAAAGAGGAATTGCATCAGGCCTGAAGGTTCAATGACCTAAAATGTGCAGCTGCAGAAAAAATCGTGGTTCTGTGCATTCTTTTTAGAATCCTTGGAGGATTTTCTTGTTGCTGGGGTGTACAGAACACCCCACGCGAGTGATCGCGGGTTAACAAAGGCGTCTGAAAAAGATTTTTGCGAAAGCTGCTTTACAAAAATATCTAATATGGTTAATATTACCCAAAGCATATGAGTGGTTAAATTCAATATGCATTTGGAAAAATTAAAAGCTTTTGAAACTAGAACAAAATACAGGAAATAAATGTTTTGTATCTATTTGGATTTCGTTAATGTTTAACTTTTTACTCTAAAACAGGAAGGTGAGTTTATATCGTCAACGTTAAGTATTACTCAAAATATAAACATTCTCTAAAGGGGCCGCACATTAGGTCTTGGCATGCAGGTGAACAATACCCAAGGATCGGTCCTACATCATCTTCACTTGACCATGGTTCAAAACTACGAGATATTTTACCAGTAGCTCTCTTGAAGCTTAACAGTGCGACGTTAATACAAGTCCCACTCATTCTCTTCCTCTACCGAATACAATTGAGACAATTTCAAATAATTTTTCCGCAAAAATAACAATATTTATTATTTAGCAAATGAAAAAAAAATAAACACATTTAAGTTGAAATATGGGGGGAAAAATCACAGATTTGTTTCCCTTTGATGTAGAGGATAAATCATTTTTCCACTTTTAAATCAAGTTTACGTTTGTTACAATGTTGGAGGATAAAATACCAGTTACGTGATGGGAAAACTACGCTGAGGAGAATTTTAAAACCTTCTCTTTGCTTTCTCAGAAAATATTACGTTTGCAGAATTTCTGAAAGTTAGATGTCTATTAAAAATAAAAATAAAGCTCTTTCTGAGATTTTCTATTTCTGTCTATCCATTTTAAAGCTTCTTATTATCAAAATAAAGGAATTTTTACCTTATAATTTTCCACACGAGTTGCTTAAAGTGCCAAAATATCCGCAGTTATGTATTTAACTAAATATAATAAAAAAATAAATGAATTTAAATAAATATGTCAAAATATTTCGAATAAAAATGCATAACATTTCACATATTAATGTATAGATAATATTTAGAACATAAAATTATTTAGATACGTATTTCTTTTTAGTAGATGAACCGATATTGGGGTGTATAAATTAATTCATAATTTACTCATGCACACACACATATATATATACCTCTTTCTTTGTTTATACATTTAATTATATATATGTTACCGTTAAAGTGTATAATTCAAATATTTCATAGAATAACTGGGCATTTCCTGAAATACCTGGACATTTCAGTTAAAAAAAGTATGTAATAGATGAAGAATTTCTAACTTTATCTAGTTATTCTATGAAATAACTAATGATACATCGTTAAACTGAAATATAAACAATTTGAAAGTTATTTCATACATTAATTGATCAGATATAGCTAAAATATGTCGAATAATTCATTTTATCCCTATTGTAGATGATTAACTGATAAATGATAAGAAAAAGATAATATAATTTATTATTGTTTACATTAATTAAACAGAAACGGAAAAAAGAATATGTTGCAGATATGTTTAATTATCAAAAAAATACACGCTGAGAGAAAACAAAGCTGTTATTTCATAAAAACATTATGTGTGAACTTTTTCAAACAAAAATGAAACAAAATATTAATCTAAATGTTCATTATTTATTACAGCAAGGATTGCTGTGATGTCACTTTGCATTGCATTGCATATTATATTTGAAACAAGCACAAATCTTATTGTTACACATTTTTTTTTTACTTGAACACTTTTAAGTCCTTTGCCAGTGCCGCATCTTCGAGCTGTTACAATATATCGAAGTGTTGTGTCAATATTATAAACTTCTAATGTGGAAAATAATTCACGCTCGCATGTACTGAACTGTTTTAGTCGGCCATTTCTTGTTCATAATCGGAAAAACCCTTCCCCGATATTTTCAATAACGGCACAGCTAAAATGGTTCTAGCGTCTTCTCTTTCTCTATCAACTTCATGAACTAGTGTACGAACTGTAGTGCCTACAGATGCTCAGAATAAGATTTGCCTGACAATTTCTTTTTCGTAGCTTGAATTTCCGAGAATTTTTTAAAAAATTTGTCTTTCTTTCTCGAAATTTTTCTTTTATTTAGACACAAGCTACAGACTTTCTGTCCAATGTTACCTTATGAGCATGAAAAATGGGTCGGCTTCTCGCATTTACTACAAAATAAGGCATCTTCGCCATTTTTTGAACACACAACACCCAACTTTCCAGTGTTATTTGGGGGTGCATCTTCATAACGCTCTAAAGATACTTCTCTTTAGAGATACTTCTTTGGCAAAAACAGCATCTTCTCTGCATTCTTAACGTGCAGTTTGAGGTGTTAAGGCATTTTCAAGCTGCTGCTCTACCTCTATCCAACACATGTCTTGGAATAGGAGTGTGACGTCTCTCGCGTCCTTCTTTTAACATAACTCCTAAGTTCTTTGACGGCCACGATTAATGGCAAAACCTTTCCAACCCAATACCAAGAAGACAAACGGATCGAATATGTAAATGAGATATAGTTTAAAAGGATAGAACCTTTGATGAGAGGGAGCGGCAAGTCTAGAGATAACTTAGTGTGGAATCATTCGGATCAAGTGTTAGTCATCCTATAGCTCTGGAAGAAGGATACGTTCATCTTAATTAAATTATAAGAAAGTCTGAATCTTCTCATCTAAAATTACGTTATAGGTATTACCTCAATCGATGAAGGAAGGTGACTCTGCAAAAGGTAATATTTTGTATAGCAAGTTGGATTATATAGTTAATTAAATATAATTGGGATAAGGGATCTAGTTGTGCGATCTGACTTGAATATAAGGTTTAATTGGGTGTTAACTCTCACTTTAAGAAAGTTGTTAATTAGAATTAAGTAATTTAAGTTATTCTTAATAAAAGTTGTGTTAAGAATCCAAAATGTCTCATCATTTAGATAATCCCACACCTCTAGCTTACGCGGATCCTAATAGACATAGTCATCACAGGATGGCTATGTCTCAGGAGTTTTGGATAGTCCAACTGTAAGAGAACAGATAAACATAGCTTCGTAAAGCGTTCTGTTTATACCAGAATAAAATACCCTGGTTTTTTTGTTTTTTTTAAGCTGAATAAATTCAAGGCTATGACTAGATAGGTTATAAGTAAATTGTTTGTCTTTTGTCTGGAATTTAACTTGTTGACATGTTTTCGGCGTCCTGACTGACCCTCTCAACCCTACCTTGATTCTATCTATGTCTGAGCTTACCATGTACAGTCTTATGTTCCGCCCAATTTTTTTTTCAAGTCATATATTGCCGAACTGTCTTCCATTGTCAGATTGCAGGACACATGAGGCACCAAATAATAAAAAAATATCGTTCAAATGCATTACGATCTCTTCTGCCCTTTTTGTTTTGAGAGGTCTTCAAACCACAAACTTCGTCAAATAATCCTGGTAAACTAAAATAATTTTATATTATGGTTCCACACATCAAGTTGAGACAAAATATGTAAAATGTACTTGACATCTTGAATTCAGATGTTAAATCACCAGGCCTTTTTTTCTCATATTTCGTTTTTGCTGGCAAGGTTCACAGACATTTAAAATTAGTCATTCTGTCATTCTGAATGTCGGTGATTCAGTTATTTTATCATGCGATCTCTACCACCATGTAATTCATATAAAATATCAAAGATTATGTCACTTAAACAGAAAAATATCACATCATGTTTCGCATCTGTTACTGGCTCGCAATTAACGTTGCTACACTTTAAACTTCAAGGATATCATAATGTTAGAGTAACCAATAGTCCCGTGGTACTTGTTTCTGGGCTGTTATAGCATTTTTCACTTCAGCTACCAAATTTAGTAATTTTCCACGCACTAAGAGTGCAGCACTTTTTTCCTTTGTTCCACGCTTACTTAAGAAGGATTCTAATCTCTCTTGCATTATATCTTTATTATTTACAGATTGGTCTTCCATTCCTGCAGAAATCATTGCTTGAAAGTAGGTTGCAAAACTATTTGTTAATAATCCAAAATTTAAAACAATAACATAAATATCGTCTAAATTCTAAATAAAAAAAGCAATAAAATGAAGAGTACACACACACGTCATTAGAAAACAGCTATAAGTGGTTCAAAACCGACTACAAAAAGCTAGAACCGGATAAAAGAACTTTCCCGCGCTGTATTTCATACTTTAACTATCAAGTAATCATTATTGTATAGAATACCTAGTTAAATTGTAGAATTCAATAGTGTTATTTACACTGCTGGCCACCGTAAATGCAACACCCTGAAGGAAGCATGCAAATAATATGAAATTTACAACATGCATTAGCGGAGGTGAGATATGGAAATGATTAGAATTTCAGCGCAGACACACATCAAGCGCGAGTGTGGCACCACCCCAAAGGGCTATTTAAGGCTTGGAGATTTCGACGATTTCAAGTTCGGCAATTATGTTTTTTTTCAAAAAACGATTAGTTATGTCTCGTAAAAAACAGCGATCAGCTTTTGATCAAATATCCGAGTTCGACAGAGGAAGGGCAGTGGCCTACCGAGATTGTGGATTATCTTTCAGGAAATCGGTAGTCGTGTTGGACGAAACCAAACAACTGTAATGCGAATATGTGACTGTTGGATGCTGAAGGGTACGATGGACCGACGTGGTCGATCGCATCGACCTCAGTGCACCACTTCACGTGCAGGCAGGCAAATTGTTCGCATGGCAGTGACGGATCGTTCAGTCACATCACGAATTATAGAACATCACATTGTGTCTGTAACGCATCATTCAGTGTCTGCACGTACCATTCGACACCGTTTACAGCAGAGTGGCCTGTCCGCAAGTCGTCCATGCTTAGTCTACCCTTAACGTAGAACCACAGACGTCTTCATTGCCAATGGTGCGATGGAAGAAGGATGTGGGCGGCAGAATGGAATGAAGATGTCTTTACTGACGAGTCACGCATCTGTCTGCAACACCACTATGTTCGGATTCGAGTCTGGAGACACCGTCGAGAGAGGATGCTGAACAGCTGCGTTATGCACTGCCACACAGGTCCTGCACCGGGTATTATGGTATGGGGCGGTATTGGATATCACTCTCGCAATCCTTTAGTACGCATTTCCGGTACTTTAAGCAGCCAGAGCTACATCTCCGAGGTGGTGGAGCCAGTTGTCCTTCCTTACCTTCAGGGCTTGGCCACAGCCATATTTCAACAGGATAATGGATGATCACATTTGGCGCGCATTGTCCAAACGTTCTTCGTCAATCACCAGATTGAATTGCTTCCCTGCCTGGCTCTCTCTCCGGATCTTTCGCCGATAGAAAACATGTGGTCCATGATTGCTCAACGATTGACCCAGATTACACCCCAGCTGCCACACCAGATCAACTTTGGCAACGTGTGGAAACTACTTGGTCTACTGTACCCCAAGAGCACATCCAAAGTCTCTTTGAATCAATGCCGAGGCGTGTGGCAGAGGTGATCTCTAACAATGGCTAGCTACTCTGGCTACTGATTCTGGCAAGAACCACACTTCACAGAAGTCTATAAACTTAATCATTTGATACTGGTCAACAGGTTATCTACAAAATAAATTTTGTGCTGTATCTTGTCTTTCTTGGTGTTGCATTTAAGGTGGCCAGCAGTGTACTTTAAGACTACACAATACTCTAAAAATTTGATCATTACCGATTTTTTTTTTCTTTTCATTTTCTTGTATCCCATATAATTATGAAACATGCCACCAAATTTCAGATTTCTTAGCAAATGAGTTTTTAAGATATTTGAAATTTTTTGAGCTATGGGTCCTTTTAAAGCAATTGTCAACTCTTAAATTGAATTATTTCAAAATATTTTTGAGCACAGTGAACTTGGTTAGTGTGAAATGTTTATTAATTCCAAATTTTTATTACTAAAATCATTCCTGCTTGATTTTGTTTGGAGTTTTTGAAGTTCTTATAATTAATTAAGTAAGATTGATTTTTCAAGGCCAATTTTCGCTTTAAAAAATAGTTTATATGACTTAAAAGATTTATCATTTATTTGCTTGTTGAGAATATGCCATGACCAAAACTTTCTCAGGTTGCTGAGGGAAACAATATTTCAAATAGAAGGAATACTACTGAAAATGGTGTATCTAAAAATCAGTTCTCAACTGATACTGCAATTAGACTTCCGAATACAAGTATTTTGAATTCAAATGTTTCAGATAAAACGGAATATTTCCTTGATATACCAAACTACATTATACTAAATGTATTGTGGTACTATATTTTAAAGTTGTACAGCAAGAGCTAAAATTCTTAAACTAGCGTAATTTAAAACTCAAAAAAATTAAATTTTATGAACAAACCTGGCTATTTTCAGCATAAGTTAGTATCATAAATATTTTGTACATAGATGTTTTTTTTTTCAAAACTTTTGTAAAAATATTAAGTTAAGATTAGGATGAATAAACTGTTGTCATAACAAATCTTATTTATATTATGCAAAAAAAAAAAAAAAAGTCTGTACTAAAAATAACATTTTTAGTTATATTTAATTAAAATTGTGTTTTAATGTAGAACATACACTGGAAAAAACAATATAGTAAAAAATTAGAGTTTCACGGTCATTATAAGTTTTTGTTTTGTACCTTTAAAAATTTAAATGCTTTTTTCTCAGACTTTCAATGTTGAAGGTACTAGTGTTTTCTTTTCAGTTAAAATCTAATAGATTTTAATTGAAGAAATAATCATTTTTTGTTATCTAATTATTTTTGGATTTTTCGGTAAGATTTTATTTTGTTGTCGAATTGAATCAATGAATCATTAGTTTAATATAAATCAAGACACCTTGAAAAAACAGGATAAACTTATACACTCACCTTTATATACAGTATACATCAGAGGTGGCGAACCTTTGTTAGGCACCCGGTCGGGGGTGCCCTACTTCTACATTATCCTCGCCACCTAGATCTGTTGGAAGGAACGAAGAAGCAGCCATATCATTTATCTTAATATCACTTATTAAGATCTTAACTTAAACAATGTACAATAATAGTAATAATATTCAATTTAAGTGAATCTGAAGTGAAATGACACACTATTCGTATTACCAAATTCTCGGGTAATCGACCACTATATCTAACTCTACCGACTATTTTTCATCTCAGTTACTACACAGTTCTTAATAATTCAATTTAACAGTCTTACCGCTATGAGTAAACACCAATACGCTTGATTCTAACTGACGAGGTTTTTATTCTTGTGGAATGGCATCCACCTCTTTAACTTGATCACACAGGTACGGATAGATTAAATCTCGTGGTTTTTCCTCTCACTTTAACTTGGGAGTTTGTACACATAGATCTCTCGTATATTTACATCTCATAGCCACACCGCGTACTTTAAACTTCTACTATTTATAAGATTCCTAATTGGCATTCTCAAGTTTTTCTTCTCGAGTTGGTTGGAAAAAATTACCTTTTTTGGTCACAAAGAAATCCAATAGGATAGTTGAAATCGCGATGAGTTCGTCACACCTTTATGGATCAATGTGCCATTTTTGCTAAAGAAGTGTATAACAAGCTATAGACGTGCCGTCAAATTTTTTTGACTTACGATTATTGGAAAAATAATACAACTAAATACTAACAACTCAAAATTCTTTATTTACTACGAAAATAATACTTTTTGTACTGTATAGCTGTAAGTAACATTAGTGTGACTTCTGTTGTTGCAGATTAAATGACAAATAACTTATTTTAGGATTGTAAGATGTTACTTTAAGTAGAATACATACTGATATGGAGTCATCTGCTAAATAGTTTCTAAGCAATTAATTATTTTTGCTGTGGCTCACTTTTTTGACATGAGGATTTGTGATTTGTTTCAGAATGTCGTTTTACAGACGATGTTCTGCGTATCACTGTTCCAAAGCATAAAATACACACCACTTTGTTACCTTTAATGATAATGCGATCTTTATTGATTCATCAATTTTGAAATTCTCTGTTACACTTACTATCTGGCACTTTTTGTCCTTTTGCTGAACTATAGCCATATGAAATAACAGTTAAAAATCAGAAATATAAGACAAATAAACTGTAAAATACAAATATGTAAACAAAATTGAATTTGTTATGCGTAAACAAATTTTGCATTATAAGCAACTCTAGTCCACGACCTAACTAAGGCAAGACAATAACAAATAAGGGTACTTAACGCCACCTTGCGACCTATTACTCGTGTTTGCTTATAATACTTCATAGTGGACTTTATTATTTTCGAAATAAAATGCAAACCGTTTTGATCACTGGCGTGTCCAAAATATGGTATCGCGTGCCATTGATGGCTCGCATGCCGCTGGTTTGTCATCCCTGTGGTATACGTAGTAAAACATTTTGACACACATAATTTTTTTTATACTCGTTACTCCATGCATCTTTTTTTTTTACTTTGATTTATTTTCAAATTTTTTTGTCCCACTTGGTACATGAGACCGTTACAAGGAAGACTAGACATCTGTTTCCAGTAATTAGAGAAAATGCAATTAGTTTGATACAATCAACTTCCTCTCAGAAAAATCTCGTAACCACTTAATAGGCGTTAATTACTTTCAGATGGGTGATGTACAATCAGGTTTCCTTTTAGTTACCAATCCTTACCATCTGAATAATTACAAATGGTTTCCCTTTTCTAACAAAGAAGTATCGGCAGACCAGTTCTATTCAAGCAGTTCTATTCTTCGGTTTCTCATTGTTGACTAAATAAGTGAGGTTTCGATTTATTCTACTGTGGGTAGTTTCTCTTTGTTTTACCTTCTCAGTTTCAGACTGAGTTTTTCTCCTTCAAGGAATATTTATGCTATACATCATGTAAATGTATGAAAAAAAAAGTATGCGTGGATAAATCGAGAAATAATACATTAAATGGAAAACAGCCATGGTTAAATGTTTTGAACAAGATATTCGACGCCCACTGCAACGTTTCGCATACTAAGATCTAAAATCTTCATTTAACGAGATGTATTTACAAATTTTTCAGAACTATAATGCAAAATACACATTTCAAGCTTTTTTTTATTTAGTTACAATATATATGTTATAGCGTATGATCAATGTGATGCATATCAGTACACAAATAATATTTACAATTTAAATCTAATTTAGTAAATTGATTGTATTATAATGTGGATTCTAATTTTATATAAAATGAAATCATAATCATTAATATCATTTTAAAGTACATACTACAGATATACATAGATAGACATTGATGGGTAGATGGATAAAGATAGGTAGATTGATAAATATAGATTGAAGGGCAGTTTATAAAAACAAATAATTTAGAAAAACAAAACAAAAAAAATTAAATTAAATAAAACTGAAAAATGCAAAATTCAAATCCAGATCTCAATAATGGGTATAAAAAAAAAAGAAAAAAAAAACAGTTTTAAAAATAGATTAAAAATTTAAAAATTATCCAAGTTCAACATTAGACTTAGAAACGATATTTGGGTCAAATAAGCTTGATAGTACCAAGCTTCCAAATGTTGCAACTTTGTGAGCTTAAATTTAAACGTCCAAATTCACATAAAAAAATATGAAAAACTTTAAAATTTAATAAACCAAGGTATTTTCCCACACATTTTGCGATATATGCATATATATATATAGTGTAATAAAATTAAAAATAAAAAAAGATACCACGTGAAAAAGGTGTATAATCTACAATGCCAAAGAAGAAAGTAATTGAAGTTCAAGATATCTGTCACTTAACATTTAACCTAGATTAGGCAGCTTAGAAGTCAGAGCGATTGAATTGATTTAAGTGTCTAAGTATTTAAAGTTTTCTCATATTTCGCTCGTACCTCGTTAGTTGTCATCATATTTAATAATTGGGTGCATCTCTTAACTTGGGCTGATTGAATTTGTGTTGTGGTTAGTACTGTCAATTAAGTGAGTGATTTTGAATATGGCTAGACTTCCTTCAATTTATCCCATACGTTTAGGCTCGTTGGCGAGACCTTTTCAACTTGTACTAAATATTTAGTTTATTTTTTTTTTTATTATTTTAAAGATATTAATAGAAATATGTGGGAAAAAAAATTCTTGAATGTTATTTTCTAAGATAGAAAATTGTAAACACACGTTAAATAATTTGTATATGCAAAAATAAAGAAAGGACATTTTATGCTGAATTACTTTTTTGAAAATTCATTTGAATTTATTTGTTATTGAAAAAAGTACTAAAGTGTTCAGATATGGAAATGACATGTAAAATATCCATTAGAGTTTATGTAGAATAACAACGCACTGAATGAGAGAACTAAAAAACGCTGCAAGATAGAACGTAAAATTTTCTAATTATAATTTCGCAGCAATGGACTCGATTCATCACTAGAGGGCGCTGCGATCGGTCTTGTATCACGTGATTTTCCATGTGCGATCAAGTAAACAATAACAGCCGATCACTTGTGCGCTAACTTTCGAATTTGCTAATATTATTATTTTATATATTCTTTAAATTCTTTTTAATACTTTAAATATTTTTAATATATTTTCTAGTCTTTTAGTTTTTCTTTCGTGACTAAATATATATAAAATATATATATAGTTTTAGTCAAAGTATTAGATTTAAGTTTAGTTTATTCTTCTATTCTTTAGCTTCGTGTTTTTGTATACTTTTAGGTTCAGTAATTCTTTTTATTAGTGCCAGCCACATTGCGATTTAAATAATTATGCAACGCTCTATTAAACAAAATTTTTTGCCACTTAATATTATGATTGCGCGTCATACGTGTATACAAATTTATATTTAATAAAAAGTAACTAAAGTAAAATTTTTCTTTGTTGATCTGATAAGGAATTGACATAAATTTTGTTTATATTTGTTTTAACATGTAAAATATTACAATGGACTAAATTCATATGACATTATGATCTAGTGATATTTGTTTTCAATTGTTTCCCGCCTAACACAAAACACTCTCGTACTTTGTTTTGTTACTCTTCGTATAGCTATATTATTCTTTTTGCAAGTTATTTGTTGCTTTTACTTCATATATATATTGTTACAAATTTTGTGCACTGAACGCTAAAAATGCTGTAAATAATTAGTTCTGAATGTGTAATTCGTTAATATTACTTTCTGTTGTATTTATTTTGTTAAAATCGCAATATTCGCAAGCAATTCCGTTCGTTACATAAAAATGGCGATTCAATGGAAACATAGCCAAGTTGGCATCATTTTTGGCGAACATATTGATGCTTCTAAAAAGAAATCTACTAATATCACACACAATCTCTGATGTAAACGAATTTTGGAGAAAAATTCCAGCAGACTTTAATTAGGGCGTGGTTCTCGCCGAAACAAAGTATCGTTGGCTGACTTTTAAGTAGTCAAAACAATGAGTTAATACTTCAGCTGTTGAATAGGATGAGTGACTGCTAATGGAATACATTAGTTATTTGTATTTCTAGAGTTGTAATGTGTCTTGTTTCAGAGCAGATCGGCTGAAATACATTCATTCGTTCTTTGTAAGCAAAGCTATTCCTTAGTAAATTTTACTATATTTTTTTACATAGAAACTTATAATTATGAAAAAAATAGTCTGATTTAATTATTTTTTAATATTCATATAAAGTTTCCTTTTAGCTGTTCTTGAAAATCCATTCCAGTATTACTGTTAGGATATCACAAAATTTTTAATATTATTCATTGATTTATTTTTTAAAATTGTATGGAAATGTGTGTGTGTTTGTGTGGTTTACATCTATTAGACAATTTATATGTAATTCAGTAACTCATAAGAAATAATTTGTGATAAAGAGAATAATCCAATAAATTTAAGTCATTATTTTGAAAAATTATGTATTAACATGATTCCTTTCTTGAACTAAGAGTATTTTCTTTTTTGAACTTTGAAGACAGTCATTTCTAAAAGAAATTTCAAACCTTCATAAATGATAATTATTAAGTAAAGTCAGACAATCAAAGCTGGCAAATGTTATTTCATTACAGATTCATCATATATTTCAAAAAATCTTACTATGTCTTGGGAATTTTTATAGAACAGTTGTGTTTCAAAAATTAGTATACAATAACAGTTTCAACTTTATATATCCATATTAATGCAAATAAAGATTGAAATTGACAAAAAAACCCCCTCTTTTGGCATACATTTTACAAAAATACTCTTCATGATTACATAATGAAGCAATGTCACTGATAGTCTCATCAGAATATGAAAAATGCATTTAATAAATTACAATGAATTTCTTGGTTAAAAATAAAATTTTCATATGCTTCACTTGTATTATAATTATGTAATATTAAAATTAAATGTTGATAAATGATGCATATTAAATAAATTGTAATTACTAATTTTAACTAGCTATCTTACAAAAATTTTGTATGCTCCTATATGGAAAAATTTTCACGAAAATAATTTAGGATGCTCCCCTATAGTGTAATAGTTTGTTTCAAAGAATTCCTAAAAATAATCCCATATCTTAGTATGATTCATTTCTATTTTTTTTTTCCAACTAAGGAGACAATGATTTATGAAAAATAAATTTCAAACATTTATAGGTGATAATTAGATATAGACTATCAAAGTGCCAAATGTTAGTACTTTATAACAGATATCTTTAAAGGCTTCACAATGTATTGGTACAAATCATACTATTTAAAGGCCACAGCTTAGGTTTTGGTTTCAGTTTCATTTTAAAGCAATTTTCCACTCTTAAATTGAATGAAAAATATTTTTCAGCACAATCAACTCTTGCAGTGTAAAAAGTTTCAGTTAACATAACTAAAAGCATTTCTGCTTGATTATGTTTTATATTCTCATAGTTACTTAATTAAGATTGATTTCAAGGCCAATTTTTGTTTTAATAATTGTTTATATAACTTAGAAGCTTTATCATTAATTTTTTCTTGTTGAGAAACAATATTTCAAAGAGATGGAACACTACTGAAAATGATGTATCCAAAAATCACCCTCAGCTTATAATGCAATTAGACTTTTGAATTCAAGTATTGCAGATAAAACTGAATATTTTCATGACGTACCAAACTACATGATAATATATTGTAGTACTATATTTTAGTACTTTAAAGTTGTACAATAAAAACTCAAACTTGCTACACTCTGCCCCAATT
>BMAV01023120.1:0-21208 GCA_019973955.1 Trichonephila inaurata madagascariensis | reverse complement strand
CAAAATTAAAATTCTTCGAATTCAAAATGCTCAGAAATTATTACACTATTTTTAAAACTTAAAATATCGTCGAAATATTTCATAAAAACAAAATATATTGAAAATGAAATAATTAAAAAATACTCACATTTCAGTCAAAATGTTTTTTGGAAATGTAATACATTACAGAATTTCGTTTTGTTATATGAAGTAGATGCAAATCCAAAAATGCCGCCATAATACTCAGTCGAATGAAGCACATGGCTATTTATTTACGTCTTGTATCATGTGACTGTGACGTCAGGTGAATCCAGTCCATTCTTAAAAAAAAAAAAAAAAGTTACAGAAATTATTTTTATATTTTAGCAAACGATTTAGTTCAAACAAATGCAAATTATTAAATGACTAGATGGTATTTTTATACTTCATTTGTTAAAAATGTAAAATGTATCTTTCAAACGATATTTTGAGAAAGAAATGATTAATCGGAATTTCCAGAAATAACATTTGAATTCAAATTTTTTAAGAATTTTCCTTCCAAGTATTTGTAACGCAATGATTTTTGGTCATATTTAGACTGTCGAAAATAAAATTGGAACATTTATTTTCAGCATTGCATTCAAATTTTTAAAAGTATTTTTTTTTTTTTAATTTTAAAATAAAGATAAAAGTAATAATTTCGACCAATATAGTTAAAATATTTCTAGATCTTTACTTAAAAATAAAAACAGGTTCTTACGTATTATCGCAACCTATTGGCGAGATTTTAGAAATGAAGCACTTGGTTGCCAATTCAGCACGTAAGATACGTATGAAATCGGGTTTGCCAACTTGTTGGATTATTAATAGAATTGGCTAGACTTGCGATACTATGTAAGTACCTAAAAAGACGCTAAAGCTGCTTAACATTTATTCGCATTGGAATTTGCTGAGGAATATACACACATTTTGCTTCTGAAACTACTTAAATATTTGATTCAAGGTAATCATTTTCTTATAAATAGAAATATGTTACATTATTTTTTGCCTATTTCAGGAATTTATGATTCGATATACATTTATTTCTTTTTTGAATATTTAATAAACTAAATTTCAATGATAAATTTTATTAAATTGATCTTTAAAATGCTTTTTGAAGTGTGTCTGATTCAATTTTAGGTGTTTACGTATTATCGCAACCTATTGGCGACATTATATAAAACGAAGCACAGGAATGCCAATTCAGCGCATACGACACATGTCATCTTTGCCGGTTATATTGGACTTCGGCGATTGTTGCGATGATACGTAAGTGTAAGTACCTAATTTTACAGGTTAATGCCAAGTATATGAGAAAGTATTGAATTTTAATAATTTCAGTGAAAGCAAGTATTTAGAAAATTGCTCTTACAAAAATAATAAGTATCCTACGGCTGTTTTATATTTATAAAACAATGAAACTTGAAAATAAGGTAGAATGTATTTCAAAATACATTAGGAAAATTCACTACAAGTGCAAATAAAAAAATGAAATAAATTGTAAGCAAAAACAGAGGGCAACCCTAAATCTGACGTTTCTTGTGTGTCCCATAACGGTCCCATAACAGGAAAACCTTTTACAATTGTCAATTGAAGTTTTTAGGCTTAACTTCCAAAAATAAAAATAATTAAACCTACTTTAATTATCCATGGGTCGAGAGCGATGTTTAGAGCTGCTGTGATAAATTTCAGCTAAGAAAGAAACGAGACGTAAATTTATCGCAAGCCAACTGAAAATATATATACCGTAAAATCCAACGTATTACGCCCACCGGCGTATAACGCTCACCTATACTTTCAAGCTGCATTTTTTTCATTGTCTGCTATATTCGCCGTATAATGCGCACCCCTTTTTTACAAAGAAATCAAAAGTGTGTGTGTACAGTGCTTGTATGTTTCTAAGTCATTTATTTCATTTATTATCTCAAAATTTTGAAAACAATAGTATACTGTTAGAATCAGAACCCTTTAACTTTGTTATGTATATCATTTCTTTCAAATATATAGCATTTTGATCTATGCAGAAGTTTTTAATTCTTCTTATAATCATGTATTTCCTTTTAATTTTGAAGCTATCATTTTTATTCCCGGAGTATAACGGCACCCGTAAATTTCGATCTCATTTTTTCATACGCCGGATTTTACGGTATATAGAATAAGTACTTTTTTTATTTATAACTAACGAAATCACCTCTCGAGTTTTACATCTTGCACGTGGACCAAAATACGGTGCCACACACCTACATACATACATTAAATTAAACATTAGTTACTAGATAGCTACATACATTAAATTAAAGTAAAAGTGTTATTTTCAAGTTAGTCGCGAGACGAAGACGCGAGGCAAGAATTCAAGAAAACAATAAACCTGTGAAAAGTTATGTTCTTAGCACCCCTTAAAAGAGTTTAGCTACTTATTTTAATGGTTGGAAAAACAATTGCCTCTATCAATCCCTTCACCCCCTTATATTTTTCTTTAACCGCGTAGTATTCTGTAATGTTTATATTACCAAAAGTAGCACCCACTTTATGGCAACTAATGTAACGGCAACAACTACCAATACACGATAATTAATAATGGATTATATATATGTATATAAGAACATATATCAATGTAATCTTTTGAATTTGGCTTAATATATTCAACAGAAAGGACAAAATTAAAAAAATCGGCAGTTAGGTGCTATCGCAACTTATCAGCGACATTATATGAAACGAAGCACGCGGTTGCCAATTCAACGCGTACGATACATAGGAAATAGGAGTTCAAAACTTTTGGTGAGTTATTAATATAATTGTCAATTGTTATGATAATACGTAAGTACCAAAAATTCGCTAGTAGTTTCAGCACACACAAAATGTTTCTTAATTTGTTTTAAATGTCTGCCTGTGATAATAAATTCTTACTGTCAATATTGAACGTAAATATTATGCAAACATAGTGGTCAAATGAGTTGTCACCTTCCACACTTATTTTTATTTTTATTCTTCCTTGAATTGCATCTATGGAAAATAATTATTAATATTTTAGAAAAAGTATTGGGCCAAGTAATCGATTCTTTTATTCTAAGATTGTTTTAACTTTAAAAACTGTTTGTTTTTGTTTTATGATGATTTAAACACAAAAGCTATTAGTGTGTTCAAAAGAGGGCAGTTAAGCGACAAAATGGCGTGGAAATAGCTGAAATTTAAAATTAATTTAGAATATCAAACAGAAGCGTAATAAGGATATATAAAGCCTATTTAACTAAAAGTAGCACGAAAACTTCATCATGTAGGACATAGACCCAAGAAATTGATGAAACGCAATGAGAGGAAATTGAAGCAGATTGTGATGAAAAATAGTGAAAGCAGAGGATTGAATATTCTACAAATAACAAAGGAGCTCAATTTAAACTCGAAAACAAGAATCTCTCCTAGAACAATACAACGAGAGCTGAAATTTTTTGAACTTGAAATTCGATGACCAACACGAAAAACTTATTTGCCAGCTTTAAATCGATGATGTCGATATACTCGGGCTGAAGAACAGAAACTCTGGGTCGTAGAAACGTAGAAAAAAGTTGTATGAACCTTGGGAGCCGTTTTACACTTTTTACAAATTATGGCAGACAAAGGATTCATGAAGCTCTTCATCCAGTTGTACAGGCTGGAGGTACAGAAATAGTGATCTGGGGAGCATTTGATTGGTATCTGATCGGCCCCTTTTCACTATAAAGAGTAACAGAACTGGAAATGAGTACTTATCTTATCAAGGAAAAGTAGGTAAAACATTAATAGAAGATTAGTTTCCAGATGGCAAAAGAAATATCAGGACAACAATGCTATTCCCCTTCCCACCCAAACTGTACAGACCTGGTTCAACCCATAAACATGGTGTATTTCATCATCTGAAATGACCCTCAAAAAGTCCTGATGCTTGACGAATACCTGTGAGATGAATTGGAAATGCATAGAGAGTTGAATAACCCTCTAACAAATGTCCGAGAACTGGAAATATCACTACATAAAGCATGGTCTGAAATCAATGTAGAAAAATGCCCCAAAAGCGTATTATATCTGTATAGAAAGCAAAAGGCGGATGTACCAAACATTAGAAGTGGTGACAAATCACTTCGTTAGTATGTTTAGTACTCATTCAATAAAAAATGGTGCTTTAATTTCAAATAAATTAATAAAAAATATTATGAGGATATAATTTTAAATTTAACAATATTTCGTAAATTTAAGTTTTTTGTGCATTTTGTGTTAACAAGATTCATTTTCCAAATATTTTTAGGATAAAAAGTTTTAAATTTTTATTTAGATTATGGTAAACTAAAGTAAAAATAGAATATTTGTACGTAAAGTTTACTGGCAAAAATTTGTATGCAATCAAATATTCAAGAAATTGAAAGCATATTTTGATTGAGGATAACTTAATCACAATGGGCTGAATTCCTGACGGTCACGTGATAAAAGCAATCACGTGATCTCCATAGAAAATAAAACTGACCTTAGGCTATAGGCTTGCACCTGTTACTCTACTTGTAAAATTTATAAACAAATTCCAAATTTGACAATTCCAATTTTCAAATATTAGTGTTTTCTACAAAAAGTTTTGCAAAATTATAAATTAAATCTGATATTATAAGTAAACTTTTAAATTGAGCGAATTTTGTTTATCTATGTGTATTATTATAATTGGCAGTACATACTTTATTTTCAAAAAAAAAGAAAGAAACTTTGCAAAAACAAACATTGGCTACAGAGTAGTGCATGAACTGACTGGATGACAATATGTGATTGCAGTTATCATATGATTATGATGTCACATGAATGGTCAATGGGCTCAATTCATGAAGTCACATGATAAAAACAAACACGTGTTTTCCATTGAATTCAAAACAAACATTAAACTAATTTTACTTGTTGTTCTACTTGTAAAACTCAGATAAAATTTCAAATTTCATATTTGGGTAAAGATGTTTAAATGTTAAGGAAAAAAAATTTCTTCAAAAAGAATTTTTTTTTAATTAAATAAAAAAGTGATCATATTTGCTGTTCATACTTTTAACCCGCCAAGAGGTCTGTACGTAAGATCCTGCCAATCTAGAGATGCTTTGTTTGACTTCAAGTAAGATTTTCAAAAGCGGTTGAGCCGTATTTTTAAAAATACGGCTTTTGAGAATCTTACTTGAAGGGAAAAAAACACGTGCGGTGTATTTCGAAGCATCTCTAGAATGGCAAGATTTTACATGCAGACCGCTTGGAGGGTTAAATAAAATTCAATTTAAAAACAAATGTAATATTTAAGAGAAAGTTTCTGCAAAGAGCAAAACTTGACAACACCGGAGCGCGTGAACTGATTAGCTGGAAACACTTGATAGTTTTTATCGTGTGACTATGACATCGCATGAGTTTTTGAAATGATTGGCTAGAATCATGTGGCTTTCACTATCATGTGACTATGACGTCTCATGAATTGACCCCATTGCATGTGTGCATCATTTCAGTTAAAAAAAAACAAAATATTTATATTTCTACTTGACTTCCCTTCCTCTTGATAAATATACAAGTCACATAGATATGCTATTGCATTTAATTATTAAAACTTTCTATATCATTTTGTTATTTCATTAATTTTCAGATCTATACAAATTATATATTTGAGTATAATTTGCAAAATGATTATAAGTGTTGGTCGAGGTTTTCTTGTAGGATCAAACACTTTTTTTATATCCAATTCAAAATAGTTAAATATTGTAAATTTGCTCAGAATTCTACTTCGTAGAAAAGATTTTTTAGTACGCTGATAATAATTGAATCGCCAAAGAGCTTTTTTGAAATAAAATAGCTCATCCTTTTTTGAGTGAAAACTACTAATCACTTTCATAACTTATACCTTTTTCATTCACTTTAAACATGCATGCCGTTTTACATTACTTACACGTGTCGTAAGCAAGTCATTATTTAAGCTGAATATGTTATTGAAACAATTTAACTCAAATGTTAACCAAGGAAAACTTTATTTTGTTACGAAACCACCCCATCCATCTAAATTAGTAATGGCCTAATTCAACATTAACTAGACAATAAAACTGCACTCTTCTAACAATTCACGCAAAATGAAGCAAATATTTCAAACTTCACTCCGTTTAATATGCAGCTCTGCGAGTTTCCTTAATGCCTTTTGAATACATGTAACTCAAAAGCAGTTGACAATACGAACGAAACTTCTCATTTGTCACTGTCATCGCTCCGTTGAAGCGCGAAGCGTGGTCGGGGAGGTGGGACTCATTCCCAATAAGAAGGAAAACTTGTTATCAGAAAAGAGACGATCGTTCCATAATAATTGTGACTTATCGAAGACAGCCAAATCCATTGTGCAAATTTCAAAGCATTTCCCATCAATGGGTCTCCCGAGAAATTTAGGAACTAATAATCTTTTCAGAATTTTTCCGTTTGCTTACGCTTTGTTTATTGTCGATGATTATCAAAAGACAGCTTGTGGAATCTTTTGTAATACACCTGTTCGTGACAGTTCGAAAGAGCTGATATTGTAAAAGGGAGTTTTGTTTCTAGAATACTGATGTTTCTAGAAAATATTGGGTAAGGAGATGACTTATATACGTGGAAATAACTGCAAAAGTTTTAAGACTTTACGGTATTCGAACATGCTGAAATGACCGAATTCGTTCAAAACACTTATTTTTTTGTTTTTTCAATTCCTGATAATAGTTAATAAATTTCATGTATATGTCTTGTTCAAATTTTCAATCGGTAATAAAATACATTTTAAAGCACTCAATTGAGCTGAAATTTTATATAAGGTAAATCGAGGAAAGTGGCCACATTTAAGGATTTTTCGATTAGTGCATTGGAAATTGAAATAAAAAGACCATGAAAAAAAATACACATTATGTTTCAACATTAAATTGGTTATGTACACAATTGAATTCTCTACTTAGTGTAAAAATAAATAAGAAATTTAATTTTACAGAAATTCATTTAATTGCGGCATGGTCTCTCATATATATGGGGACGATGCCGCCTGTCATGGAGTAAGATGCAATAACACCACAGCAAGTAAAAAAATAACACAAACATTTTTAAGGTATCCGACTACGGTCGGAACCGTGATTTTGCAAAAGCGTATAAATGGATAATATTTGTGATATTTGGTATCACTTAGATGGGAAAATGTATATAAAATTGCTTTAAGAATGGTATTACAATAAAAAATTATTTAAGTACAATAATTTGACAAAAAATGGACGTATAATGACCAATTTTTAAAATATTCTCCTTTTGCAAAAAAAGGCTTCTATTATAATAATATTTTGCCTGTATATAGCTCTGACCTCTGTACAGAGGCTCAATTAGAATTTTTGAAATATATAACTTAGAAGTGGGTTTATCCATGTCTTACGATAGCAGAGGGGAGAAATTTTAAGAAAAAAAAGTCGATAATTATTTCAATTGGTTGTTAATCTGAAAATAATGTGAATTTTTCAAAATTCATAATTGAGCCTCTGTACAGAGGTCTGAGCTATATAGAGGTAAAATATTATTATAATAGAAGCATTTTTCACACAAAAGGAGAACATTTTGAAAAAAAGGTTATTCTAAGTTAAAGTTTCGCCGAAATATTGTATTTAAATCATTTTTTTTGTTGTCAAAATGTCCACTTAAAACAATTTTATACATGTAGTCTAATATAAGTGACACTAAATATCATTAAAAGTATCCATTTATGCGCTTTTTAAAATCACGGTTCCGAACGTAGTCGGATACCTTAAATTAAACGTGAAGTAATAATAACTGTAGAAATAAAAAAAAAAAAAAATCATTATTAATTTGCTAAAAAAAAATAACAGTACAGGTTCGAATGATAGTTTACACAACATTTCACTTAGTGCAAATGATTATCATTGCAGTCTTCTTGCAACCATTTGTAGCATTCGATGCAATGAATCCAGCCACACTTGGGGCCTTTTTTAGCATAAAAGTATCTTTTACACACAGCACAAAATTCGTCATTATTATCCTCATCAAAACCGTCACCACCTAGAGTAATTTCTTCAATTGAGAATGACAAACTTACATGTCTCTTTTTCTTCTGTTTTTTCGAAGGTTTCTTGTTACTACTAATAATTATTATGATTTTAGTTTTTTTATTAATTTTAATTATTAATATCAATTATTAATTTTTAGTTAATTATAATTAGTGTTGGTTTTAATTATAATTTTTCTTCTTATCATTAATTGCATTTAATTATCAATAATTATAATAATAATTATTACGTGCATTTTTTATTTTATGCAATAATACACGGTATTATAAAATGAAAAAAAAAATAATAAAGTTCATTTCATTTATTTCTGAACCATGTGGCGCCTTCCCCCAAGTATAGGAGGCAGATGCCACACACTCTTATTGCCTTATTACTGCAGTGTTATGGCCATTTCTACACGCATCGTATGTGTAACATTATGCGTAACTCACTTATTTTGCTAATATCTTATTTAAAATAACAAGTACTTTAATATGAGGAACAGAATATTATAAAAGTTGTACTCACCACTTTAAATGCTCACAAGATACAAAAAATAAGGCCGATTAAAGATGATTAATTTAGATAAATTCACAAGCTACACTCAATATCGGATCAGAGTGACTCAAAACTGCCATTTATCGATGCATTTAGGTATCATTAACCAACTGGTGCCTCTCCCAACTGGCATCTTCCCCCGAATTAATTTACACGAATATTTCGGATGACAATACGATAGTTTAACTATAATTAATAAAAATCCTTTGATTAAAACTAATTATTCAAAGAATTACAGCTACAGTCACGTTGGCATTTTTCATGGCGACTTAACGACCCTTTTGGCGACTTTTGTCAAAACATTAAAATATTTTTTTCTCACATTTTAAAGCGCTCATTTGAGTTGAAGTTTTCTGTACACTATTGTTTGGGGTAAAAATACAATAATATAATTATAATTAATTCAAATTATTTGACTGAAACTAATTATTAATTTTACAGATACAGCCACGTTGGTTTCATTTTTATCAAGTTGGGTCAAAACTTGAAAATATTTTTTTTTTTCTCACTTTTCAAAGCATTCAGTTGAACTGAATTTTTATAAACACGATTGTTTTGAATGACAATATGATACTTTAATGATAATTAATAGAAATTAATAGTCAATTAATATTGTGATTCTGTCATATGTATACATATTTGTATAAATTACAATTATTCAATAAAAAATAGATAAATGAAATCTTTGATTGTTGACCTAAAAAGAAATTCACTTTTATTATTATTTTTTAAAAATTTTTTTTTATATATATGTTATTTGTTTGCTACATTTGGTAAAATTCAATTCCAAAGTTCTAAGGTAGCATGATATTGAACTTTGAAGACTGGGTTTCAAGTTTCACACACACAGCTCAGTTTTCATTCTCTGCACTTGTATACAGGTAAAAATGGCAACATTTTGGTCGAGTTGTGCTCAAATTGCTTTAAATTGCGACATTAATGAACAAACAAACATTTAAAACTTTTTTAATAAACATGGATTATGTCTTTTTGAAGTCTACTGAACTTTTCTTTCGTGCCTTATCTGCTTTTCAGGTAATAACTTTTTTCATTTCTTTCATTTACATCGAAATTCCAGGTTTATTCGAGTACCTTTTATTTGCTTGCTACTATTACCGTTAATGCCAAAAGCAAATATTGGCAATGCTTCAACAAAATGATCCATACAACCAATCATTTATGATACGTTTCAATAGTTAGGCTGAAAGTGAAGAGAAATTTCAAATTATAACGTTTATTTTCTATATTTAGTCGTCTATCATGATTGTAAAAGTCTCACAAAATTCTACTTTGGTGTCATTATATTGTCTTAATCGCAATGTGGGTAGTATTTTTAGTTTATATATCAGCATAATCTTGCTTTTCCTAACAAGTATTTATATAAAAGAAATTATTAATCATAATTTTTGGGGGAAATAATTTAAGATGGGATTTTAAATGATTCTTCGAAAAACCAAACACTATTTAATAGTAGTAAAAAGAAAAAAAAATGAGGATTGCCTAAAATATAGACAAAATATGTTCCAAAAAATGTAGTCTTATTTATAATTACGGCTTCTAGTTATAGCAAATTTCATCTTTTGCGGGTTTTAATGTACTTTGCCCGATAATGAAAAAATCAATTTTTGGTAATTCAGATAACCAATTTTTTGTGCATAATTAAATATTTGTGGAAAAACTGTCTTATATTTATCAAACTACTGAATAAAGGGGGAAAAGTTCAAGGTTATTAATGTAAATAGCAATTAATTATAATTTTTATTAATTCTGCAAATAATAATGATTTTTTGGAGGTATATTGCTAATTTTTCTTTTGTTTTTATTCAGATGGGTGAGAGGGGGGAGGAGATCCTGTAATTTATTATAATTATTTTCATTCCTAAGTTCAAAGTATCTTAAGGATTATTAAAATTATATATTGATAAGGGATGTTTGGTCACTTAAAAATATTGAAATAATGACAACAAAGAATTTCTTGTAAGGACTACTGATTTTTGCTCGTTTCTTATGCTAGTGTGAATTGTATCCGAATTTTAATTATTTCGTCCGTACAGAAAGCCAGCTTTACAGGTAAATTACTCGTTCATTTAAACAGATTTTTTTTAACATTAAGTTTTAGGAAATTTTGTACTCCAATGGTGCTGCTATGTTTAAAAAGATATGTATGTTTGAAAATAAGCATAAAAAATTGATTTTTTAAATTTATAATCCAGAAATAAAATGAACCTGGATGGGTTTAAATGCCTAATCTAAAACAATGTACAATGTAAACCTAAAAATTGCCAAAATAAACTCAATTTCACGTTTTTTTTCCCCATTGTTTTTCAAGTATTAAATAAATTGATAATGCCTCTTATAAATCCACATTCAAGTTAAATATACAAATATTGTTTTGAATAATCCCTTACATTTACCTAGCAAATAATTCAAATAGCAGCACACATGAACGTATTCCCTGCTCAATGCTCAATACTAGTCCCTACATATAAAAGAACAGGGTGGAAAAAGAAACAAAATCCTTTTGAGTTTGGACACAATGGGTTTCTGCAAGACAAAGGAGGAGCCCGATAGAAAACCTCAAACTATTTCTCAAAGTTTCTGTCCTCCTAAGAAGGGTATATAAGAATAATTGACGTTGAAAGGGCTCCGGTTTCTTCCCTCCCCCCCCTACACAGCGTTCCATCCGATACCTCAAGAATTCCAGAACCGGGTATGGGATGAATAGAACAGACAACAGATCTCAATATTGAACGCAGTTAGTCAAAGAACGAATAACTCAGCTGTTCTTAAAGCAGTTTCGTAGTCGAATGGCTTACAATGTCTTCTTTTTTTCCCCTCCTTTTTTCCCCATGCTCTCTTGGAATTTCCTGAACTAATGACTCGTAGTTATTCATAATAGAATTTAAAAGTGCTTAGGGGACAGAAGATGAGCCCATTCACTGCGTATATCTACTCCCTTGATAATGTAGTAAACTAAGTGGGTAAATTAAACCTCTGGGTTGGTTCTACGCGATTCGCGGTCACGCAATTTTGAAAATGTTCTTTTGTGTGTTATTAATTTCTTTGTTGCCTTTAAAGAAGAATAGGTGATTATGTTTGAATAGTTTCTATTAAATGCTTATATAGAATTATGGTTCAATATCATGACTCAATACTTTTTAAAAAAAAAATTCACATACTTCTGAAAGATGGCACTTTGGAAGATTTACAGTCTCAAACAAATTTTTTTTTAAAATCGTGTCAAAAAAGAATTTCTTAAAAAAATAAAATGCACATATTAAAATATATTTTTCCCTTTTATCGTGATTTGAGCGAAACTGGTATTTCCAGACATTACTATTGATTTGAAAATGTTTTCTATGTATTGCGTTTGCAGCAAAACGTAGATCAACCGAAAGTGCCATCAAGCACAATGCATCCTGCATTTGTCCTGTTTGTGGTTCTAACTATTATAATGATAATCGAAGACAGAAATGTGTGCAATGCTTTGGCTCTTGTTCATCTTGGCTACATGATAAATGTTTCGAGTTAGATGGTTGATTTTAACCTTTTATTTATTTTTAATTAATAAATAAAAAATTTGACATTTTTTGATACAATGAGTTCAATAATAAAGGTTTAAATTTACCTCGTATCATTTTCCCAGTATGTAATAAGTGTAAAAATTCGTTTCCGTTAGGAAAAGGTGAATTAAGAGATGATAGTTTATCTTATATTTTATATAACGCAAACTGCCGTATTTCTAGCAATTGTGCCCAAATTACCGAAGATTTCAGTCAAATATGGGCAATTGCGGAATTCGTTTTGTAGCTTCTTTATACACAGAGAAGCAGGAGTTATATAGATTGGTTTGTTAACATATCATTAGAAATACCATAAACTAAAATTTGAAATATCTTAATGTTAAAAACGTGGAAAGTGTTTTAGAGTGGTATATTTTCAATTAAGGATTTTTGGGCCCATATTTATCACCAAGTTTACCCTATTCATATTAATTATTTTTATCTGAAAGAGGTAATTCAGATGTATTCTTTATTCTTGATTTACAAAATTCTTGGCTATTTACGTATTATACCATTGTCCAATTTTGTCAAATCAAAGAAAGTCTTCAAGTTTATTACAATCAATAAAGAACACTGTTCCTGTACATTTTCAGACAAAATAATCTTGTTCATGCGTTTTCTAAAATAATACCATTGTTTATAATTTCTAATATTACCCATCCCTTGTTTTGTTGAAAAAAAATAATAAAATGAGATATACATTTTCTATGGAAGCAAAAACAGTGTATTACTTTGGAAAAGATGAAAAAATACTTATGTACCCAAAACATTATGTAGTTTAGTAAGTAGGCGAAATAAAAAATATTCTGAAATGTGCAGGACGTCCTGAAACGAATCCTGTGTGATGTATCTTATGCATCAACATGGTCAAGGTTGACCAAGAGTACAGCTGCATTCGAAGACATTTTTATGCCATTGCAGGCTCAAAGAAGCCACAAAATGACTTTAAGAAGTTTGGTTTTAGATTTTCAAACTTTCGCTGGATGAATCAGTCATTCTATTTCTGCACGAAGTCTTAACGAAGTAGTATTGTATGCGAGAAAACCAATAGCTTGTGCCTAACACTCTCTCAAGTTGCCATAGGAGCCCATTTAAACTGAGATTTTCATCATGTTCAATTAAGCCGAGAAAACTGGGTCCGTTGATGGACGAGTCTAAAAACTGATTCTAGACGAATTTTTGGGCATGCAACTTATCTTATCTATTACGGGGGAAATCTTGTCCCTGAGACAACAGTTTCATGATTCGAGCAGGAATGGTGGAAAAATGGACTCACTGAGTAGCATATCTTCCAAGGAGGCTCTGTAACTTCTCAAAAATAGCGAAATGGGGTATTCAAATTTATTTATTCATATGTCTGTACTTATACAGTAATACTTTTTTTTCCGAAATATACAATCATATTTATGAATTAATTGTATTCTAAGAAGGAAACAATAGGTTTATGGCAACTGAAATAGGTTATATATCCTTTAGATTCAAAATTTTATATAAATATATATTAAAAAAAAGCTTCGTCAAGCGTTGTTACGTACTTCCTCGTGCTTCATTTGGATCATTTGACATAATTAAATTGAATTTTGATTTTAAAAAAAGACTACTAAAGACCTTGATTTGTGTTTTGTAAAACCTACAATAATATCCCCTCTTAAAATAATACGCAATTTGTTCATCAGTTCACGAGTTGATCCGGCTTCAGAGTAGGCAACTAAATGTTTGTGAATGAATTCGATCATTTTCAATACACTTTGGTGTGTTAAAATATAAATAGTAACCATTAGAATACTTTATCCAATACATGACTCATTAAACCAAAATGATTCAGCAATATTGTTACCTTTCAATAGTATTGTTACCATTGCTATAAGCATTACAAACCCGAGCGTAACAATGCTTGATTTTATAAAACGCATCATTCAAGTTCACTCTCCAGCAAAACGCGCCTATGGAAGTTATCAATTCAAAGAGTAATACAAAAAAAATTAATTTCTACTGAGGTCAACAAAAAATATTTTATTACAGTATATTTTTATTAAATAATTACAATTAATATACATATGATATACATATGACAGAATCGCAGTATTAAGTGGTAAAAAAGAAAAGAAATAGATAAATATTCACCTTTCAACTTTCCTTTCTATACATGGTGTTGGACTATTATGTTTATTTGTTACTATTTTTTCATTCATAAATCACATTCTCAGAAATTAGGACATCCCAGGTAAGATTCGAATCCACGACCTTTGGATTAGAGGTCCAACGAGCTGTGCATTGAACTACAGAGACACAACAAACGAGTTTCATTTTTATATATGGCATCAGACTATTATTTTTGTTTGTTACAATTTATTCACTAATTAAGTTTAACCAACGAATTAATATTTGAACAAAACTGTTTTAACGTCAAATGCCCTCTACTAAAAGTTGAAAAAAATGTACTTGTTCTTCAAATATAATGTATTTTCTTAACGATTGAAAATTTGAACAAGATGTATATATAGATAGAGAGATTGTGAACTAATAGTAGAAACCGAGAAAAGACAGCAAATTAGGCGGAAATGTTTGACTATATCTATATAAATTAAGTGTTCTTTAACCCTTTATCTACCGCATTATGATTTACTGCAGATTTTTACATGAACTATTTTTTTCCATCACTGCAATAAAAATTAAGAGATATGCATAAGTAAAATACTCAACTTTGGTAAATTTAATTTGATAGAGCTAATTAATTAAATTGGTACTTTAAAGTACCGTCAGTGCACAAAGGTCTCAAATATTCTTATAACGCGAAAAGACAGAATGACTTTTTTTAAAGCAGTTTTAACTCTTAAAATTGCTAAATAGCCAGATAACACTAATATTTTTAGCACAAAATATTTATTCTTAAAGATTATTAAATTTTTTAAATTCATTTCCTTTTTTCACACATACACTTAATTTGATGAATTTCAAAGAGACAGTTTTTTTTTCATTCATACACAGAAATTCATTACATGTTGTGCATTTTGAGTGATGTTTTGATTGAATGTTTTTTTAAAGTATGCATCCCCTGGCGTAAGAAATGCTGTATATTCTTAACATGGACTACTGCACCTTGAGATCAGTCTCTTCATCACCATCCTAAGAATCTAATGAAAATTCCAGTAGATATAATTTGCTGAGACTTCTTCATCTGAAATATCCTCTGTTAGTACAACATTGATTTCGGATAGTAGGTTTGTAATAAATACAAAGCCTCTTGAAGACAGAGTTTCTTTTTTACAGACATTCTTAGAAAAGGAAACAATAATAATAGTATTAACCATGGAAGTTTACTATTATTGTTAAAACTCAGTTACACATTAATAAATTAAAATGTGGTTAATATTTGAAATAAGGTTAGATATTTAATTAAGTTGTGCAGCAAAAAAAAAAAAAAAAAACAAGCTCAAATTCAAAATTTAAATTTTTTTGAACAATTTAAAATAAAATAATAAAAAATAAACAAGGTAAGCTAAAAGAAATGCAAGAAAAAAAAAACATAAGTCTATTGCAACAATAACGATGACTCTACAACACAACGAAAAACAACAAGCCACACGGACGAAAAAACAACAACTAAGTTCTTGCTCCAACACCCAGTGTGCTGTTGGTACTTATAAGTACCACAAAGTGTTTCAACTGTAAAATTAATTATATATATACTGTTCACTTAAAATAAATAGGCAAATCACTGTCTAAGGTCTTCCTTTGCATTTAAAAAAAATAAGACACTTACCTTCGGACATTAACTACTTTTTCAGAACAAAAATGGCAATCTTCACAATCCGATCAAAATGTCAGCTGAAACACAACTTCTGCTAGAAAATTATTCGTCTTCCCCGTTAAAATCCTCATCATAGAATGTATGCTGCCATACATCTTGGCAGAGCGGATTTCAAAGAATATTCTTGCTATGTATCGCCAGGGAATTCGTAGAAATGGTTATTCTATGTAATTTTAAAGCAATTGGTACTTATAAGTACCGTCGGTAGATAAAGGGTTAATAAACTTAATTTTGTTGAATATATGTGGGTTTTTTTTTTTACTTTTTTTTTCTATATCTCTTAGCACAAAAATCGTATTACTCGAAATAATATTTTAGCCCACTAGTTTTGTGTTAAACAATTTTCCCTGCATTCCATCCATTACATTGTATATATTTTGGTATCTATTTATTAAATAATTCGTTCAGTTTAATACGTGTATTGAGATAGTGCTTTTAACTTATGCAGCGTACATCCCCCTAAGAGTTCCAAGATTTATAAGACTATCACGACTTAAGACAATTATTTCGTTTAGCTAAATAATCCCTAAAATCTCCAACTTGAAAGATAAGGCAGCTGCAAAATTCCTAGGCCTCCAGTAAATAGAATAATTAAATTATTTAAACTGAAACCTGAAACTAAATAATTCACCGAGATAGAATTTATCGTAAGCCTAAAATTATAGTATACAATTTTAAATGTGTGCAATAGCTACAAATTCAAAAGCATGTGTTATATTTATGTTAAATAATTTATTATATTACTCATTTCTTCACGTATATGTTTGCTGTGTAGTATATGTAACTAAAATTAATGCTTATAAAAATAAATGCGTTTCGTTTTGGTGTTTACTTTTAATGCTCTTGGCTTATTTATTGGTTTCTGGTGGCATCTTAAATAGAGATAAGGTTATTGAATTGACATCTTACGGTATCCGACTATGTGCGGAACTATGCTTTTGAAAATGTATATAAATGAATACATTTTTAGACATTGAACTGAATTAGAATATATAAATAAAATTGTTTTAAGAATTTTTATACAAGGACAATTTATTAAAATGCAATTTTTGACCAAAAGAGGGATAAAGAATGGTATATTTTCATTTGAAATATTCTCCTTTAATGGAAAACGCTTCTATAATAATAATATTTTACTTACATATAGTTACAAATTCTCTAAAGAGCCTAAGCAAGGACTTTTGAAAAATTCACATTATTTTAAGAGTTATGGTCAATTAAAGTAATAACCGTTGGTGTTTTCTAAAAACTTATCTATTCTAATGTATTAAAGTATGAATAAATCCACTTATAAATAATATATTAAAAAACCCTAGTTAAAGCTATGTAGAGAAATTTTACCTGTATACCGGTTATTTTAATTAAAGTTACTGATCAAATTTTAATGAAAATTGGAATATATGCTGTATGGTCCATGGGGAAAAGATTTCTGCAATAAAAAAATATAACTCAAAATTTGTCTATGTATTTAACTACTAGGCTGAAATGGGATGCCCAAAGAAGGACAAAAAAATATGGCAGAATCTTTAAAATTTATTAAGATACAAATGATGCTCAATATGCACTCCATCGACATCAGTAAAGTGCTGAAAGCGCATTACAGCTTTTTCAATGGTAGCGCGAAGCAACTCACGAGAGATTTAGGCCACATGGTGTATAATACTAGCTTTAAAATAAGGTAAAGTCCTAATTCCTCATCTATAAATACGGCATTTTAAAAATCCCCGCAACCAGAAACCACATCAACTTAAGTCGGGTGAGCGAGAAGGCCATGTATCCAGAAAATGTCTGGAGATATTATACGATTATCGCCAAAGTTAGCACAAAACAATGCCTTGACTCGGCGCCCAATGTAACGAGTTGTTCCATCTTGCATAAAGATAGAGGTTTGCAAACATTGTAGTCACTGTAAAGCAGGAATGACCTGCTATTGAAGTTCAGTGTACCATGCACTTGTGACAGGGCATCTCTTAAGACCTCGTGGAATGTCAGTTTCAAATAAAAAAAATGTGTGTCCAAGGATAAACTCAGCAGTAAATCCAGTCACGTAATCAGATTACAGGGCATTTGGATGCGTATGTGCGGCAATTTAGACTATTCACAGCTCCATCTAAATAAAATTGTGCCTCAACAGATCATAGAATTTTCCAAGGACGCGCGTCATCAACTTCCATTTTCGTCAAAAATCGGCAAGCAAATTCATGACGTGTTTTACAATATACGGATATTATACGGATACTCTTTTAAAATGCATCGCGGAATTTTTGGTACTTCCTACCATGGAAACTCCAACTTGCGTGACACTGATCAACCCCCTGCTGAAGAGTAGATGGAACTGGAGACTTTTTCAAATACAGCAGTAGCGTATTCTTCGACAGTTTCAGTCCCAAAACGTTTCCGTTCTCTTCCAGGCAGTACACCCAAATATCTTGTCTCTTCAAATTTCATGATAATCTTCCTCAAATCAATTCTCAATATTGAGCCCTTTTATAGGACCTTTAAGCTACGATATTCACACCGAGCCGTTAAGTGGGTAATGCCTGTCTGATAAAACAATTTTAACAGTAAGGCTCGATTTTTTTTTTGTCAGGACATTGTTAACGATGACAAAACGCATGCTTAATGATTCTCTGGTTATCGCGTCAAGTTTATACAGAGGTTTCACGGATTTGTAAAAGGAATATATTTGATAAAAGCAACCTGGTGGTCAAAATTTGCGCTATTGTTTTATTGCAGAAATCCTTTCTCCCATGGTCCATATAGCATATATTCCAAATTTCATCAAAATTCGATAAGCAGAACGAGTTCAACGGGCCTCTGAATAGTGTAAAGTTATTTATAACCACCCGGTATAAGCAAAATATTATAATTATAGAAGTATTTTCCATGAGAGGGAAATATTTTGAAAATATGTCAATCTCTCTTGATTTTTTTTTTTTTTTCGAAAATAATTTTTTCTTTAAAAATATTATTACATTGGTCGGGGTTCGAGGATTTTTTTAAATCAGTTGCAAAGAGCAAACCATCTCTTCAGGAGCGATGGAAGTTTATTGTCGCAAGACAATCCTTGAAATACAGAAAAAAGTACACAAATTCGCAAATCACAGAAAGTCTTCACACCTTCTATGGCACTCAGACGCAACTACAGTGTTTAAAATACACGTATATTAAAGATTTTTCACAAACACTCGCTCGTCCTACGCAACGGGAAAATGAATCATTAGCTGCTGTTCGACTCTCTAATATAGTCAAGGCAATACTACTGAACACTAGTAAAAACAATAATACTCTTCAAAGGTCAAAACAAGACTAATTCAGTTTCGGCGAGCGACTGACGCAAGCTTTTTTTAAAAATATTCGTTTGCTTCATACATCGCGAAATAAGTCGATTTCTCGACTAATTTCCACAAGATTCCATATAGTCATGAACTCACCAAAAGTGGTCGCCAAAATGATTCTCAATTCCCCAACGTGGTCACTAAAAATTATGCCAACTTTGCTCTATTCCCAAGATTTCACCAAGTTTCAGTTGAATCGCCATTATAATGTAAAGAGCGACATTGCTTGAGAATATTATAATTTTCACATAAAATAAATACAACATAGAAAGATATAAACGTGTTACACATCTAGATACACTATTTAAAACATTAATTAAACACAATTATTAAAAATTTTCTTAAGACAATTTTATTTGTATATTCTAATTCAAGTGATTATAAATATAAAAAAATATACATGTTCCCTGAATGTAGTTGTAAATCTTAACATTAATTCTCACTTTAATGAATGGACAAGTGACGCGCATAATTCTATTATTAGATTTTTATTTACTTAAGATGTATCTAAAAATATAATGTTCTGACTCGCCATACAGAGTGAATGAAACACGTAAAATTTCCTCATGCTCTACATTCTCAAAAGTGCCGCTCGGAAATTTGGTGTAGCAGTACGAGCTAAGTGTCATTCTCATTACTTAATGATCGTTCAGAATTACGAGGTCCTCAGCAATACTTCTTGTTTTGCTACCTAATGCGAGGTTACTAAACTACTACTACGATCACAACCGCTATATATATTTGGCATAATAAATTCTAGTTCAAAAATCTAAAAAAACATTCTTTTTCTAGTTAATCGAACTAAGTTGTAATTTAATCTTTTAGTCTCCAAATCTGGGAATGGGAGTTGAAATTAGTCGCCAGATGCGGAATGGTGTCTGAAAATTAATAATCGTTATTCCTGATGATCCTAATCAGGACAATGGAACAAAATTATGAAAATATTGTATTATAATTGGTCCTGGAAAAGTAAGTAAAATTTCGAATTAATCTGATTTATTAAAATGGGTAAAAATTGAGTTCAATTCCGTTAAATACAAGTGAAACTTCTAAAAGAATGTTTTAAAGAAGACTTAGTTAAAAAAAGAATTAAGTGCCATCATGTTTCCACCTTTTAATTCTGGATTTAGAATATTTTATGTATCAAATGAAATTAATTTAAACATTTATCTTTTGACTGTACTTATAAGTACTAACCATTTAAAAATTACGTATAGAATAATCCTTTTTACAAATATTGTAACGATAGTTAGCAGGAATATTCTTTGAAGTCCAGTCTTCCAGGATATATGGTAGCATTTGAGTAATTTAGCGAGAAAGGCGAATGGTTTTAAAACAGATGTTTGACATTTTGATCAGATGACAAAGATTCCAATTTTTATTCCGGTAAAATAGTTAATGTCAAAAGATAAATGTCTTATTTTTTTGTGTGTGAGTTAAGACCTTAGGGAACGATTTGACTAGTTATTTTAAGGTATCCGACTACGTTCAGAACCGCGATTTTGAAAAAGCGTATAAGTGGATAATACACTGGTGTGCAAAACTTAAGCAGCAATGTAAACATTTAGCAGATAGCCATGAAATTGCAGAAAAGGTGGTCTGGAGATCAGTACAGTGAACACGTAAGTCAGTAGAAACGTCATGCGTATGCAAATATCAGGAACAAAACGTCAGAAGCGATGTGAGCTTACGCAAAACGCGTGATGTCGGCGCGCGCTGCTCAACAGTAAAATAAAATGAAGGACGGAGACGCAATTCAACATATTCGCTGCAAGTGCCAGCGAGTCATTTCGTGAAATATGGTTAGAAGAAATCACCTGGACGACTTCACACGTGGAAGAATGATCGGAAAGCTGGAGGAGGGGCGTACTGTCACCAGTGTAGCTGCAGAGCTCGGAATCAACA